>KK121578.1:230758-250400 GCA_000611955.2 Stegodyphus mimosarum | reverse complement strand
TTAGTTAATATATATATATATATATATATATATATATATATTCCTAATTTCTGCAGGAATGTCTGTTTTCAGAGTACTCTTTACTACTAGGAATGAAAAATTTTTTTTAGATGATACGGAATTTCTTTCCAACTTATAAAAAGAAATGTGAATTCAATTTCTCAGATTATGACAAAACTGATTAGAGCAGTATGCTTAAGAAAAGGGATGTCATTGTGTTTTACGTCTTAATACTTATTCGCTTTAACGCTATACACGGGTAAAACTATAATAAGCTCCTTGCAGCTATTCCGTTCATTTCGTCAATGAATAGGACTGGAATTTTACTAATAGTCTTCAGTGGATTACATGATGAGTGAGTTAGACAGTGAGTTCCATGATGAGTTGTGTATTCCTTTGAGACCGTTTCATAGCCATTTAGCCAGTCCCTCACTACCGTTACTTTTAAAAGAATTTATTTCTTTTTGTTTCGGTTAATCTTTTGGTCAATAGAAGGCGCTAGAGGTTTCGATTTCTATAATTTAGTAGAATGTTCTGAAATAGCTTTGTGTTATTCTCATAGAGGCGCATGTTTCTTTTCAGTCAATTTCACTGCTACAGCTGACACCGCCCAAACTGAACAGTGGCGCTGACTACCGTACAGAATTGCCAGGATTCGATTCCCGGAGAAGACATGAATGTTTGTACATGTATAGCGTCTGTTCGGCGCCGGAACTCTTAAAAAAAGCCGTCAGTCCTCTCTAAACAGTGGTGATAGAAAAAAGGAGTGGGAGACCCTTGAACCCGCCGCCCCCGGGTGATCTCCATCAAAATTGCAGGTTGAACTAAGCAAAGGCGTACTATCACCGGTATGGTGTCCAAGACTCTTGTCAACGACAGGCACAAACTTGAGTCCTTGTCACGATGGACTTTTTGGGCTTGCTGTGTTAGTGATAGCAACAATTGAGGATAAGCAACAACAAAGACTACAGTTGGCAGCGAAGGTTTTAAACAGAACCTTCGTTTTTGTTTTTCATTTTTCAAATGCGTTCTTTCCTTCTTCGTCGGAACTCTATCCTGCAGATTTCACGATAATTTCGCCTACACCTGTTGCTAAATATTAGCAGGTTACCATTTAGATTTTTTTGGTTATATCCGTGGTGATATATTCCAGTTCCCTTCTGTGTATAGTTATTATATTTTTGCAATAAATAATCTACATAAATAAAAATTTATTTTTAACCCAAAGGGGAAATTTGCCCTGAGGGACTATTAATTTCGTTTTAGTATTTTGAATTGAAAATTATAAACCGCGAATCACTTTTGAAATTGTTGACACCAAATATTAGAGCCTTGTTTTATATTTAAAGAAAATAAATAACGAAGAATCTACATGAATCTATGTATGTTTCTCGCATTGTGATAAAACGTCGGTACGTAGAGCCATCAAAATTTGAATAACGTTATCTTCCATAGAACATGGCCATGCGAAAGCGCTAATTTGGAATTCGAAATTAGTTTGATTATCGATTTCATATTTTGTAACATTTCAACGAATTTTTAATTAAGAAACTAAACGATTTCAAAGCGAGCAATGGCAACACTGTGTCAGGACTGAGTATTCGGTGCGTGTTCTTTGCAGACATTGTGAAATATTTACCAGGGTGTTTCTTCTCAAGTTTTCAGTCCTGAACTGGAACAGGGAGCGGAAGGTACGCTATGTTCTGAGGTAACTGCTAAGCTGGAGAATAACTGCACGTGAAAGGGATTTGAAATCCTCTTTTATTCAATCACTATTAAATACAAACCTCCCAATTCGGGAGAGATACAGAAAGTAAAAGACCACACTTGGGTCGAACTTAACAATCAAATAAACTTAAATAAATTTAAATGTAACTTAAATCAAACTTTGCCTCGCAGAGCAATTCGCGGAGATTGGCCTCTATCTAAAAGGGTGCGTAGCAAGATATACTAAATACGAAAAAAAAAACATTTTTATTTGGAACGCACGAGACTTTGTATCGGAAATTCTAAAGATATGCTCATTTTAAAATTATTTTGCGGTATTGCTGTTGAACTGAATTTTATGGCTTTAGTATGCAGATTAAGTATTTAATAAATAAAGGTAACACACAGAGCGTTAAAAAAACGCCCCTTTGGACGTAATTTAAAATCTGAAACCTTTGAGGTTTTTGTTTTTTATTTATCTTGTTTCATTTCTTTAGAAATGAGGGCTCTGTATTTAACAAATTTAAAATAATGTCATTATTTAATTTTGTCTAAAAATGTGAATTGTATTTTTCTGACGGAAATAATGTTTTAGTTTCTAATTATATATTCTTTGATGAAATAAAACATAACAAGTGAAAAAATAAATCTTTACGTACCTTCCAGTAAATATACATTTGGCCTATGGAAGAAACACATGTAATTACTCATAGTTGTTTTTGATTATCAAATCAATTGTGGTTTGAAATGAGCATCGATGTTTGAAGTTCTAAGAGCAATAATCAAAGGAAAAGTAGAATGATAATGACAAGCAAGTTGATAGATTGATATAATATATCATTACACGTCATTTGAGATTATAGATTTTCGCGCATCATTCGTGGAGGAAAAACTTTTCACCCTGCTGGGTATTACTGTTTTTGCCCAAAATAGCATTTCATAAGAAAAAGGAAGAAATTTTAGGAAAATATCTTCTCATATTTCTCAGAATATTGTTGCTACTAATGTGACCACTAACTGGCAATGAATGGACTGTCATCGTGAAAGTTATCACTGAAAGTCATTATGTTCGTATGTAATCAACTTGTCATCCACGGGATACCTAATGTTCTTATCATTTAAGCAACATAAAATATAACCCTACCAGCAGCTGCTCCGTGTATCTTCTTAATTTATCATGCCTCACAGATGACGTCATACATCAACGTCACACAATCTCCCTAATGGGCGTACCCCGTCAGGACCTGCCTGTGGCCTCTGAAATATTAAATGGCATCTAACATCTTCCCATAATGCAGCGGGAGGGCAAATGGACCGCATGATAAGCGTAATCTTAGGACATTAAGTTTTGATGTTGCACACAAAATGGAATGTGTCTTTTTATGTTCTTTTCGTTCCAGTTAAATCGTTTTAAGGTGTAAGTAATTCAGAGTTGTGCGTGATTTAATAGTTAAGTTGGCGTAATCCGAAGATTTCTAAGCTATCAACGAGGTAAACTTTAATTTTAATTGAATAAGATGCAAATTAATCTTCTTGTTAAGTACTATTAAATCTCCTTAAATAATCACTTTGTTACCTAAGAAACTAAAGACTTCCCGTTATCATTATAAATAGATCCGTATTTCTCCCGCCTTCTGAGCATGCCTTGGTGGTGGAATGGTGAGCAGACTCGGCGCGTATTCGAGGCGTCCGAGGTTCGAGTTCGGGTGTGGGCGTTGTTCCTTTTTCATGTCTCCTGCTTCGAAAAAAAATCTTAATATCTCTACAGTAGCGCCCGAACTAAAAAAGGTGGTGGATGTTGATACTGCACCACCAGAATTTGGCGATTGGGCCCCCTAATCCCCAGCCGCCCTTTAAAAGGGGAAATATATAAGGTATTTCTTCCGCTTTCTTAGCATGCCTTCACGGTGGAATGGCCAGCACACTCGGCGCGTATTCGAGAGGTCCGTGGTTCGACTCCAGCGAGGGCATTGCTCATTTTTCTCGACTGTCAGCATCAAATAACCTAATGACTCTACAGTTGTCCCCGAACTAAAAAATGAGGTGGTGGATGATGATTCTCCTCCACCAGTATTTTGCGATTGGGTCCCCTAATCCCCAGTTTCCCTTGAATGGGGCAGTATTTAAGGTATTTCTTCCGCCTTCTTTGCATGCCTCTCGTGGTGTAATAGTCAGCATACTGGGCGCATATTCGAGAGCTCCGAGGTTCGAGTCCCGTCGATGACGTTACCCATTTTTCGTGTTTTCTGCTCCGAAAAAATTCTAACGTCTCTACGAAATAATTCTTTTTGGGTTACAGAGTTAACGTAACAAGAACTTCTCCTCTGGCATAGGTAGCTGGAAAAGAAATTTGGGGAAAGCGTGTTCGAATTTTTCGTGTGAAACGTTATAGGGCTTAATTATTCCGATTATTGCGACACAGGGAAAGATTCGGATTTATTGGAACGAAGTTTACTACTTTAATTTGACTAGGGGAAGTGATACTTTTGGGGAGGACTCTGAATTTCTAGTAGAGGGGTTTAGAAACTGGAAATTTGGTCCTATTCATGTTTCGAAAGAAAACGTCTTTGTTACGTTACCCATAAAATAAGTCGCTGAAATACTCATATAGCATGTGAACCTTTGGAATTTGTCCCCAGGTTGAACAATTAGCACTTAGTGGTCTCATAGGCTTGATCATTGGCGAAACGAAGAAACACAAGGTGCTGAATTGACATTCGAAACTGAAAAGAACATTAAATTGTTGTAGTCTTATTATTTAAATTAACCAGTTTTTATGGTTTGGATCTTCTTTCATTCCCAGTTTATTAAGAAAGACACCGGTAGCTCTAGACGTCTGACCGGGCATGACTGTTTGCGAGACCACCTGTACAGAATTGGAGTGATGGATTCTTCAAACTGTATTTTGTGCGACTCCAATCAGCCTATGATGTCTGAACATTTAAAGAATTGTATTGCACCTTTCTCGGTATGAGAATATTGTTAAAAAGTATTGGAGAGCCCGTGAACTAATGGCTTAAGATCAATTGTTTGACATTAGTAAAATAAATTAATGGTTTGGATCTTAGCATCTCCTTTGCGTTTTCCTCAAGAGAATGTGAATGAATTAGCTGGCACTTAAACTGAAGTTTTTGGTATTAAAGAGTGAGCTTGTTGCTGGCCTGCGCTTGCACGTACTTTTAATTCCTGCCAGCTTTGATATCTGTAATTGTATCTTTTTGTGTTATACTGTTACCGACACCTTGATTTTGAGGCCATGAGAGAAGTATTGAGCCAGTCTTTAGTATACTTAAACTGTGTAATCTTTGGCTATTAGTCCACTTTCCAACTTGAATCAAACCTTTCTGTTTAACTGCCCCACCCTCAGTTGTGGCTGATATTGCTAGCACAAGAAGATGCATTTATATTCTAATTTCGGTTTCATGAAAAAGTTTTTGAAATCTCATCCTGACTTGTAGATGACAGGAGACATGAAAAATGTGCAATGTCCTCGCCGCAACTCGAACCTGAACCTCTCGAATGCGAGCCGAGTTTGCTATCGTTGTTACACTACGAAGGCATACTGGAAGGAGGGAAGAAATAGCGTACATACTTCCCCTTTTAAAGAGCGATTGGACATTACGGGACCCTATCGCCACATCTTTGTGGTGACGAAATGTTGTCCACCACCTTTAAGTTCGGGCGCCACTGTAGAGTCATTAGTTTTTTTTTAAAACAAGAGGGATGAAAAATGGGCAATGCTCTTGCTGGTACTCGAACTTGGACCTTTTGAATACGCGCCAGAGAGTCCTACCTCCCTCCTTCCACCTCCCTTCCATCACCACGAAGGTGTCACCCTCCTTCCATCACCATGAAGGCATGATGGAAGGAGGGTGACAATACCTTATATAGTTACTTTATATCTAGCAGCAATTCGCTTCGAGTCTGATGGGGTTATGATTTCTAGAACAAGTAATATCCCAAATTGTTGTTTTAATAGACAAATATTTCAAAAAAATAGCAACGACACTTTAGCCATTTCGTGTTCTTATTATGTCTTCTTTTTCCCATTAAAAACTATAGTGGGAAATAAAAATGTCAGTTATTAAATTGTTACAACAATGACGTAAATAAGGAAGGCTTTCTCACTAAAGAAGTTAGTTGAGCAAGGCCAGAACGCGAAGGATAGCAAGGCACAACTCAAAGGATAGCAAGGCCACAACTCAAAGGATAGCAAGGCCACAACTTAAAGGATAGCAAGGCCACAACTCAAAGGATAGCAAGGCACAACTCAAAGGTTACTTACCTATAGAAATATATTCCTTCATTTTAAAGGGAACTTGCCCGCATCCACGTTACACGTGAGGAAGATCACGAAACCTTGTATGCAGCCATCCCTTTCGCCGGAATTTGATCTCTGTTGAACTGCCAGTGTTCAGCGATTTTACCGCTAGGTTGCTTCTGAGTCGCAGTTACTGCTTAGAAAATTGCTGAAAGACAGAAAAGTGTTAGTTTTGCATTTATTCTAAAGTACAGTCTCAGAGCGCAGTTATATATCGCAGTTAAATTATACGTATTTTTTCGCATTATTAAATGATTCGCATTTTTCCCTGCATTTCATTTTCCCGCACTAATTTCTTCGAATTTCATTAGAGAATATATTTCTCATTCAATTAATTCAGTTCTCCCTTGGCGACATACATAAAATCAAAAGGCAAAAATACATAAAATTTCAAAATATCTTAACTAAAAAATTGAAAAATATAGAAAAATATAAAACATAAATACAGTTAAAACAATTTTTACAATTAAAATTAGAGTTTCTGCGCAAAAACAGACTCGGCAAAAAGACACTAAAGATGTAAAACCTGACTTAACGTGTTGTACACGTTATGCAGATTCAATACACAGAATAATTGAATAACTTGAATGATAATTCCAGAATGGAGTTATTTTAGTTTCTCTAGATTGGCAACAAATCCACTATTCTCCATAGTTTCAAATGTAAAGAAATATGGCTGCCGTGGTAAAAAAATTAGACCTCACTGCACTGAAACAAGTTTTAAATTGTTGATAATTGTACAACTATTGCATTCAGGTTAACTAAAGGCATAAACACCTTAACCGGAAGATGAGAACAACATAATTTAATCATTTTTAAAGCAAAAAACTGCACAATTTACCAACATATAAGAATAAAAACTGAACTCACGGAGCCGAGTAACAGAAGGGGTATACATGTATATATATGCTTTTGCTTACATGTATATATATATACACACTATATGCTATAGTAGTCCTGTATGTAAAATTTCAACGTTCGAAGATTACTCGTGTTTGAGTTATGCGAGATACATACATACGTATGTACGTACGCATACCACGAAAAACGCTCTTCTGAATCCAATTTAAATCAGTTTTATAATTCGTTCAGGGAAAAACGAATCCTTTATTCTGGCCTTACGTATAGATGTCAAGCAAAAACATTGTTAAATTGCATTTGATAGCGGTTGAAATCGATATCTTTGTTGAAATATGATACCCGGAATTTTTCATGATTACAATACTTCGCAGAAGAAAGTAAAAATTATGTGTATTTATGCCATAAAATTTTGTTTGCTCATTTTGCAATTTTCGAGTAAGTTATTCATAATACACAGTAAAGAAAAATACAAGATTATGAGTTTAGAATTTAGAATTCAAATCAACTTAGTAAATGTAGTTTTCAAATATATTTAATCTCACTTATCAAAACACGTCCCCCGTTTTACTAAAAGCAGCGCTAGACATGTACTTCTTTCCCGAAAATTAATCAACATTTAGTTCAGAAAAAAGGTCTTGTAGCTTTGATAAATGATTACTTGCAGCCTCACAGCACTTTGCTAGTACTTTGATAAATGATTTCGAACAGTGTTATATTAACACTAATTTCAACACGTAACCATTCCAAAAAGAGAGCTTCGTCTTTCCTTCTAGGTAATGAAGATTGATCTTAAGGTAGGTAAACTGTTGCTACACTGGAGAAAAAAAGTGCTATTTCGTTTTCTTTCCCAAACGCATGTTGTAGTTTTATACATTTATATTAGGCCCAGTGTAACACCGAAAAAGTACTTATTTTCAACTTACTTTAACAAGAATTACGGTTATTTTTAGCCCAAAAAGGCGCTTAACCGAATGGGGTATTAGTCTCAAAACGAGAGTTTACGTCTTCCAGCATAAACCTTTGTATTACCTTTCGAATTATTGCCACAAAATAATACAGCCCTGTATTATTTTGAAAAAAATTATATGATGAAGAATCTTAATGGATATACGTATGTTTCTCGCACTGTGAAAAAACGACGGTACGTACTACCCCTCCACCAAAACATATGCACCTGGAAAGCCGAATTTGGAATTCTGAATTTTATTTTTCGTATTTTGTAAAACATTATTAATTTCTCACTAACAAACTCAACGATTATAAAAGCAAGTAGTGGCGGCAATGTACGGAATAAAACATCTTAATCTCCAGCGCGTGAGTCTGTCTATTGGAAGTGTAAAGCTATATTATTTTTTATTTATTTATTTATTTATTTTGTGATTTTTCTGTTGGGTTGAAGTTTATGTTGCGTAATTAATAAATTTAACTCACAAAACGTTAATAATAAAAAGAAAAATATATATTTAACAAAATCTGAAAGCTTCTAGATTTTGTATTATGTCCAAAGGTGCATTTATTTTCCTTTAGACATACATATATCTTTTGAGAGCATTTGGATAAAAAATATTTAAAAACAGCATACCTATAGAATTTCCAATAAACAGTCTTGTGCGCTGGAGATAGAAGTATGTTATGCCGTACAGTGTGTTGCCTGTGCTCGCTTTGAAATCAGTAAGTTCCTTAATAAAAAATTCTTTAAAGTTTAAAAAATGTAAAATGGGTGATAAAACAAATTTCAAATTCCAAATTAGAGCTTCAAGATGCCCATATTTGTGTAGAGGACTACATTATTCAAAATGTGATGGCTCTACTTATCTTTATTTTTTTTTCATAATGCGACAAACATACATGCATTCATGCAGATACCTCCTTATTTAATTTCTTTAATATAATACAGGGTTATAATATCTAGTAGCAACAATTCGCAAAGTGATATAGCCCTTTATATTGATTCGACGCAAAACGCCGTTTCAAAATTAATAGCCCTTCCGGGCCAACGCCCATTTGAGCTAAGAAAAAGATTTACAACGCATCTGACTAAGAGAAATGTAACATCCATATGATAAACTGAGAAAAGACTGAAAGAAAAAAGAAAAGAAAAATGCCATACCAACACTTAACCCTTTGTCGGGAATTTTAAATATATGCTTCTTTTCACATTTTGCATTTTAGTGTTGAATTGCGTATGGCGTTATGTGCCAAGAAAATATTTAATGATAAAGCTTAAAAGACAAAACGAAATGGGTTGGCATGAGTTAGTACAACAGAAGACTGGTAAATTGTAAAGTTCAGTAACAGCGCAATAAAATTTTTCGGCGACAAACCAAACAACCCTTTCGGGTGGCCGTTAAAATCTGAACCTTCCCAGACTTTTCTCTTTCTTTTTTATTTAACTTTAGAAACGTCGATTTCTAAACTAATGCGTGTGAGTTTAGAATTTTCTAACAACTCGTCAGATGATTTTCACGGTAGCTGAAAGGTAGTATTTCAAATGAAATAATTAGGATAAATGTAATTAAATGGTGGTGGAATGTAAGTTTATTTCTAAAGAACTAGTCATGTGTCATAAATTGTATTGTAATCACCATCTTGCATTTGTTTTTTGGAACAACGAATAAAGACAATTATAGAAAAAAAAGTCGCAAAACATGTGGATAAGGGAAAAAATAATGCCAACCTTTCAGGGTAAAAGCAAGTTACATAAAATGGAAAGATGTTTACTGTGGCCCACGATCGTCAAGCCAGCTATATGTCCGACTTCCATACTGTACTGATATCTAATTTTTTTTTGTGTTGATCCCGTGCAAGAATTCGCAAATTAAAAGTTGAATAATTTTTTTCCTTATCGATCCGGCATCGTTGGTAATTATTGGACACCTTGACACTCTGTGGTCCTGTATGTTGTATGTTGATGCCGATTTTGCACCGACAGGATCTTATGCTTACGAACTACTGTGTGCAAGGGGCAAATTTGCATTAATCCTTTTTTTTTACACTTCCTAATGAAATATTTTTATCCTGTAGATTGTATGTCGGTAATTACAGCGTGCGTCAAAAAATGTATACGCACTTGAACTGTCATAGAAAATTTATTTTCCAACCTACAAAATTAAATTTCTAGGAAAAGTAAGGCCATAGTCTAGTATGAAAAAAAAGTATACTTCCTGAATAAACGGAACGTTCGAAATGGTGCTTAAAGCAATTGTTCAAAATGGTAGCCTTCAGCATCGACATTTCTGAGCACGATTTACGACTGATTCCGTACTTCGCACCAAAGCGCAAAATAGGATATTTGTGCACACCGCTTGAATCTCATCGAAGAATGTGTCAAGGTTACGTCGTTTACGGCAGTACACCCCATCTTTTACTGTACCCCGTAAAAAATCGAGTAGGATCTTGCTGGAAAGTGTGCAGAAAACTCGATTGGTTCCCAGCGTCCTATCCAATGGCCGGTACATTTTGGTCCAGGCATGCTCACACATCCCTATAATAGTACGGAGGAGTTCCATCGTTTTGGTAATAAAATTTGGCATTACCGTCCATTGCAGAATGTGAGGGAAAATGGAATCACAAGCCTTGTTATGTACTTGGCCTTAGTAGACAACCCACACAACACATTCACAGTTCATAGCCTTTCCAACAGTAATGTGGGGATCATTTTCAAACCAGTACACATAATTATGCCCGTTGACAGCTCCATTAAGTTGTGTTGCATCCGACCAAATAATGCTACCCGTAAATCCCGGTTTACGTGTAAACATATTCTGAATTCATTCACAAAATTGAACCCTACACAGCTCAAGACCTTACGTAGCTCGAAGTTTTTTTATGGGGCACAGTAAAAGACAAGGTGCACTTTTGTCAACCTCGGTAACATTAACACGCTTTGGGATGAGATTCAAGCGGTCTGCGCAGAAATCCCATTAGACACTTGGCTGCGTAGTATGGAATCAGCCGTGAGTCGTACTCAGAAATGCAGAAGGTCAAAATTTGAACATTTACTTTGAACACCATATGTAACGTTTCGCTTGACCAGAAAGAACATTTATTTTTCAAACTGGATTATAATGCAACGTTTCCTAGAGTTCCTATCTACAATAGTTCAAAGTGTGTATACACTTTTCTGACGCGCCCCGTAGTATTGGTCATATGCAACGTCGATTTTATGCTGATATCTCTTCTACTGCGTGTTGGCATTATTCAATATAGATCCTATGCAGTGTTGTATTGTACTGTCTGTACACCTGAAATCTGTATCCCACGTCTGTACATCTTGAGATCTAGGTGTGGGCAAAGCAGTACTTTTATGGGATCGTATTAGAACTGAATTGAACTCTCTGAACTGAATTAGCCCTTTTTATGAATCAGCTCTTACTAACTTGACGAATATTATCGGAAACGGGAAGTAAATCAAGGAAGTTTTGCTAGGATGAGCGAAGAGCGGAACGATAGGAAAGAGTTGTAGGATTGGGAGAATAGTTATAATCGAACTGCCAACTCCCTGGAGTCATAATCGAACTACCAACTCCCTGGAATTCTTTCGAATTTAGTTTTGAGATTCCCAGACGCTTTCTAACAAGAAAAAATATAAAACAAGAAATCAATGAACAAATTACGAAATTCATGCCTTTTACAAACATAAAACTAACACGGCATGGAACATTTCTCCTGCTCACCAAAGGTATTTCGCTGAACAACCAGGCCTGTCACTTCTGAGTAAAAGATCTAGGCCTATTCAAACGGCCATGGCCATATTCAGAATTGGGCATCTTATATGCATAAAATTCAAAGAGGGAGAAAAGACCTTCCCCTCGTGTGCCTGTTCCCTCCTTGCCTCTCCCGCTCACCTACTGGATTGTATAGGCGTCTCCCTGAGACAGCTGTCGGCTGAGCAGGATGACATCTGCGATTTGCTTGTGCGGCAAAGTCTCTTGGACTTTGTGTAGGCTTTCCTGCTCCAAGGGGATTTGAAAGAACAACAACAACACAAAATTCAAATTCTAGAATAGAAAAATGCTTAAAAAGCTAGAAAAGGATAAAAATTAAACTCGCTTTAAACATAGGGAATTAACATTCTTTTCTTTCTTAAGATTATAAGGTATTTTCTTCCTCTTTTCTGCATGCCTTCGCGGCGTAACGGTCAGCATACTCAGCACGTATTCGAAAGCTCCAGATTCATGTCCCGGGGAGAATATTGTTAATCTCTTCAGTTTCCTGGCATTCAAATACCTAATGATTCTACAAGAATGAGAATCGACATTTCCTAGCCGCTACCCAAAAGAGCTTTCACAGGGTGATCTCTGAAAGTGCTGCCTTTCGTTTTGATGAATCCCATTTGCTCGCACAAAAAGTGAATCTGTTCTTCAAATTAGTTTGCCAGCAAATAGCACTTTTCTAACGAAAACCCTTCTTAACATAACGTCTGGCGCTGTCTGTTGCCTTAAAAAAAGAACCCTAACTCATTTTAGAAGAAGTTTGAAAATATGTAGTTACATTTACCACCTCGGCGCGCGTTACGATGAGTTGGTTAAACATATTTTGTATTACTTCCTTGTAGGAAGTATTGTAATCGTGAAAAATTTCTCGTATCATATTTCAACGAAAATATCCATTTTGAACGCTCTCGAATCCATTTGAACGATGTTTTTTCGTGACATCTTAGTAGAATAGTGAATTAAGTCAGTTTCTACACCAACTTCATCGTCTTTTTGCCGAGTGCGATCAAAAGTAAACTTTCAATTTCGAGCACTGAAAATCAGTCTTCTGGCCGGCTGGTCAAATTGCTTGTTTTTGCGTAGAATCTTTAATTTTAATTTCAAAAATTGCTTTTTTAACTTTTTAGCTGTATTTGGGGCTTTTTGTTTTTAAGGTTTATCCTAATTTTATAGCAGATATTTTAAGTTTATGCACCTTTCCTATCTCTTCTAGCTTCAGCTTACAATTCCTTACCAGGATGTATTTTCAGAAACGCGTTTAATGCAAATCAGTAAGAGTAGTATTTAAGTCGATGTTTCACTGACTTCTTTAGAGAGCCAGAGTTTCTGACTAGCCCGCGTTAGACTTTGGGCTACGTCTCTCTCTCTCAGCTATCACTACGCTCGGCCGTACTTCAGGCCCTCGATAGCTTCGCTTACTTAACTGAGATTTAGGGGCCTACTACTTATAATCCTGATAGCTTCAGCTATATCTTTTAGTTAAGCATTAGTTAAGCTTTAATTCTTATTAATTTGAGTTCAAGACCAAGTAGAGGCTTTGCTGTACGCTCTGAGATAGCAGCCGACTGTGTTCATCCCTATTTTGAGAAATAAAGGGTATTTAACCCTTTTTGAGTCTTACGTCTCCGTTCACACACTCAAGCGATTATTCGCTTATCGGTGTAAAAGGGTTCCTGCGTTTAACTGTTAAATGAAAGGGTGGAACCTCACATCTTTTTCTATATTTTACAAATTTTGATGAAGGTGTTTTGAGTTTTTATGTATTTATGCCTTGCCGTGAAGCGAGAACTGAATTAATCGAATGAGAATTATATCTCAAATGAAATTCCAGAAAATTGGTTTAAACGAAATGCAGCAAAAAATGTGCATAATTTAATATGCTGTACAAGGAAGTCATGTGGCGTCCACATCAGATTTCGTTTGCTTTGCATAAAATACTCATTGCAAGTTATTTCGCGTTTTCCGCGATTATCATTCGCTAAAATGAATAATACTTCGTATGTTACTCTCCTCTAGAAAATTTTGGTGACGTTGAGGCCAAACTGATTGCACATGAAACTAGCAACTAAATACGAACAAAAATTATCTTCTTATAATGTAGACGCAATATAGAAAAAGTTTCCAGACTTTTCTCTTTCATCTACTAGTTTTTTCTCCATAAATCATTCTTTTTTTTCATTTACCAGATTATGAAATGTCTGGTATATGAAAGAAAACGATAATGTCAGTCACGTGTGATGAAGGGATGATGCCAGTCACGAAGCCAGTTTAGCCTTTTAAATATCATTATTCATTGCTAATCCTAACCAGTTAGCTAATTGATAACAGCATTATTACTCGCTGAGAGCAAAAATAAGCAACATTAATTGGTATAGATTTTGTTTCATTGTTAATCCTTTGCACTCGCCTCTGAGGCACACCACACCACACCAAAAAATATACTGAACTTGATCATTCGAGTCTAACTTACAGTTGAATTTTATTTGTATATGTTTGAATGTTTTCTAGATTTCAGTATTTAGTCATTTGTTTGGCCGATAAAAATAAAAAAAAGCTGATGTGTACACCACATGACGTCCTTGTACCGAATATTGTATTATACGCATTTTCCCTGCATTTAATTTAAACTTATTAAATTGGATTAAATCTACTTCGTCGATAGCGCATAAACCACAATAGAATAAATGCACTCATTAACATTCACTATATTTATTTACCATAGTGGCAAACTGGCGCTGAGTTCCCTTAATAGCATCCCATCTCATTCATTTTATAACTCAGAATGCACACAAATTATACCATCTGAAAGTTATCTAATCGTTGCCACATATTCTATCCACATACTAATATAAATCTAAAACGACGTATAAAAGAAATTAAACAAATAAAAAAGAAACCGTATTTCACAGACGATTCAGCGCCGCTTACCTAATGCGCATGCGCTACTCGTAAACACTCTCCTCTCTCCGAGACAAACTGGGGACAATATATGTTGCTAATACGAAACACTTATTTCCTCGAATTTCATTAGAGATATAATTCTCAGTCAGTTAATTCAGTTCTCAAGGCCGTTACAAAGGCAAAAATACATAAAAAATCTAAATATTTTCGTTAAAAATTGAAAGATATAGAAAAACATAAAACACCAAGTATAGTGAAAACAATTTAAAAAGCAATTTTTACGATTAAAATTACAGTTTCTACTTAAAAACAAGGAATTCCATCAGGCAAGAAGGGAGATTTTTCCATGCACAAAACTAACTTTCCTTCTGAGTACACTCGGCAAAAAGATACTGAAGGTGCAGAAAGAATTAATTCTTTGTTCTGCTAATTTTCAAATGTAAACAAATTTGGCTGCTTTGGTAAAGCATTAGACTTAGTTGCACTTAAACAACTTTTAAATTGTTGATAATTCTTAAAATATTGCATGCAGATCCACTAAAGTCATAAATACCTTATCCGGAAGATAAGAACAACATAATTAAATCATTTTTTTAATCATAAAATGCGCAATTTACAAACATAAAAGAATAAAAAAACCGAGCACTCTGAGTCGAGTAACAGAGTGGGTATATTTTTATATACTTTAGGTGAGTCTATTGCAACCGAAAAGGGAGGTGCACGACTACATGTTATATTTGTCTTATATATAAAATTTCATCTTTCTTAGATTACTCGTTTTTGAGGTATGCCAGATGCATAGGTACGTACCTACAAACGCCACGAAAAAAAATCTCATTTGAATCAATTCTAAAATAGTTTTATAATTTGTTTTGGGGGAAAAGAGTTCTTTATTTTGTCTTTACGTACAGATGCCACGCAAAAACATCGTTAAATTGCATTCGATAGCGGTCAAAATGGATATTTTCGCTCAAATATGGTGGTGATTACAATACTTCCTTTACTTTGTACAAAGAAGAAAAAATACTGTTCACCATGACGGAAAATGTGATACAAGAATTGTTCTTTCAATATAATGGTGACAATGAATTTAGTACGGATGAATATGAAATTGTTTCTGATGACAGCGACATTATTGCAGCGGTGAAGAAAAAAAGAAAAGTATTACACGATAGTGATTCTAATGGAAGTGTTGAAAATGTGTCAGAAAATTTAGATAGCGGTAGAATTTACACTTGATATTTCAAATTTTCATTTTATTACACACATTATGAAGTGTTCGTAATTCAGAAATGATTTTACAAATTATATTGTGCAAATTTATTAAATTACCCAAATGTTTTCACAAATTACATAATTCACAAAATGCTCGTTTTATGATAATAGTAAAACAATCTTTAAAATGTTTTGCCCTTTAAATTTTTTATGCAAATTTTACCTTCAAACAAATCCCCCTTTACATAGACATGTACCGCCAAAAAACGTCCAAGTTGCTGAAAGCTTTTAAACGAGAAAACGTAAGAATGCAAAAGGGTTAAAATAATATCTACTTCTATTAATATAGTTTATCTTGTTCTTACATTTGTTTGGATTACCATTCTCTACCGTCTTCTCATATTCTTAGTTGCAAATTTGTTTAGCTTGACCTTTACTTCTGAAATACTACATCTAGCTGTTTTAATAGCCAGTTTTAACAAATAAGTCTCACTGCGCCTATTACGTGAACACTATTACGAGCTTTCATCTGATATATTTAACAAGAGAGGTAATAAAAACTTTTTACTCTGCCAATAACGCCGTAATAAGTTTAAATTCCTTGCCCTTGTTCTTGGAAATAGATAGACTCTTGTATAAATTATTACATAGCCCGATTACCACTGAGATGAAATATAACTCCTTTATCGAAAAAGGGAGAAAAGGCAGGAAAAAAAGATGTTATTGGGAATAATAAGTTATGACGTTCTTTTGCGCTGCGGAACTAGCCGCACTTTGATCTTTCTTCCCAAACTTCCGAGTTCTTGTATTAGTCGTTAAATATGCAGTACCTTCCGTGATCCCGTCCCCGTTTTTATGTCTTTTCCCCAGCTAACACCAGTTCCAGTCGTAAATCCAGGATAATAAAGCAACTTGTTTTGCTTATGACGTGAAAAGACATAAAGAAAATGTTCTCCTATTTATAGCTTTCCACTTATGAAAGGAAATATTTATGT
Source organism: Stegodyphus mimosarum (assembly GCA_000611955.2). NCBI lineage: Eukaryota > Metazoa > Arthropoda > Arachnida > Araneae > Eresidae > Stegodyphus > Stegodyphus mimosarum. The sequence goes on along the minus strand of KK121578.1, from coordinate 233,685 downwards.
ACCATTGCGAACACATTTATTCAAGCCCAGTGTAAATGATTTGTAAGGTTCGACATTTGCCCATTTAATAAATAATTCCATTTGAATTTACAATTAATGAATAATGTGTTGAAAAAGTAACTGCTTTATATTTAGAAAAGTAACTTCAAGATTTACGTAAGGTATACAGATGATTGTGCATCCTTTGCATAAATCCTGATGGGACATTTATAATGTAACATCGAAAGTTTTGTAAAATGACATTTATGATGTCATATCAAACCGTGCTCAGAAAATGATGACTTCAGAGTAAATGCTTACGTGCGGTTTCTTGCCTTAAGCCAATTGTGATTCGGCTTTCAAATTTCACAGAAAAAATTCGTAATGTCCCATTTCAGTTGTTCCCCCTTTAATTTTTCTGGAAGGCCACCCAGATGGTACAGTTTTCAAGGGAGCTTGCTACGATACCAAAGGGCCTGAGTTCGAATCCCGGAGAAGGCATGGCTGTAATTGTCCGTCCCTTCATAGAAGGCAAAGGTGGCCCATTTGTTGGGTGTCTTCATAATAAAGAGACCACCAATTCTGGCTTTAGTATAGATTAATGGACTGTTTTACAAACTGTAACTGTTCAGAATCTCCTACTGGAAAAAAAAAGGTTTTTCTGGAAGTGCCAATAAAAATCGTGCCACATGAGGCTTGATGGAAGAGTATAAAAAATGGTGCCATTTCAAATATTCTGTTCACTACAGCTGTTGGGAAGATATTTGTAGAGGGGAGCAAGTGTTAAAAATAAATGGTTAGATGAAATGGTAAGACGAGTGTTATCACGTGTTGTCATTTCGCAATGCAAAATTACATTTATAATGTAATTTATGTAAAATTATATTTATAATGTCCTGTCAAACCCTACTAAAAAAATAACTTCAAATGTGCATTAGATTCAAAGTAAACGTTTTTGGTGCCCTTACAATTTCGAGATATCCCATTTGAGTTTTTCCCACTCAAGGTTTCAGGATCTAGCCCTTCTTGGCCACATAAACACTAATCTAGGTCCTACTAATGAACCTGGCGGCTTTTCGCACTGGCGTGAAATAATACCAGCACAGAAGAAGGGTGACAAAAAACCCTTATTAATTTCAAATATGAATAGAAAGGCACGTACTTCGTGCTTTACAATAATACCGATAATTTGCGGTGGAACTTAAGCGCTGGCGTGGTAATTATTCAAAAGGCCAAAAGGCGTATCAGCGTAACAGCAAGGTCAGATATGAAACGTGCGCTGGCCAGCGAAAACACGCTCTGAATTAACTCAAAGATTCACCCGTTTAAATACTCGCTTCACTTAGCATTAAATTTACATGATGGCAAGGAAATACGAGGGAAAGTTGAGGAGTTCAGGAAAGGTTACCAAATTTGAGTAATAGTTTAAATGAACTAAAGGAAACTTTACAATGTTTTTGGAGGAGCCAATAAAAATCATGAATTTAAAACTTTCTATTTTTTCCCTTGTTCATTATAGCTGTTGGGAAGATGTTTCCAGAGGAGTGCAGATGTTCATAGTAAAAGGTTAGACCAAATGATAATAGGAGTGTTATTACGTGTTGTTATTTCACAGTGTAAAATCACATTTATAATGCCAGTTATGTAAAATTGTATTTGTAATGTCATATCCAATCCTACTCAGAAAATAATATCTTCAAATTTGCATTAAATTCAAAGTAAAAGCTTATGTGCCACTTCAGTTTCGGGTTGCCCAAAAACATTTTAGGATATTCCATTTCAGTTTTTCCCACTCAAGGGTTTTGGAGGTGCCAATAAAAATCGGGCCATTTCAAACTTTCTGTCTTTTCACTTCTTCCACTATAGCTGTTGGGAAGATGTTTGCAGAGGGGTGCAGGTGTTCAAAACAAAAGCTCAGACGAAATAATAAGAGAGTTACCACATATTGTTATTTCACAAAGACGACTTTGATATTTACTGTATTAGTAATGTAGAATATTTATTTACATTTATCAACCAGTTATTTTATAACAATTAGCTTTTCTTACTCGCTTTTCCTGCCAGAATAAGCTTTCGACCGCGTCTGGCATGAGGGGCTAATATACAAATTAGTACAACTTGATTTTAATAGAGAAATTATAAGGATTATATACTCATTTATCAAGGACAGAAATTTTTATGTTTCAATTGGTTCAGACAGCTCGGATTGTATGAGACTGGGTGCAGGGGTCCCCCAGGGATCAATTCTGGGCCCGGTTCTCTATACATTCTACGTTTCAGATTTTCCCAGGGATAGATTCACGAGACAACAATATCTGGGATGTTACGCGGATGATACCGCCATTGCTACCAGATCACTTAAGGCCGACCTTGCGATACGTGCCCTGCAGAATTACATGCCTGATATTGAAAATTGGTGTACGCGTTGGCGTATATCGATAAATGCGGCAAAATCCGAACTATTAGTTATTAGAAGAAAACAAAGATGTAGAAGACTTAATGAAAAGATTAAATTATTTGGCACTGAGGTACCGTTGGTATCTAAGGCTACATACTTAGGAGTGACACTCAATAATAAGCTAACTTGGAAAGACCATATTAACCGTGTCAGAAGCAAAGCATTAAGTGTAATTACTTGCCTACTCCCACTTATTGGAAGAAATTCAAGCTTAAGCTTAGTAAAGAAAAGGCATTTATATATTGCTGTCATAAGGCCCATTTTCTCTTATGCTTCGCCGGCCTGGGCGGCTTACTCTAAAAAAGATGTTGAAAAACTTCAGATTACGCAAAACAAAGTCTTAAGACTTATCACAAATGCCCATTTCTACGTATCTAATGAGACCTTACACAGAGACCTGAGGATTGAATATGTAAATCATTATTTACATAGAATGAATGCCAACTTCTTTAAATCTGCCTTATTATGTAAACATCTTCAACATTTCCAT
>KK121578.1:166407-228941 GCA_000611955.2 Stegodyphus mimosarum | reverse complement strand
CTGCCTTTCTGTATGACTTTGCCACATAGACCATTCTTTCGCCTAAGGGCGCGGTGCTAAGCACCTCTGATTTATCTAAACAAAAGTGAGCGGCCTCCGGCCTTACTTGATATATAGGTTAAAACTCATTAGTAGTTGACACCTTGAACCGAAAGTACTATCTTGATCTTGATCTTGATCTGCCAGAATGCTAATTTCTACTTCTGGAGTATTCAGATCAGGTAGGAACAGATGCTATTTGAAGGAAGGTTTTAATTTGTAGAACCAGCCCCTGTTCCCCCTGCTGAAGCCAAGTTACTTGTTGATTTTTTAAAGCAGTTTATAAGGTATTTCTCCCGCCTTCTTCTTATGCTTTCGTATATAGCACTCTCGACGCGTAACCGAGAGTTCTGTGGTTCGATTCTCAGCGAAGGCGTTGTTCATTTTTCATGATTCCTGCTTCGAAATAATCTAATGACTCTACAAGTGGCGCCAGAACTAAAAGACGGTGGTGGATGATGATTCTCCACCACGGAAATCGCCCTTTAATAGGGGTCCCAGTCGCCCTTTAAAAGGGGGGAGTATATAAGGTATTGCTCCGGCCTTCTTCGCATACCTTCGTAGTGTAGTGGTCAACACGCTCGACGGGAAACGAGAGGTCCGTGGTTCGGTTCCCGAAGAAGGCGTTGCTCATTTTTCATTCTTCTGCTTCCAAGAAATCCTAAAGACTTTAAAAATTTATCTGCGTCGTTTCGTTATTCTGGTTATTAGGTTTGTCACGACGATATAAGGTCTGAGCCAACATTTTCAATCTGCGTAGCCTTTGAGTTAACTGAGGTTTACTTAGTTAAATTCAATTCGTTTCTTTTTGATTTACGCCATAAATGATGGCTGGTTCTTTAAGTACAAGCTGTGCTTTCTATTAATTTATCTGAGTTAATAAAAGAATCTTTTACACCCTTTCCAAGCATCTATTATAATTGCCAAGACATAGCGAGAAGTCGTGTAAGTCCTCCAGAGTTCTCACTGAGTTTATAGAGGGAGAAACTCTACAGTAATATAAAATTTCCAAGTGAATTTTTATAGTTACCGTATAAAACATTCATTACTTTTACGAGAAAAATCGATTTTATGGATAATGATTACCGAGCAATCCGATATTGGGATTCGTTAAAAGTCGTACATATTTAAATGTGGTAAAAGTGTAAATAAAAATATGTATCAAATATGATAAATGTACGCTTAGATAGCATAAATATATATAAATGATAAAAGGAGAAGTAAATAAGTATGTTATCTGTTGAAAATTTCCAAACTGCACGGAAGTCCTAATTCTGTAGTTTGATTTAATGCTGCATTAAATCACCGGATAAAGAAGATATTAATCTTATAAGGATAAAGTTTAACAAATCCATTTAATTTGCAGAAAATAATTTTAATACATGACCGAACTTCCTTTTCCTCTTTCTCTCTATTTAATATAATTTCCATCAATTTAAATGCATTTTTTCAGATGAAAGATCAATTTTTGAAATGTTTTGGGAAATTATCTTTTTTTAAATAATTAGATTGGATATGTTTCTGTACTACCTTATTGGCATCATCCCAATTCTTGGAATTCTTCACGCATGAGGCTTTATTCTCAGGAAAATATGAAAATAAGCTTGGGGGGGAAGTCTAAAAGCATTCAGATTTTAACGCTCATTCAAAAGGGTTTATTAAGTTTTTTTACGGTCTCGTTGAGCTAGTTGCCAAGTCCGCCGTTACACTCACTCCTACTAATTCTTTTTTACTTCCTTGTCAGAAGTATTGTAATCACAAAAAATTCCGGTTATTATATTTCAATTAAAATATTCATTTTCATCTATCGAATGCAATTTAACGATGTTTTTGAGTGACATCTGTAAGGACAGAATAAAGGGCTCTTTTCCTCAAACGGATTATAAAAATGGATTTAAAATGGATTCAGAAGAGATTTTTTCCCGTGACGTCTGTACGTCCGTACGTATGTATCCCGGATAACTCAAAAACAAGTAGCCCCAGAACGTTGAAATTTTGTATGTGGGACTGTTATAACATGTCCTTATCGACCTCCCTTTTTGTTACAATCGGCCGCACTAAAGGTGTATCTTAATCTATTATCCGTCTAAGGTGAGCTCAGTTTTTTTATTGTTATATGTTGATAAATTGTACATTTTTTGTTTTAAAAGTCATTGAAGTATGTTGTTCTGATGTTCCGGTTAAAGATGTTATGCCTTTAGTTAATCTGCATGAATAGTTGCAGAATTATCAACAATTTAAAAGTTGCTTAAGTGCCACTAAGCCTAACGGAACCGCTATTTGTTTATATTTGAAAACTCTTAATAGAATAGTGAATTAAGTCAGATTCTGCTTCTTCAGTGTCTTGTGGAGTAGGAATAAAATTTACTTTCAGTTTTGTGAGACGAAAAATCTGCCTACTTGTCCGCTGGCCGAATTGTTTGTTTTTGCTTAGAAATTCTAATTTTAATTGTAAAAACGGTTTTTTTAATTGTTTATAACTCTATCTGGTGTTTTATGTTTCTCTGTATTTTACAATGTTCAATGAAGAAATTTTGAGGTTTTATGTACCTTGGCGTTAAGTTAGAATTGAATTAATTGAATGAGAAATGTATCCGTAATGAAATTCGAGGAAATAAGTTTAAAAGCAATGCAGCAAAAGTATGCATAATTTAATCGGCCGTAGAAGGAAGTCGTGTGGTGTCAGTTCATTTTCTAATAAAATAATAAACTAAATACAATCTGTCACTCCAGCGTTCGATCTAACACTGAAAGAATTCACCGTTAAACTTTAGAAAAGTTTTAAAATACTGAAAAACTAAAAAATACAAAAATTATAAGATAAAATTTGCAATTAGATCTTAATCTAGAGAGATATCAATTAAACATAAAGGAGTTTATGATAGACTGCCTAGTTTAAGAATTAGACCCCTGAAATTAAAGACATATATTATAAAAGTCTGGTTTATAAAAGGCACTGTTCAAAATGACAAAGGAAATCACAGAAAAGAAAGTTTGCTGTGATATTTCTTCAAAGAAGGATAATTAATTTATTTATTATGTGCATATATTCACTGGATCTCTTGCGTATTAGGCTTGTAACAAAAATTTCCGGTAAATAACAATATTTTGTGTTTTCCATGGGCTTAAATCCACAAAATGAAAGCAACAAACACTTCGACTGTAACTGTAATAAAAATTAAATGAATGAAGCATATTTTATCTATGTTTCCATATTCATCTCCCATTAAACTAATATTTGTATTAATAATTTGTAAGGCTGTATATTTCCTGAACATCAGATACATATGAAGGAATAAATTTAATGAATTCTTTAATATGTATCGTAGTGTAATATCAACGAAAACATTTAGAAATACCAAAATAAATTAAAAGCAAGTTTAATTTCTCTCAGCTTCAAAAAGAATAGACGATTTACTTAACTAGAATTCTTTTCTCTCTGCTGTTGCCACAGCTGCGGAAACATTAAGAAATTGAATAAAATATTGTGGTAGGTTTTGTTTCCTACTCTTGAGTTCTATTTATTGCTGACTTGTGTTTAGTTAAAAGGCAATCTGTACTAAGACTGAGAAAAAGTTATTACTACGTGTTTAACAGAATCAATTTACCCTTTTACGGGCATTGCTTCCACTATTTCAGCATTCTTAGTAGGCCATAAATCTTCATTTATTGCACTCACCAAGTCCTGATAAGATGGCTAAAATCGTTGCTTATAAAGTTGTTCATTTTCATAGGAGACCCATTTTCTTTGTCAAATGGCATACTATACAATCTAATGACTCTTTATTATATTTCCGATAAGCAGCTTAGATTAATAACTCAATGGATAATTTCAAAATAAAATGTTTTTCCCTTTTTCCCTTCTGATAATGTTTGACGTGTAGCTGTAGTGGCAATAAATTTCAACTGAAGATTCTTCAATCTGTGATTAATTTTCTCTAGTTGTTGTTTAAGATCTATGTGTCATGTGTCCTATGTGTGAGTTGTTTTAAAATACTTCTAAATAAAATGCATTTAACACAACATACTTTAAACAACTATAGACAAAATAACAATTAAAAGACATTTTCAAAAACAATTAAAAAATTAAAAATAAAACTAAAAAAAATCTGAAAGTTATTTATTACATATCATGCTTTCCGCACTTAAAACGCATAAAATTCAATTCAGCAGTAATATCGCAAGATATTTAAAATCAGCATACCTTTAGAATTTCCGGTCCACAGTCTTGAACGCTGGAGATAAAAACGTCTTTTTCTCGTACAGTCTTGCCATTGTTCGCTTTGAAATCGTTGAGTTTGTTAATCAAAAATTCGTTAAAATTTTACGTAATGTGAAATACATAATAAAACGCATTCCAAATTCGAAATTTGGGCTCCCAGATGCTCATATTTGAGTCGAGGGCTACGTTATTCAAAATTTGATGTCTCTATGTGTCATTGGTTTTTCACAATACGAGAAACATACATACATTCATGCAGATTCTTTGTCATTTAATTTCTTTAAATATAATGCAGGGCTCTAATATTTGGTAGAAAGAATTTGAAAAGTGAAACGTTGTTTTATAGCGGAAGACGCAAAATGCCAAAACGAAATTAACAGCCATTCTGGACAAATTTCGCCTTTGGGCTAAAAATTTAGGTGAGAAGAATTTCCTAACCAACTGCTATGAAAATAAGGTATATTTTTTTAATCTTTCTACCGTAAATTTAACAATATTAATATGAATTTCTTTTGCTTTATAACACCTCGAAGAATGCGTTATTATTTTCACTGTGAGAATATCATATACTGATAATATAAAAATAGCCACTTCACTTATTTTACTGTAAATATAATCTACATAATATATACTATAAAACTAAATCTAAAATATTACGTTAGTTTCCTAAAAGAATAAAACATGGAAAATGAGAATAGTTTGTGCACAGTTATTTATATTAAAAATATTTATCTAATAAAATTATTAGAATTTTCACATGCTTATTTACATAAAATGAAATAGGAAACAAATCATTAGCCTCGGAGAAGAAAAAACACGGAATGCAGAATGTGATATAAAGCAAATGATGTTACTGTTACATGGATCCTAAGCTCAAATTAACAAGCCTTCTTTCATAAACGAAATCTAGATGATTTATTCTCTACTATGATTGGATTTTTTGAATGATGATTTTGCAATTTGCGTTTTTTAATCAATTCCGCTTTGCATTTGGTCAACTGAAAGCCAGGAAAATAACAAAATCTGCTAAACATGATAGGGTCACTAATGGACTGAAAGAACTGGAATTGGTTTTGCTTAAGATGTTCTGAACGGCTAGTTGCAAATGCAAGGAAGTAATTTAATCGAAACATATGAAGCTTAGAAGAGTTGTTACCGGCTGAAAACAAAACTAAAGGAACATAAAAACCAATACTGCAATAATATAGTTGGATTTGTGGTTAAAATAAGCTTACAAATGAAACAATTGTGAACCTTCAAAAGTTCCATAAAGTAATGCACTTTATGAGACTATGTGAGAACGAACCAAATGCCGGGAAAGTCTGTAGCTTTCACGGCGATTTTCAAAGCAAGTAATGCTGAAGAAATGAAAGTTAACCTCTGTTGTTTTTAACCGAGACTCGGTTACGTTTAATGCATCTCATTAACCTCATCCAAAAATATGATGTTCAAAACCTTGAGGAAATTATCAAGAAATTCATTGACTAAACTTCAAGACAGAAGCAGCGAAACGCAGGTCTATGATACGGTTTCTAAAAGAGGAAATTCAATTTAACACCTCCATGATGATGACAACGCCATTCAAAGCGATGCTCAGACCTTGCCTCCGCCGTCAGAAAAGGCATTTCGGTATCTGGCTCGATGCTTTGATGCTTTGGATGCGTATTTAGTGTTTAGCAGGAATTTATCCTGCTCTTACCAGAGCTTATCAAGGAATCCCAAGGCCTAGAATAAGTAGAAGCCTTGCACATAACGGCTCTTCATAATTGTTTCACAATAGAGATGCGAAGACTTGAGATTAATAAAATTAGACACCTTGACTCACTGGCGGGTGAGAGTGCGATGAGCTGATGTCCAATCATGAGCAGGAAAAGAGTCATGTGAATCCTACTATGGAATCATCAAAAGTAGCAAAGTTCTGAGTATGCATCTGGCCAGCCAAAATACCCCTATGGGAAAGCTGAAACATTTTCGAAGAAACAATGGAATATGTTAAAAATTCCTACTCTTCTTCTTTTCCGTAGTGTTTAGAATTGACGAGGGAAGAACTGTCTATCAAATCAAAATTTCCTTTTCTTTTCTTTGTTTTTTTTAGAAATAATAAGAGGGTTGGACTGCATTCAAACTTAATGTAACACCGGCCCAATATTTTGAACGTCGTAAAATAATGGCCAGCTTGGTATTATAGTCAAGTTAGCCAAAACGTTGCAATGAAATAATATGTTTGAAATGTGGTGAAACTCATTTGACTACAGGTGCAGAATGAAACAAGAAGGTAACGTAGATTACCTCAGATGGCGTTTGGACCATCCTGCTAATATTCGCGGTTGTAGTAAATTTCACACAACCCAGATAAACTCAACAAATGTCTGACTCTATGAAGCTGAGGTAATGTCATGTAAGGCAAGAAGAACTGTCTGTTTTCGTTCTCAAGATTTTTAAAAAGAAGTTGACTATCTGCGCCACTAATAAATCTGTGCAAAAAACAGCTTATACTCATAAAAGATGTCTCTGAGAATGAAATTCTTTAACTGCTTTTTTTAGAAAGTTAAATGTTTCTTTTCCGAATTCGTGCAGCTTCTACCAATGCAAAAGTAGCACTCAAAACTGAACTAATACATAAAGCATATTAAAGTTGTTTTCTGCCTGATTTCATAGTTTTTATCTACTGATGTACTCAAGACAAATGTTTTCTCCGGAAATTTTCTACAATTCTCTGGTTTGGTCCAAGTAATGGCAGTGGTGTTTTGTATCTCCATTAGTCTGTGATACAGCAATAAATTTAATTTTTCCTGCTAGTCGCTCTTGGATCCATTAAAACATTTTCCTGCTTACATTGGTGGCTGGCCTTTGAGGTTACGTGACTTACATACATTACAATTTCCCCGTAAGCAGCATCATTTATTTGAAATGAAAACAAATTTCTTACTCAATAGTATATTCCTGTTATTACATTATGGGTCTGATATGAGGTTTCTTACTGTGAAGTTCTTATTGCGGAATGTTTTGAGAAAACTGGCTTTCAGCTGATTCCAGTCTTTTCATAATCCTATCCGTTTACTCACTACCGCATTCAAGTTTAAAATACTAAAGTTACCAACCGCACTCCCAAGTTAAACGGTGGTTGGGAACGGCTTCTAATTGTGACCCAGAAGAATTATAATTTCTTTTGCCTTACATGGATAATTTGTAATGTTATATTAGAAGGAAATTCCATTGCATTAATTTATCTTATATATTTTAATGCAGTAGGAATAGTTTTTGCTGCTTTTGTTTTCTTTGCAATCTCTTCGTAAATTTCCGTAAGAAGTCAATATTTAATTTTTTATCTGCTCTAAAAATAAAGGAAACTGGAGGGTTTGCTGAATTCTGCATACATTACTTACTATGTTAAGGTAACCAACCTCGTTCAAAATGCCAATTTCGACTAAAAACTCACTTTTTTATTTAATATTTTTAAGGCCACATTCGTAGCTATCAGGAACAGCTTTTCTTTTATTGATATGTTGATTAGAAGTAGAGATATACCAGTTTTTCTCAGATACGACAAACCGGAAGTAATTGTCTGCCACAGCGGAAGTTATAATTTAAATGGCAAATTAAAGGTGCAATTTCCACTTTTTTTCTATGTTATTTATAAAGTAAATAATTTTAAGCATTTTGATATGTTTGGAGAATCTGGCAGTGTATTTTCAATATGTATTTTCTCTTTTTCGTTTGGCAACAACGTTTCAAACTTACTGCTTTGTTTGTTTGTTTGAGCTTTCCATATTTCTGTTTTGTGTACAAATTTCCTGCGCCAATTTACTAGCTAAAAACACATTTGTTGGGTTAAAATGTTTAATGTTTGGTGCCAATATCAGTTTAATTCTATTTAATGATGGATTTTCTGGTCTTATTGAAATTTTTGAATCACTTAAAATGACTATTACATATTTTACAGCCCAAGGGTATAAGAATTTAGAACGTAACAAGAATTAACAATTTTCGAAGATGTTCATCAAGCTTCGCCAAAATTCATACGAAAAAACTGAAAGCCCTTCGAAAACAAAAAAATTATTGTTTTGAAAAAAATGAAGGGCCGATGTATAAGGCAGAAGCATTTTAAGTGAATATTTGTGTATAATGTCATGTAAGAGTAATCTCAAAACTTTAAGCGTGATTTTTGATTAATTCTTTATGTTTTATGTTCTTGACAACCATAACTCTAAAAGTTCATCATAGAATTATTTGAAATTTTATGCATTATCATACATAATGTAGACAAGAAGTTAAAAAAGTAACTCCATAGAATATAAATTGCAGCATTTTTACTTCAATAGCATGTATACTTTAAAAAATGTTTAGCGTTGACTGAGACATTTCGCCATATATTGCTAGTGAATCAATATTTTCAAATTATTGTAGTTGAATGTATGCTTCTAGGCAGTATATATAAAATAAAGCCAAACATAGATTTTTATCATCAATATTTTCTTGTCAGTGATGGTTGATGTTTTTATTAATTTTGACCTAAAAGTTTCAGTTTTTTTGCATAAATGTGTCAAAATAATGATTTTTTATCACTTTTGCAGTAATTATATTTGAGTACAATTCTTTAACAAAATCACATAAATTCAAAAATATAACGAACATTTTGAAAAACATCCTTCGAACTAGATCGGTTACCTTAAAAGAAATTAAGAATAACAATAGCAATGCCATCAAATATTTTCATGTTTTCACCTGTGAAGTAACATGCTATAAATTAAAAATCATCAAAGATATAAATGAATTTTTGTGCGAACAAAAGTAATGTCAAATTATGAAACATATCTAACACAAAGCCCAAAGAAAAATAAATATATTATTCTTCTAGTCGAAATTAGAAAAAAAAATCTTATAATTTATGTATGGCTTACCATGCACTTACCATGCCATTTATAATAAAGTAATAAAAATGAAAGACATATCACAAGTCACATTCAAATTCCATGGTAAAGCAGCCTCTGGAATATTAACAGATGCAAATGATAAAGCTTTAAAATGGTTAAATGAAGTACCAAATGTAAAAAGTGTTTTTATACGGAAATGAGGCATGAATGGAAAAAGCGTGTGTAGAATGAATAACCAAAAACAGGATTCATATTTTGAACTTGGCTGAGGGCCAGTATTAGCTTAGCAGTTAATTTATTCATGATGCTTTTATTTCTCTTTAGAGTTTGCGATAGTTACTTTGTTTGCAAATTGAAAATCTTTGTACTAAATGTTATTTTTGTTTCTCTCTAGCTGGACGAATGAAGGTAGACGTGTCTATCCACAACCGCACAGAGGTCGATGACCTACTAAGGAGGAGTCCTTATATGAGGGGTAGAGGATCCTGGACGCCTAGAGATTGTGCCCCGCGTCACAGGGTAGCCGTGATCATCCCTTATAGGGATAGGTTGGAACATCTTACAACTTTATTACATACTTTGCATCCATTACTGCAGAGACAGCTCATAGAATATAGAGTTTACGTCGTAGAACAGGTATGTCTTTGTAATTAAAAGCCTTTTGGTGTATCGTTAGATTTTAATATTGCTTAGGTATTTTATTAATGTGTTTAATATACTTAAATATTTGTTTTCATGGTAAATTCAAGTTTTGGAATTTGAAGAGTCGGAATACTGTAACATGGATGTCATGAAATGGAACCATGCCTCTCACTTGGTCTACGCTTTAGTTTCACAATTAACATATTGTTACGAAATGTCCAGATGCGGAAACATAGCTTCCCCACAATGCAAGTTTATGGTTGTCAGAAAATGGCAAGGGAAGACAGGGTTGTGAGGTTCTTGGAAAGAAATCAACCATTTGAGACCAAATCGGCGATATACCATAGACGGAGGGAGAACCTTCTGAAATGAATTCTTACCGATTTGGGCCAGAATGTTCTCGAACACAAGCCAAAAGCTACATAAACCGTGCTGGTAGGTGGAGAATCTTGAGAGTACGTAAAGTTCCGAGAACGACCGAGCAGAGAGTCATGAGCCATACTCTGCTGCTTTGCCCTGAAGCTATCTCCACCGTTATAGCCTGATGGCTGCGTCGCGGATTGTCTCAGGGTGTTTATAGCAGATCTTCGACGACTATAAACGGGATTTTGGAGCTCTCCTGGGAATACTGACTAATGAACTGTATTTCGATACGTCATCACGTGTTGTCTTTATTCACTCCAAATCTACGAACCCGTTAGTACGCGAAGGAAAACTAAAAATATATTATAGTAAATGCACTCTTCCTTATAATGCAACGCGCAAACGCACGCTAAAACAAGAATTTCAAGTGCACTGAAGAGGAATGATGAAGACCTAAAGCTGTGTATCTGCAGTATCCTTCAAGCAGGAGTAGTTGAATTAGAATAGTGAAACTCAAATTGCAGGACTACTGTTATTGTAAGTCATTAAGAAAATCAAAACTTCGGAAGAATAATAGGAATATGAAAGCTACAGTGATTCTCACGAAAGATTCTGATGGCTTAAACCGAAACATATCACACCACTACTGTTCATGTTCAGTATAACTGCTCATATTTTCTACATTACTTGCAAAGAACGTTATTAGAAATAGTGACGTTTTCTGCTGAGCACCTCTGGCTCCCATTATTTTGCAAGGTAATTTTAGTGTGTATCTGATGCAACCTGAACCTGATTTATTCACTTAGTGGCGTTTTGAGATGCTTTACCATTCAAAATACTTCTTGGACATAAACTCCTCTGATTAGGATTTGATTCTGTGATGAAAACACTACTTCATCTTTCTCATTTCTAATTTGCTTCAGAGATTCTTTAGGCAACAGACCACTGCATATTTGACCATCAACAGAAGTCCTGCTGCTATTGACTTTTCCATCGTTGCTAACATATTGTCCATAATGTTAGTGATTTTATCGAAAGACACTAAGTAATTCTAAAGATATCCTTTTTATATCAGTGTAAACAAGTTATGAGGTTCCACTTGATCTGGAATTATTAACCCCATCAAACATGAAGCGAATTATCTCTATGTTTTAAGTAAATCCCAACCATGAAAAGGTTTGGTTTTAATGTTCTTTTTATTAATTAGAAATCAGAACATAGCTGCATTTTCTTTTGCTAGCAAAATCAACTACAACTCGTGGTGATGTAACTAAAGAGAAACAGTCAAATTCAAGTTAAAAAGCGTGGACTAAAAGTCAAAAACTGCACAATTTAAATCTTGCAGAAAACTGGCTGCGTAATTGTACCCGCATATCAAATTCAAATGTCGTTGCGATACAACTCAAAGCCGAATAATTACAATTTATCAGAGCTAACAGGACCTAAACGTGCGTCGAATTTCAGACCAGAAACACGTTCTGTCTTAATTTCCAAAACTCCAAGTTAAATAGTATCTATCTAACTTATGTACACTGCGAAAAAAAGACCTATATCTCCCGTTCTACTACGTCTACTGACGAAATTCAAATTGCGTTTTTCATGTCTCGAAAGCGCGACTTAGGATATGTGTTGGATTTATATACAACATCATTCTAACACAGGTATTTTGACAAAACATCGGACTTTTTCTGAAATAACATATAATGTTTTTTTCCATACTTCGATTCTATGACTCAAATTATGCCTAGATATTACATTTTACAATTTTTACTGACACATTTATGGAGAAATTTAAAAATTTATCTTGGGGAATTTTTTTTTTCAGTTTGCACCAAGAATAATTCACTTGGCAGAATTCTTAATTTATAGTAACCTACTTGTTTTCCTTTCTTTTGTTCATTCTTTCAAATAATTTTAACGAAGTGCGTAAACCATATTTTCAATATTATCACTTCAGTTACATACGCCAAATTTCAAAATGCGCCAAAATATAAATTCACTTAAATCTTAGGAGCTTCTGAATAAAAAAACTCTATTTTTTGCGGTTATGCTTAGCAATATATCTTTTTTTTTAAACAAGGTTAAAATTTTATAGGTTATAATACAAAAATTGTTTCGAAGTATTTTTAAAACTTATTTAAAAATGCGAATTTAAAAAATAAATCATAAAAATTACGAAAACCGTATTTGGATTAAACCAACTTGCGAATTTTGAAAGAAGGAATCAAGTAAGTTTAATAAAAAATGAGACATTAATAATTATATAAACGAAACTGAATTAATATTATGGAGCTAAAATGTTGAGAGCTAATGTTTTAAAAACTACTCATGCGAATTTTACAGAACTTGCCGTTTGTGACTCTTAGAATGGAAACATGGAATACAATTGGCATGTCATTTGGAAAAAAGTCTAATTTTGTGTCAAAATGCCTATATTAGAGCAATGTAATGTATAAATCTAGTACATGTCCTAAGTCGCACTTTCGAGACATGAAAAACGCAATTTGAATTTCCTCAATCGGCTCAACAGAACGGGAACTATAGAATTGTCCCATTTTTTTTGCGCAGTGTACATTCTGGTGAGGAAAGAGAAAGGAAATGTGATAGTAAAATCTGAAATTATAAACAAATGGTTAATTTAAACAAAAGCTTTACAAATTAATTGTCATGAGATTAAAGTTCTAATCCACTTAATTATGTAAATTATCAGCTTGATTTCTTCTGGTACAATATACGATTCTTTAGATGAATGTTTATCTCAGAAATTAAAATTTTTGTAGCCGTAATTACATTTTCATGCACAAGTCTCATTTCTGTCAAGGAATATTCTCCCTACCGTATCCACTTAATCACGTTATACTAGAATCTTCCTTCAATACAGATAGCATGCGCTTTATCACTCTTGAGCGATTAGGTTGAATTAAGAAATTCTACTTTTGTCTTAATTCTTAAGCAAGAAAAGCGATTACTTAGAATTTTCTTAACTTTCGAGTTGTGCAGTATAAAAACGCGTCTATGAAACTATTAACAATATGTCTCTTTAACGCAGCTAATAATCATTTTCAATTATGTGATTTAAAATACAGAGGCTGTCCGTATATTTTTGAGACGATATTTCTTTGTTATAAAGAAAAATCTTCTGCTTGGAATTGTTTTTAACTACAACTGTATTTTTGAGATTATAAATTATCGTCTGCTACTTGACAGTTTTGTCAAGTTTGCAAAATTGCACTTTTAAAGAAGATATAGATGGAAGGCTATGTGTGTGTTCTTTCCTAAGAAAATAGTTCATATCTATTTATAAAAGTAAATGTTGTGAAAGCCATGATTTTCGATATCTAAATTTACGATAAGTAATGTAATGTCAACAACAAGGGGAGAAACGTCAAAATTTAGCTTCAAGTGGAAAAAAGAATGTTCCAAATTCTTATCCAAGTTAAAAACGGAATGTTTTAATTTTGCAAAACTAAGAACTTTAACGTTAAAAAGAAAATCCGACAAGATCAAATGCAAAATTATTAAAATGCTCATTATCAACTGCAAACAAGGTGATTAGTATTGATTTAAATCTTAAAAAGGAGAAAAAACATAATGTGCATCGTCTTTCTCGACGACATACCTCAGAACGTGCTACAGAATTCTTTATCAGCAGTATTTATTCGGACAAAAATGGAAAAATATTGTCACTAGTAGGCGAACCTTGGGTGTATTTAAATGACTGCAATGAAAAGAGATCGATTTATTATTATCAAAGAGGAGAAAAAATCAACACGGTTCAAGAAATCTTAAGAAAGTTTACCACCCAATCGGTATAGTGGTTAGCGTGGCTGATTGTCGTGCCGAAGGCCCTGGGCTCGAATCCCGGGGAAAGCATGGTTGTTTGTAAATGTATAGCGTCGGTGTGGCATGGTGGCACTCCAAATAGACGGCGAGCCGAAAGTCCTCTCGCGTGGTTTGTGGAAGGGAGAGAGAGAACGGGGGACGTGGGCACTATCCCTTTACCAAATAGTTAATCAGTATAGCACCTAACCCAGTGGGCCAGCTGTTCCGTCGATGGCGAAAAGAAAGAAAGTATAGCACCGCGTCCATCACTATCTATAGCACCCCTTCAGAATACATAAAGCCACCTAAAAGGTGTTCTACGTGTACGACAAGACATACGAAATAACATGTTACAGAGTTACAGATTAATACTCAAGATACATTACTGGTACATTACTGATGCAGATATGACTGATATAATACTGATACTGATATTAATACTGATTAATACTGCTTCAGTACTGATTCATTGATATAACACTGATTATTAATACTGATAAAATACAGATTAAATGGGAAGGATTTTGTACAAGTCGGTAAATAAATATCCGAAATAATATATTACAGAGATTCAAGATATTGCAAATTAAAATATCACAGATCAATGTTCTACTGTTACATTACTGATACACTACTGATGCAAATATAACTGATACACTACTGATACAAGGCTGATATAATACTGATACAATACTTTACTGATGCAAGACTGTTGTTATATTGCTCATTCAATATGCACATACAATACTTTACTAATATTAATACTCATACAATATTTTACTGATATTAATACTCATACAATACTTTACTCATATTAATACCCATACAAACTTTACTGGTAAAATACTGATTAAATGGGAATGATTTTGTACAAGTCGGTAAATAAATCCCCGAAATAATATATTACAGAGACTCAAGATATTGCGAATTAAAATATCACAGATCAATGTTCTACTGTTACATTATTGATACACTACTGATGCAAATATAACTGATACAAGGCTGATATAATACTGATACAATACTTTACTGATGTGAGACTGTTATATTGCTCATTCAATATGCACATACAATACTTTACTAATGTTAATACTCATACAATACTTTACTGATATTAATACTCATACAATACTTTACTCATATAAATACCCATACAAACTTTACTGACATTAATACTCATACAATACTAATTAATTGTAAATGGGAATGATTTTGTACAAGTTGATAAATAAAACCACGAAATAACACGTTACAAATTGCAATTAACACATCACATATATATTATGGACACATTACTCTTAGAGACCCTCCCCCCCCAGGTTGCTCTCTATCAAAATTGGGGGCGGAACTGAGCTAAATCGCACTATCACCTGTAAGGCGCTCAAGGCTGTTGCCAATGACAGGCGCCGCTTGTGCTCCTGGCCACGAAGAATTTCGTGGGCTTGGGCTGATGTTACTGTCAAACACGTGAGCGTATATAACAACAACAATAATAAAGAACGTTTTCGTAAGGAATTTACAATTGCTGCTGGTTTCTCATATAACAGCGAATAAAAATAAGGAGAATTAAGGAAAATGTTAAGATCAACTCTGCGTATTATCAAAAACATGTTTTATCCCCAAATTTAAATTATGAAATACATATGGCTTAGAGAGAGACGTAGCCCAAAGGCAAACGCGAGGTAGTCCGAAATTCTGACTCTCTAACGAAGTCAGTGAAGCATCGACTTAAATACTCCTCTTACTCATTTGCGTTAAACGCCTTTCTGAAAATACATTCTGGTAGGAAATTGTAAGCTGAAGCTAGAAGAGATAGAAAAGGTTCATAGACTTCAAATAACTGTTATAAAATTAGGGTAAACCTTACAGAGCTAATAAATGTTTTCTGCATGTGGAAATAGCATAAGGATGTAAATTTCCGCAAACTCTTACCAAGTTTCCTTCGAAATGTATCTGTAAAACTCACCTGAAATGTCTTCATTAACGTTATAGTTGGTTATAATTGGTGTGTGAACGATTGACCCAGATTACATCCCAAGCTGTCACACCAGATCAACTTTGGCAAAGTGTGGAAGCTGCTGGGTCTGCTGTACCCCAAGAATACATCCAAAGTCTCCTTGAATCAATGCCGAGACTAGTGGCAGCGGTGATCTCCAACAATGGCGGCTGTTCTGAGTACTGATTTTGGAAGGAACCGCACTTCACAGACGTCTATAAATTTAATCGTTTGATACTTGGTCAACATGTTATCTACTAAATAAATTTTGTTGTGATATGTCTTGGCTTTCTTGGTGTTGTAGTTTGGGTGGCCAGCAGTGTATTTACTTGTAATTAACGCTTTCTTTTGTTTTATTTATTTCCTCCTAATATTGGATCTTAGCCTTTTATAGGCTTCGTCGGCTACTAAGGTGGAAGCGGTGGTATCTTTATTGTGGAGGCACTTGTTTAAAATTTTGTATTTGTGCTGCTATGCGTTAGCACATCGTCCCTGAGACTCGTCTGCGAGACTATCTGCGCAGTCGCGAAGCGTTACCATGGTTACCATTTTTTTCTTTACCATTATTATTGTTGAGAAATAAATGAAAATGACTGTTCTAAAAACTTGAAGTTGTGTTTAATTGCTTATTCAATCACAGTTTTGGATTTAGCGCTTAATAGGTGGAGCATTATTGCCTTCTATGAAGTAACGGACAAATTACATACTTCTGCGGTGGACCCGCCAGTGTCCGAGCGGTAAAGTCGTTGAACACTGGTAGTTCTGACCTGGGTTCTATTCCAGGCAAACGGGCTGGCTATTTGGGCGCTTTCGTGTATACGTTCCCACCAGCGAACGAGCGGTAAAGTCCCTCAACACTGGTAGATCTATTCGAGGGTAGAATCACACGAATAGGCTGGCTGCATGTGCGCTTTTGTGGTTTTACATATGTAACGTGTTGATACGAGCTGGTGTCCTTTAGAAAGTCCTCCATGAAGGCATTCCTCCCTTCTGGGAAGTGTCTTAGGACGGAACACATAAATAATAATAATAATAAAGTGTATATAAGCCAGTTTCCCTAAGAAAGTGCAGCACGAAGGCATCCTTCCCCTAAAGTAGATATCCTCGCATGTTATGCCATAATTAAATAATTGTTAAATAAACTGTCTTCCACGGAATATGCGTACTGGCCCTTCGGTACGGCAGTCATAGTCACTACCCACTTTCCCCTCTGTGCAATCGTGAATTTAACATATCTATAGATAGAGTTAGTGAGCATATGTAATCAAAATATAACGTAAAAGCTACCAGATGGAAATCTCTCTCACGTTTCGATGATTAATATTGTGCATAAATTTATTCCGGGCAATTATAACGTAAAATCTTGCAGTGGTGTTTCTGATTAATAGTGGTGTTAGTGTTCATGTTAGTTAACATCTTATTCGCAAAACATCCAGACGTGACTTTCGCTTGTTTGGATGACATAATACCACACAACGGAGGAAGGAATATTAATTGAATTAAAATACTCGGTATGGCGCGTTATTAATATAATTAGCAGGACAAAGGCAGGGGGGACGCTCGCGTAATCAATTATGTCGTCAGTTACACTTGTTATTAGTTCAAAGTTAACATATGGCAAACAATAGAGTTGTAACTCTTGTTAATTATCCCGTACAGTGTCAGCTCACTAAGTGTAATGAAATGTAATCTAAAGCTGGAAGTAAGTTGTTCCGGAAATAGGAATAAAAATTAATGGAGGTACAGAATTAATCCACCAAGTGCTTGTTTTGTGTTTATTTTTTATTAAAAAAAAGCTTTTTCAATTTTGAAGCCAAAGTTCAATTAATTATATAGGCACTCCTTGTTTTTAAAAAAGACTTGATTTAATATCCTCCTTAATTAATTGGGGACTTGATATTACGTACGTTAACTAATTGGAGATTTGATATTATGTATTTGGTATTTTTTTAACCTTAAATGTGAACTAGAATTAGACGGAATTACAAAAAATTACCAAAAATTTTCTATTAGAATTCTCGTGAATTCCATAATTCTAATTATATCCATTAAGATTATTTTGATAAAGCAAAATTTGGTTTTGCTAGGTTAGGTAATTGATTAAGGCAAAGCACGTCAAGAGTTATTTTCCTATGGGGAGGGATGCCTACGGGAAGAACTTTCGAAAGAAAACTGGCTCGTATAATACACTGGTGTGCAAAAATTAAGGACGAGACGGTTTTTTTCAATATAACTTTATAAAAAAGCTTTCCAAATCAACACATTTAATACCATAAGATGCGAGTTATATAATCGTGTTTAATGCATTTTGCGTGGTAAGGGTGACCGTTGACATCCAAGGCGCTGTAAAACATTTTTGCAATTTAGTATTTAAATTTTTGCCCTTTATTATTCTTTAAGCCATTATAGTAACAATGGTATTATTTAAAATTTATGAGCATCGATATTTTTTCTAATTATGTATTTTTACTATTGCTTACGTCGCTGGTCACCGGTTGCCCCAAAGGCGCTGTAGCCAAATTTGAGTGCCAACCACCGGTGACCACAGGGCAGTCAACGTGTTAAAATGGGCATTTCAGAATCATTATCTTCTGCTTGGCTTGCTTAGTACTCATGGCAACAAAAAACTGCTACTGTTTTTCCCACTTAATTTCGGTTAGTTTGTTTCGCTTTGCGAAAGATGTAAGGCTATAGGAGACTAAAACTACTGCTTTTAATGATGTCAGAAAAATAAATGCTGGGCAATGATGATTACATGTGTTATGATCGCATATATAAGCAGGTTGTAAAGGTTTTGAAGTACTTTAAAAGTAACAAACTATACTGTAGTAAACAAAATATTGTTGCAGATTGTGCATTTATTTAGCTGTTTATTTAGAATTGTAATTAAAATTGTTTTATTTTACCGTGCAACGCAGACGAATTTGAAGAGAAAACTAATTCAGAAAAGTAAAAATACAAGAGCGCGTGCATTTAATAGTTAATAAATAAATATCTCGTAATTGATGTTGCCATCCAGAAAAATCGGGATAATATATTTTACCAGAATGTTCTCGTGAATAAATAAAAAGCTTATGAGAGCCCAATTAAAACACCTCAGCTCAGTTATTCTTGTTTTAAGCGAACTGTATCGTTTACGTAATTCGAAGTAAACAATACACAATACAATTAAATTCGAAGTAATGAGAAATGTTATTGATTGCAGCGAATTCGCTGTGAGATAGTTTCTCTGTTTTGAATTGAGTTCTGTTTAACGTTTGAGATATTGTGATATTGTAGTAATATCTCTGAGGAAATATTTCAGACTTTTGTTTTATTTCTTGTGAATGGAATAAATTTTATTAACGTTTTAACGACTTGTGCATTCAATCCATTACGAACCCGTACGCACGCAACAATGCAGAAAAATATTCATTTAAAATATACATGATTAATAAGTGAAACGCTTGCAAAATTTTTTTTTTTAAGTTTTTTAAAGTAGGACTTTCATTGGCATCCAAAAAAAATCTTGCAAAGAATATGCATTAATGTTTTCTTTTGAATGGAATTTCTGGTACAGAAGTATTCAAAGTAATGAGAAAATCTTTTTAAAACAAATGCTTTTAAGTAGCATGTGACACAGAATGCATCCAACCAAGACCAGCTGTGGTATACCAACTACTTCAACTAATGAGAATACATGTATTAAGATAGAGATCCGACACTTAACAATTATCATCTGACAATTACAAATAGCACTGAACACGCTCTTTTATCATTTTGACACTGTCAAGCATTTTTGATTTATCATTTGCTTGCGGGGCGTTGTTTCTCAAGTTGTTTCAACGGTGTTAATTTTTTTCCAAAGATAACGAAGTGTTTAAGAGGCCAAGAAGATGCTTTCTGAATGCAATACCCTGTAAAAACGCGTTATTATTGGCAATGAAACCTGAATATATGTTCTGGGATGTGGAAGTAACATAGCAACCAAGTGAATGATGCTTAAAACATGAATAAGAATATATCAAATAAGATAAGAAATTAAGTTTGTAAGGTTTATCCTAATTTTATAAAAGTTATTTTAAGTTATGCATCTTATCTATTCCCTCTATCTTCAGCCTGCAATTTTCTAACAGAATCTATTTTCATAAACGAGGTTATTCAAACGAGTAAGAGTAGTATTTAAGTCGATGTTTCACCGACTTCGTTAGAGAGCCCGAGTTCCTGACTAGGGCGCGTTTGCCTTTGGCTACTTCTCTGTCTGAGCTATTGCTACGCTCGGGCGTACTTTACGCCTTTGTTTGGCTTCGCCGACTTAATTTAGGGGCCAACTACTTAGAACCTTAATAGCTTTGGCTATATCTTTCAGCTAGCTTTAGTTAAGTTTAATTTCATATTCATTTGAGTTCAAGCCCAAGTGGACGCTTTGCTGTACCCTCCGAGTTAGGAGCTGATTGTGTCATATTTATTTTGAGAAATAAAGGGTAGTTAACCTTTCTTGAGACTTACGTCTCTATTCACACACTCTAGCGATTATTCGTTTACCAGTGTTCGGGTTTCAAGGATTGAACTGTGAAATATGAAGATGAAAACCTCACCAGCTAATATCGAGTGTTCTTTGATTGTTTCGCTGTTGTGTGTCAGATGTTTTTACTTTGAGTGAACTGTTAAAAAAGAATATTATTTGACTGTTTTACAGCGCTTGTATAAAGACGTTGGTGTTAAAGGGCTGTATTAGAGAAAATAATACGTGGATTTTCTAGAGCTATGTTGATAACTCATTTGCTCATCGTACACCTTCGACCAAAAACACAAACAGTGCTTCTCCTCAAGCTTCATACGCAATTTATATGGAACCAAGTGACCTTTTCTTCCACGGATGAAATTACCGCAAAAACAACGCCTTCATTTGAGGTTTGTTGACATAATAAAAATATTCACAATGAGTCTTACCACAGACATACACATTCCTTGATAAATTCTAATCATGTATATTATTCCACAAAATTTAACTATTCATCATGTCAATAAATAGAATAATCTTTATGTAAATAAAATAGTAATAGAATAATAAATAGGACAATCTTTATATATTATGGGAAAATATCAAAGTTGGGCTGACTGACTAGTAGTGGCTTTGTCCACAAAGATGAAGCATATGCCAAAAACCGCGGGACCCCAAATTTCAGAAAAATAAAGAACGTTTTGGTTGACGGAGCGGATTTGATAACACTGCTATATCACCATTTAATAGGAGAAAAATATTACCTAAAGTTATTGAAATCAACGTTTATTCAGTATACAACTCGTTATCGCAGTGAGAATTCCCATCCATTAGCTGGACCTTATCTGTGTGTCCCATAAAGTGCGCAATAGACTAAGGTAAGTTTTATCAAATACGTTGTATCAATTCATTTTTATTATAGACAATCTTGTCCTAAAAGGACTATTGTGTGATTTCTTATCTTAAGGTTAAAGGTAACTTGGTGTACACTCAGAAGGGAAGATCCTTTGTTGGAAACTAGAAACGTAATCAGTTTAAACTTGTCCTGAATCTCAAATGGAATTTCAGACGTTTGCGTTTTTTTTAAGAAACACATGAGCAAAAGCATTGGCATTCAAAGGTTTAATACCCTTTCCCCGTTGGGTCATCGACAATCTTTCAACCTTGGTTTCGTTCGCTGCAACGCCACCGTTGTATCTAATTTCTCGACACGAAATATTTTTTAAAAATGCGTCTTGTGCAACGGAAAATGCGTTATATTTCGAATAGTCTTTCTGGAGGACAAAAGCAAAGACGTCTTCGAACCTTTATCAGGTTTTGATATACCCTGGCGAAAGACTGTTTTGGTTTCGTGTCCTTTTGCAATAGAAATGACTGCATTAACTGAAGAAGTTTTATTGGAAAGCTTTCTTCATGCCATATCAAAATTGGAAGTAAAAAAGTACCCTTAAAATTAGCAAATGCAATGAATGTTTGAACAAGTAGAATTCCTTTTGCTAGTAGTGGTAGTAACAAGTAGAAGTCCAAGTAGAAGTTTGAACAAGCCCTTCGAAATCTGAAGGGGAGAATATACTTCATTTACGTTGTTTTGACGAAGGCTGTTGGTGTGAATGAACAAAGATAAAGGAAATGGTATATTCATTGACTTTACCCGAGATCAGTTCTTTACAGGACAGGCTCACTTCTTGTCAACCTGGTCCTAATAAATCCAAATATATATGTTGGATAGGGAACGTATTCTGAAACATGGGAAGTCTGATAATTTTTGCAGCAACGTATTATGGGAGTACGTCCTTAAAATTTTATGTACGATATGAAGATAAATTTCTACAGATAAAATTAACAGGGTTATAACGAATAGGAAGATTCTTGATTTGAGAATCGAACGCCTTACATCTTAAAAAGTTATAGGACTTGTCTTGTAACCATACAACAGATTCTTTAAAAATTTCAAGTGAGGTATAGATGATGTACCGCTTTTAACATATGAAGCGCCTGTTCATCAAACCAAAATAAAATAAGGCTGTGCTACAGGCAGTACCATTATGTCTCTCTGTTGACTTAGACACTGGAATATAAGTTTTTAACCATTTTCCGTGGGCTACATGTACCAACGTTTTCCGTATTAGGGTCATTTAGTCATCTCTTTTTACAGGAAGGAGCAGAAAATTAAATCAGCAAGGGTACTTCCTACTACATTACAGTGTAAATTTTAAATCTCCATAATTTCTTGTAATTTCTTGAGACACATTTAAAGTAGCGAATATGTGCGCCATACCAGGTTTGTCCCAAAGTAATACGCCCTTTTCTTTACCTTAAGAAATTTATTGAACCGATTCATTCTCCTGCTTTAACACACTTGTTCCAACGCGATTTCCATGCTTTACATGCACCTTGGAAGTCCGTCACAGAGATGTTCTTTAGTAATCTCGTCGTAGTCGCCTTAATGTCCTCCAGAATCCCCAAATGCTGTCCTTTGAAGGATTTTTTAACCTTCGGGAACAAAAAGAAGTCGAGCGGGGACAAGTCAGGCTTGAAAAAACGCAAAATTCTCCGACAGCGTTTTCTCAAGTTTGAAGCAAAACTTTGCGTATCGCTGCTCGAAAGTTTTTTCCATCTCGACTTCGACCGAGCGCTCACGCAAGGGTTCACTGAAACAGACATTGTGACTTTACAGGAGCTCGGAGGTAACTGGCGCTGGTCTCGCTGTGTTCCAAAGATTCCACTCGCCCTTCCGTGCAAGAGGCAACGCTGTGCGACCGATAGTTGCGGCAGAAGAAAATGGGACACATTACCTTCGGGCTAGAACCTTGTATATGTCTCAGCCCTCTAGAAGAGGTTACTTCTCAAAAGCCTTTAGTGAACTGGATGGATTAGTATTGCGATTATTTAGATTATAGTAATGCACTTGAGGGCAATTTGTCTAAGTTTTCTAAGAGGGAAAATTTTCAGGGAAAACTTCTGAAAGGAAACTAGCTTATATTCACGTTATGCACTTGGAAAGTCAGAAAATTCCTTACACTCCTAGCTCATTCGCAGAAGTTCGAAACTGAGTGGACGTAGCAGTTTTTAGCGGTTTTACCAATCTTAGCTATCCGAACTAGACCATCATAGATTAAAACATGTTGTCCACTCTCGCAATGAAATTGGGCTGAAATTTAAAGTATATGCCTCTAATTAAAAAACATGGGCGGTGTACTCATGGACAAGTCAGATCAAGAAAGAAATGTAAGGAAATGGAAGAGCTTTAGCAAATTAGGAGGCGTTTAAGCATGGAAATCATTCGAAACTCTCTTTGTCACATAGATCTTAATGCAAGCTAGATGTCGTAGCTACACATCTTCGTAGATCATTCCTTCACCATGATCTTCTTCCACTAATGGTACCATCATTAAGCAAGATATTGTGTCGTATCGTTGGCACGTAGGATTCAAATGACTAGAAAAGCCTTCCAGTTCAGCTTTCCATCCGTTAATGCGCATTATTATCTAATCGTAACTCAACTAAAAATTTATTGCCAAATTAAAAAGATTTATTAAAGCCTGCGGGTCTTGGCGAAAACATGTGGATGTGGAGTAATGGGCGCTTTTAGAATTTTAGGCTGGACAATCATTTTACTCTTTTCAGCGTTTCACACAAACGTAATCAAGATAGATTTGCTTCAACGGAAGCATCAAATATGTTCTTTCCTTAGGATAAATGGTAGAGTACGCTTTATTAGATAAGAGTTTTAATATTTCGTCTTTTCCTGTGATTCCATTATGTCATTTTTGAACAAACTCAAGCAATAAATCCTAAATTTTTGAAAATTCTACATTTGTTTCAAATGGCAATAGTTTCTCGAATATTTCAAACGTCTGTTTCTTAGAATATATCTTGGCATAAGAATTTTATCATAAATATTTGTTTTTCTAAAAACACATTTTTTCAATCCTAACTAATATTGTTGCGTGCGTACGGGTTCGTTATAGATTGAATGCACAAGTCCTTAAGAAGTTAACAAAAATTTATTCTTTCCACAAGAAATAAATCAAAATGCAGAAATATTTCTTCAGAAATATCTCAAACGTTTAGCAAAATTCAATTCATAAACAGAGAAATTAATTCTATCTCACAGGGAAATCGCTACAATCAATAACAGCATTAAGTAAACAAACAGCAATTCGCTTTAAACAGTTACAACTACAACTGAGATGAGGTGTTTAAAGTCCGCTTTTATAAGCTTTTTAATTATTCACTTGAATAATATCGATTTTTCTAGATGGCAACAGTAATTACGAGATATTTATTTATTAAATATTAAATGTACGCACTCTTTTATTTTAATTTTTCCGACGTAGCTTCCTCTTCAAAAATCGCCTGCGTTGCACGGGAAAAATAAAGCAATTTTAATTACAATTCTAAATAAATAGCCAAATAAATATGAAATCCTTAACAATATCATAAATGCGAATGTGAGTTTGTTTGTTACGCTTTCACGCCTTAATTACTTAACCGATCATCATGAAATTTTCAGGAAATATTTTTGATATATTCGAAAATGCTATAATATGTAACTTATATGTGGAACCTCAAACTGTATAATAGGTGTTATATCTTAAAATGATTGTCGTTCTATAAACATTAAATGTTGAAAGTTTCATAACGATAAGTTAAACGATGTAAAAGTTTGTCTGCGCGCGTAGGTGCGTGGCTTAAACCACGCAAACATTTTTAATCTTTTCCATTATATTAAAAATATTTCTTGAAAATTTAATGATGATCGGTTAAGTAATTAAGGCGTGAAAGAGTAACATTCATTTATTAAACGTTTATTAATTTTTATTTGTTTAATTTAATTTAGTATCTAAAAATCCTTCAAGATTTCAGGCTTTTTGCTCTTCTTTCACAAACATTTTCTGTCATTCGGCAATATACGTAGCAGGTTTACTAGATTTCGTAGCGATTTCTTTTTATCTCCATGAAGAAGGGCAGTATTTACTGAAATTTTACGCGGAGTGTATTTTTAACTTAAAAAATTAGTAACTAAAATTTTATCCTGATTATCCTGGTCAGGCAATAAGAAAAAAAAATCAAATTATTTTCTTTTCTTTTCAATAGTCTTTGAAACTTATTTAATTATTCACATCATCGCGAGCGACCCCGCGGGTTAAAGCTAGTAGTTTATAATAGAACTCCAACGTTTGCTTTAACAAAATTTCAATCATACAAACTTTAACAAAATTAACATTGGGAATGCATTTATTTAAAATTGAATCCACGAGATGAGCGGGATGTTTTTTTGCAAATAAATGTTTGTTTTATAAAAAATATTTTCAATAAGACTACCTTAATTTTATAAAACATTGTTAATTTTATAAACATTGTGTTTCTTCAGTTATGTCATTTTTGTTAACATTACTTCCTGGCATTTCAATTGATTAATTTACTGAAATATAAAGTTATGTTAATAGCATTTTCATGTACGTAGTAATATTATAAACATAACTGAAGAAACCTCATGTTATGATAAATGGTTTTAGTTTTGAAGTTTCCTTTTATTTTAATCCTCTTTCATAAGAAATATGTTTTACATTTTTTCTGAATGTTCCAGTTCAGATTTGCTTATTTAATTCTAGAAGAAAAATTATCTTTAATTCGCATATAAAGATAAGCTTTTGCTATTATTAATCTTGTTTGCAGAGCATTAAAATGTTCATACTAATTGCTCCGTTAAAAATTCACTGCTATAATTTTTAATCAGATAAAGTACACAAGAGTTTATTTCAGCACAAAGCAGTTTTTTTCCCTAATCTTCCTGATATAAACCTATAGTCAGATCAGTTTTGGGAATTTTACGAAGGCAAAGAAGGAAAGCTGTTGTAGCTTATGCCTTGTGCACCGTGAGGTGACACTACGCGTTTCCTAAGCTCCATTCCAATGTTATGGCCCACTAGTGGCCAAGCGGTAAAATCGCTGAACACTGGTCGTTCGGTCCGAGATTCGATAGCCGCGAACGGACTAGCTGCATGAGTGTTTTGTCGTTTTCCCCATGTTAATGTGTATACGAGCCAATTTCATTTAGAAAATCGTCCACGAAGGCATCCTTCCTCTTAAACACATAACTGTTGAACCGTTGCCACAATAAAATCAATCATAAACTGAACCATTCCAGTATTAGCATAAATCTCCCGGGAAACGGGTCCGAAGGGCTTTTATGCCTCTTATTTTACCAATAACCTCCCAAGAAGATTTTCAGTTGACAATATTTTAAGTGTTCCCATGTTGATGAGACATTAAACATTTATAAGCATTCATGCTTTTTCCTGAATTTCGTCACTATACCCGGAAATAATGAGAGCCGTGCTAATAGGGCGTCGAAATTTTTTTTAGTGCTTTAAAGTAATTTTTCTTAGCTTAGTATTACGCGAGAAGTCTATTGAGCTCTAAAAGTAATTTCAGATCAATAACTGAAACTTCTAAATATCAAGTTTGCAATTGAAATAATAACTTCTAAATAGTATATCTACTTAGTAAGCATTAGATGGTAAATATTCATCTGTTTACATTTACAGTTGTAAAACGACATCTAAACAAGGCTGTTGGTCAGAGAACTTAAAATTATTACTAATTAAATTATTAAAGTAAACTCTAACTTATTTTAATATCCAGAATATATTCTCTGCTTATAAGTAAAGACTATGCCTTTTATCATAAGATTTTTTTAAAATTTTCATTAAATTCCAAACAGCTATTCACGAATCAGTATGCTGTTTGAATTATGTGCTTAAATATGTTTCAATGTGTGCTAGAAGATGCTGTGCGTGCTGCAATATGTGCTAGTAAGTCTGCATATTTTCTGTATTAAATAGCTTCAAAAAGCATTTAAACAAAATTTATCTTTTTAAAATGATTATCACGATAATAGTAGTTTTATCGCAAGAGACGGGGAAAGCAAAATTCGCGGACGATAGCAAGGGTATATCTTGAACGTCTGCAAACGTTTTACCGGTCTATGATTTGTACTAATTTCGCGCTAATTCGAGGATTTCTTAAAATTAACAGTACCAATAAATGTCAGTGACATACAAGACAGTTATATAAAAAAGGAGATACTGTATTTCCTCGAGGCCCACCAGCGGCCGAGCGGTAAAGACGCTGAACACTGGTAGTTCGGTCCGAGGTTCGAATCCCGCGAACGGGCTGGCTGCATGGGCGTTTTCGTGGTTTTCCCCATGTGTAACGTGTATACGAGCCAGTTTCCCTTAGAAAGTCCTCCACGAAGGCATCCCTCCCCTTAGGCAGATAGCCCTCGTGTGCTTTGCCGTAACTGAATAACCTAACCTAACCTAACCTGTATTTCCTCGTGCGAGCTTTTGTGGTGTAAGTGATGCGAACAGTCGGCTAGCGAGTAGAATTTTGAGTCTTGGCGAGGGCGCAGTTTACCTCTGCATGTAAAATCCTAATAAGTTTCTTCAATGGCGCCGCCCTAAAAATATGCTCGGCGATAATTTGTCGTCACCTACATTTGCTCGACTGTATCTTGTACCTCTTCCCAGTCGTCCTTTAACTTGTCATTGTGTGTGCTGTAGTTGTATAACTTTCTAGCATATCCAACTAATAAGAGGGAGAGCCGTTGCTCGAATACCGGTTAGGACAAAATTTATTTACCATACTTGCCACATAGATAATCCTAATGGGACTCTACAGTAAAAATAACTATCACTAAGAATTATTTTATGTTACTTTAAATCTGATTCTTAGTTTTGTAAAACCTTTAAATGTGAACAGCATTTTAAACACTTTTATATGAAGTTATTTGAGCATATAGATTTTTTTCCTAAATGCAATGTTTATTTTCCTGCAACACTCATTTTAAAGTAAAAAAAAAGTGTTATTTCTGAGTTGACAGTGTTCATGCGTGATGAACAGAGAGCGAAAAGTGTTTTTACTGTTGCTTAACAAAACAATATTTTCCTACTTTATGGCTTTTTTTTTTGTATATTTGCCCCTATGTCGCACAGCCACTATACAATTACAAACACCCATGCCTTTTCCGGGATTCGAACCCAGGCATTTCGGTAAGGCAGTTGGAGTAACTAATCCCTACCCCTGTTGGGTGCTGTCCTAAACTACTACTTCTTTTTTTTAACCTTCTAAAAATAATTTAAGTTCTTTATTCTTCAGATGATTTTATAAGACAATTTGAAAATTTTGCACAATCTCCGTTACTCCTAAATACTCGCTTGATTAATTTCTAATAAATAATTATTTAATTATTAACTTATTTTCGTGCGAATTTCATTAAAAAAACTTAGCAGACTGAAGTTTTTTAATTGTTTATTTGCATACAGTAAAGGGCGCAAAGGTCATTTATTCTAGAGGAAGTATAAGTTCATTGAAGGCTTTTTAAGGGAACTTATTTGTATTTACGTTATGCACGGAAAAACTAGAAAAACCTTCTTCCCATCAGCAGACTCGAACATGGACCGACCTAATAGACTTCTGTAGTTTTTTCTACTCGGCTAACGGAAGCCATTAACATACTGAGAGTATGGAAATTCCCATGTGTTTGAAAATATCTCGGATCTCGGCAAAGTTCGCATACAGTAGCAAATTTATCCAGTAGCTTCATTAACTCCCATTTTATTGAATTAAAATGACTCAGAACAAGTAAGAGTTACCAACTGGCAACATTCTCACGCAATTCAATTATTTTAATGTATCGCCTTCAATCTCATAATTCGGAGAAACAGCGGCACAATTAAAGCTTTTTTGAAGGAACTATCTCAATCATGAATTTCGCTCACTATCTTTGTTTAAGGTTTCTGACAATTGTAGTTAATTTTAAGAAAATGAACAGTGAAATAAAACTGAACTGGGCTGTTTTGATCTAATATACTGCACGTTTGATTCGTGTAAGATACCTCCAATACTAAAATGTTCATAAATTCTTTCCTACAAAAGCTCCCAGAAGTTCTAGAACTTCAACAACAGAATCTTTATATATCGATGTATTATTAGCTAAATCTTGAATGCATCATTTCCTTTCATCCGCGAGCCAAAGAATTATAAGTTGCTATATAAACTTAATATTCTGCAAATGATTATGAAATATTAATTGTATGTGATTCCGTTTTGCGATGTGTACCTGTAGTTTACTTTGCAATATGTGCATATAGAAAGTATTCTAATTAATGTCTTATGACAATAGAAGAGAAACACGCCAATGTGACAATCAAATTCGCTGAAACAACCTTGTATTTCGCGTACATTTACAAAAAAACACTCAATCGATTTCGAGGGCAGCTACAGGTCCCTCCTCATCAGAAGAACAAAATATCTAGAAAGGGGAAGAAAGCTGAGTATTAGTTGAGATGAGTTACTCAGCTTTCTTACTCAGCTTGAGTTACTTCTGTAGCTGCCCTCGAAATTGATTGAGTGTTTTTTGTAAATGTATACCAAATACAAGGTTTTTTCAGCGAATTCGATTAATGTCTTATGATTTATTCTAATTAATTTCCTATAGTTTATTCTAATTAATTTTTAATGGTGTTATTCTAGTTATATTTATACTAAATACCTTTAAACTTAGTTTCTTGCCGTTTGTAATTTAAATATTCGCTCGAAACTTTTTATTGTGATATTTTATAATTTATTTCCCAGTGTTGCTAAGTTCGCATGTATTTGCGCAAGAATTTGGTAACGTGTCCCTGAGTAATAGTTAAGGGAGTTATCTTTTGCTTCTGAAAAAAAAAAACATTATTTATTCCAATTAAAAGCCTGACGTATTACTTCGGATTTTATTCTGGATCGATAGTGACATTATTTTAAGCTCAATGTCTTGCAGTTTGTAAGTTAAATATGAATCCGTTCTAAAAGTAAATTTAATAATAAAAACAAAAAGGAGAAAGGTTTCAGATTTTAAATTACGTCTAAAGGAACTTTTTTTAACGTTTTGTGTGTTACCTTAATTTATTAAATATCATGTTCTTCGCACGTAAACCATAAAATTCAGTTCAACTGCAATATCGCAAAATAATTTTAAAATGAGTCTATCTTTAGAATTTCCGATACACAGTTCAGCGTGCTTTAGATAAAACTTTTTTTTTTCCGTAGAGTGTTGCCATTGCTCGCTTTTAAATCGTTTGAATTTGCTCATCGAAAATTCGTTAAAGTTTTACAAAATATAAAATCGATAATAAAACAAATTCCGAATTTGGGCTTCCAGATGCGCATATTCGGGTGGAAACGTACGTTATTCAAAACTGGATGGCTCTAGGTACCGTTGTTTTACCACATTTTGAGAAATGCACATGCATTTATGCAGATTCTTCATTATTTAATTTCTTTAAATATAATACAGAGCATTCGGACCTTGACATTAAATCTATTGATGTCTTAATTAAATGACTTAGTCAAAATATGTTTACCAAATTGAACAGACTGATAATCGTGCTTTACAAATGCTGCCTGCCTACGATTCGTCGATCCCAAGCTCTTCAAAACTACCACGGTCTGTGATTGGACATGAGTACGGGATCTTTCCTTCTGCTAAAAGACGACGACCCCCCCCAACCTTTAAAATTTTACAGATTGCTTATTTCTTTATTTTTGATATAATTAAGAAGAGCTCATTTTTTGTTCAATCAGGGGTAGGGCCTTCGGCCTAGGCACCCTGGTGACTATCCCCACTCTCCCACCGGTCGCCCCCCCCAACCTTCAGTTCCAGCGACGACGCCGTTCACTCAACTGCTCCAGATATGCCTCACACATGATTATCAATCTGTTTCTTTTAAATATCACAACATTTACCGCAGATTTAATCTGCCAAATTGCTATTCACCGATAAGTAGACATTACACTACTAGCATATAAATATATTATACTCCATGGGACCAAGGAGCCTATTAATCGTAAAATCGTTCCTATCTACTTTATCTTTGGCGTTGTATTCATGTTAAAAAATTATAAAATACCACTCGAGACCGAAAGGCCCCGAGATCGAATCTCGCTGATCGATGCTTAATTTTTCCGAACTTATAATATTTTTATTAGTTCTTCTTTTTGTCTCTGTAATTTTTCTCATGTTGACTTCCTTTTTACTTTTCCTTAACGTCTTTCATATATTTTTTCCTATTTCTGCTCCTTTTATTAGCTATGATGTGGAGGCAGAGGGTTCTTTACCCTAGGCACTCCGTAATAATTAATCCTTGGATATAATACAGAGCTGCACGATTTGGTGGCAACAGTTTGAAAAGTGATTCAGACTTTTAATGTTTCCGACACAAAATCGCAAAACGAAAACAATACTGCTTCGGGAACTAAAGCCCCTTTGGACTAATTATAATTTAATAATAATAATTTATAAGATTTAATAATTATAAAAAAATATGATTAATTTTAATAAAATAACTTAATCAGTGTTGCCAGGTTTCGCATGTATCTGATTACGAATTAAGTAGTTTATCGCTGTGTATCAATCAAGGAATAGTGTTCTAGGATAGTTGTCATCGTGGATGATTTCACAAAGAAAACTGATTCAAAAAAAAGGTAGTCATTTTACACAAAAGAGAGATTACCAATTAATTCAGCATTTACTGGAGTTTAACTGTTAGGAATAAATATCGGAGGAACACTTAGATACCTTATTTAGCTTTTAGTATCCGTTTTAAAACCACAGATACAGGTGTAGAGACATAAAGGTTATTTCGGAGAAGGAGACAGTAAAAATGAGTAATGCCCTAGCCGGGACACGAACCTGAGACCTCTCAATACACGCCGAGTGTGCTGAGCATTACACCACGAAAGCCTTCTGAGAAGGCGGCAGAAGTACCTTATATACTCCCTTTTTAAAGGGCGACTGCGTACTACGGGACCCAATCGCTAAATCCTGGTGGTGGAGAATCATCATCCACTACCTTTTATAGTTCGGGCGCCACTGTGGAGAGATTAGGATTTTTGATTCTTAGAGACATGAAAAATGAGCAGTGGCCTCTCCGGGACACGGACCTCGGCTTTCTCGATACGTGCCGACTGTGCTCACCATTATGCCACGAAGGTATGCTAAGAAGGCGGGAGAAACACCATATACAGGAATGAGCTCGGTACTTACTTCCGCTATCCCAATAATTTTAAGGGATTATATAAGAAATTAAATGGATTATTAAATAATACACCATTAAATATATCTGCAAATGAACCGTTCCTACTTTTTTGAATGATAATTTTCTAGAATACATCCATAGCAAATTTATTTCCTTCTAATTTAAATAATACTTGTATTTTTAAATTATGTGCTAATCTGTACGCAGCAAAATAAAGACGGAAATTATATCTTTTCTTTCTTACTTATATTAGAGAGGTATATATTTCCTTCTGCTTAGATATTTATTCATTTCTTATATATTTATTTATTATATTATTCTTGAATGGAATATGGTTTTGATGTTCATTGGAATTAATAAGATCGTATCGCAGTTTACTAATCCCCGTAAAACCATTTCAACCCACGGTTCAGCTATTTTCTCACCACAGCTTTTCTTTGATATGTTGTCTGCACCGTGAGAAGAACAATAATCGAGATTTGGGCTGCTATGCTAATATTTAATATACATTAAACAGGATTTATAATGCTGTATAGTGTATATAGTAATATAATATTCTGCTTTATTTCTTCGTTTTACACATGATGCTGTAGAGTCATTAGTGATTTTTGATGCTGGAGAAGTGAAAAATGAGCATGCTATCATTGTGACTCCAATTTGGATCTCTCGAATACGCGCCGAGTGTGCTAACCGTTACAGCACGAAGACATTCTTGAAATAGGAAGAAAATGATGACTGGGAATTAGGAGACCCAATTGCCAAATCCAGGTGGTGAAGAATCACCATCAACCAAATTTAAGTTCGGGTGCCAAGGTAGAGTAATTAGGTTTTTTCATGCTGCAGAAGTGAAAAAAGGTGCAATGCCCTCGCCGGATTTCGAACCTAGATCTCTCGAATATGCACCGAGTGTGCTACCGTTACACCACAAAGGCATGCAGAAAGAGAGCGAAAATACCTTATATGCATATCGTTTGAAATGAATAAATGTTAATAATATCATAAATGTCATAACTCTATTTTCTAAATCTCATATGTTGTTGTCGAGTCCATGACCACATGGAAGAATGTTTGCCAGAGCCTACTCCTAAGAGAGGTTGGACTTCTATTTTCCCCCCCCCCCCCCAATTTTGAGGGAGAGCACCCCGGGGGGGGAATCCAGGGGTCTCCCACCCCTCTCCTCTCCCTCCAATCCACACGAGAGGACTTTCGGCTCGCCGCATATTTAAAGTGCCGCCATGCCGCACGGACATTATACATTTACAAACATCCTTGCTTCTCCGGGATTCGAACCCGAGCCCTTCGGCACGGCAGTTAGCGACGCTAACCATTCTACCGGTTGGGCGGATTAAATCTCATATAAAATCGTTAATTATTTTTCGAGAGAAAAATAAATTTTAGATTTAAGGCATTGCGTCAAAGACTTTCCTTTTTTATGCGCTTCATATTCAGTCAGTAAGTATTCCATTCCTCTCTGCAAAAATAACATACCAGTGTATACCACAGCATTAATTTAAAATCCTTTTAAATTACTCCTGTTCACTGGACAACTTTCAGCTTCCTGTATAATTCTATAGATAGTTATCTATAGCTGTCCTCCAGCTAATTATTATCTGTCTATATTTATTCCTACCACATAACCATCATCTTTCCGTAGCGTAAACGCACGAAAGAAATAATACAGGTCTGTCTCTCAAAGTTAAAGTGTGTTCCTAGTTTATAAAAACTTTATGATTCCAAATCCACATGAATTCTGAGATTTGTTCCACTGCATACAGCTTTCTCAATTTTTTTTTAATGTTTAGTGCTGTAGTGTTTCACTGGGTGAAACCTGCTGCCAGTGAGGTTAGGTTTGCAGTTGATTCCTAATGTTCTGCATATCGATTTTCATGATATACCATTGTTTCGCAATATTCCAGCACAACGAATTCTCTCAGTGACCTATTTATATCCATAGTGTCTTGAAGAAAGAATTTCATATTGCATATACACAGTCCAGTCACATTAATGTGACCATCTGTCAAAAGCCAGAATAACCACCTTTCGCAGAGCGGACTGCTGCGAGACGTGCAGGAAGAGAGTCACATAGGTCCCTGAAGGTGTTCTCTGGGATGTTGAGCCATGCCGACTCTAATGCCGTGGCCAGCTGCGCTAGATTACGCGGTTGAGGATCCATGGCGCGAACAACTCGATCGAGATGGTCCCACAGATGCTCGATTGGGTTTAAGTCAGGTGAGTTTGCTGGCCAGGGGAGGACGGTAAACTCATCCTGGTGCTCTTCGAACCACGCACGTACACTGGCAGCTGTATGGCACCTCGCATTGTCCTGCTGGAAGATGCCATCATCCTGAGGAAAAACAATGCGCATGTAGGGGTGAACATGGTCCGCAAGGACAGATGCGTACTTGTATTGATCCATTGTGCCTTCCACAATGATCAGTGAACCTAGAGAATGCCAGGAAAACATTCCCCAGACCATAATGCTCCCGCCTCCAGCTTGGACCGTTCCGGCAATGGTTGCAGGGTGGTTCCTTTCAGAGGTTTCACGCCTTATACGCCAACGTCCATCTGTCCGATGGAGCATAAAACGCGATTCATCCGAAAACGCAACCTGTCGCCACTCAGTGGACGTCCAGCTGCTGTACTGGCGTGCAAATTCTAGCCTTCGCCGTCGATGAACAGCAGTCAGCATAGGTGCACGAACCAGGCGTCTGCTTCGGAGGCCCAGACGCAGCAATGTTCGCTGAATAGTACTTTGGGAGACACTTTTGGTAGCCCCTTGGTTCATTTTGGTGGTCAGTTGCTCAACGGTAGCCCGTCTATCTGCCCGAACGCATCTCCGCAACCGTCGTTCGCCTCTGTCATCTATGGCCCGTGGTGCACCACATTTGCCACGTCGCTGATTTTGGACAGTCCCATTTTGCCATGCACGGTACACTTTTACCACGGCGGCACGCGAACAGTTCACAAACTCAGCCGTTTCGGAAATGCTTCCACCCTTGGCCCGAAAGCCAATGATCATGCCCTTTTGGAAGTCGGATAAATCGCTTCGTTTCTGCATTACGCCAACAATTGAAATGTTTTCCGAAGCCCTCACACACCCTTTATATACGCACAACTGCACTGTGCTGCCACCTGCCTTCTGTGATTGGTTATTTAACTCTGACATGGAAAGTACGTGGTGGTCACATTAATGTGACTGGACTGTGTATATGTTATGTTATGTTGCACCTAGATCTTTTAGGTCATGTACACTGCGCAAAAAAAAGGGACAGTTCTATATCTCCCGTTGTACTGGCCCGATTGAGGAAATTCAAATTGCGTTTTTCATGTTTCGAAAGCGCGACTTAGGATATGTATTAGATTTAT
The DNA here is from genome assembly GCA_000611955.2 of Stegodyphus mimosarum. NCBI lineage: Eukaryota > Metazoa > Arthropoda > Arachnida > Araneae > Eresidae > Stegodyphus > Stegodyphus mimosarum. Next base: position 193,048 of record KK121578.1, on the reverse strand, counting down.
GTATAGCATAGTTCTAATATAGGTATTTTCACACAAAATCGGACTTTTCTGAAATCACATGCCAATGTTTTTCCATATTTCGATTCTACGACTCAAATTATGCCAGACTGCCAAGCTTTGTAATAATGGCACGAGTAGTTTTTAAAAAATTAGCCCTCAAAATTTTAGCTCTTCAATGTTAATTCAATTTGGTGTATATTTATTAATATCTCTTTTTTATTACACTTACTTCATTCCTTATTTCAGAGTTCGAAATTTAGGTTCACTCCAAACAAATTTTGCCCATTTTTTATGATTTATTTTTAAAATTTGTGTTTTTAAATAATTTTTTAAAAAAAATATTTTAAAGGCTTAGAATCAACTTGAAGTAGATGTATTTCTAAGTATACCTACAAAAAAATAGAGCACTTTATTCAAAATTTTCGAAGATATACTTGAATTTATATTTTGGCTCGTTTTGAAATTTGGCATATTTGTTAAAAGCGATAATAACATCTGAAAAAAAGAAGAACGATGTGACTTTTTTTCCACTCATGCACAATATAAAAGGGTAGGAACGATGTGATTTGCATATTCACAAAGCCCAAAGCCCACAGACCTTTTTCCTACGGTCTGCGCTCATTGGACGAAACATCTGCTTGGCGGTCATATTTGGAATAGTGAGTTATCGCCTTGCAGTCTTCGTAATTAACGCCAAACATACCTTGTGGGCTTTCCAGTAAAGCGAGAAGAAACAGCGTTTATTTCATTCGATAATTTTTTTATTTTATGAATGAAAGCTAAGGGGAATTGTGTGGAATATATTTTAAATAACCTACTGATCTTATTAATAGTTTATTTGTATTTGGTTAAAGAATGAATTTAAACTGTTAAAAGTACGATAATTGTTTTGCAAGAAAAAGTATTTACATGGAAATGGGATATGTGCTTTTTTCGTCATTTCTGTTAGAGAAAGTCTGTTATGTAAATTTACATAGCGCATTAATTATACAAATAAAAGAATATTAAAAAAATAAACCAAATGAAAACATTCTATAAACATTTAAGGGCGTCGGATACCTATTCTTTTTACTTAAATTATGAGTAAGTATAACTAAAATTATATTTTATTCCATTATGCGCTATTTCTATTGTAACGCTTTTCGGGATCTTGGATCGTAATCTTGCAACTAGTATCTACTACAAAGAGTACAAACCAGTAATTAAAAATAAAAAAAATTACCCTTAACAAAAATAGAGAAAATAAAAGTGTTAAATTTTTAACTCTGCACCCGAAGGCGAAAAGACCAATAATAACAAAGCCATTCAATAAGGTGAGGATAAAAATAAGTCCGTGCAGCGAGAGTTTGTAAAAGATACGAACGGGATTAGAAACCCTGATCTAGAATTCCGAGATTTTTTTTTTCCGTGCTCCGTACCGTTGAGTTGCGATTTCTTCTCGAAATTTCACACGCTTTTCGGTACACCACGCTGATATACAAGTAGCAAAGGCGATGAAACAAAAGTCGCCAAGCACAAGATTCTGTAACCCTACTTTTCCTGTTTCAACCAATCAGAGTAAACAATAGCAGAAACGATCTGTAGACTTTGTGAATATGCATGTGACTTTCCCTTTCCTGCACAATGGAAGGGATACGAAAATAAGTTGCCAGGTATTAAGAAGTTCGCGAACTGAATTATTCTTGGACAAACTGAAAATAAAGCGCGAAATTAAATTTTTGAATTTCTCCGTAAATTTCGCACCAAATGCATAATCTGAGTCGCAGAACCGAAACCTAGAAAAACGTTGGTAAGTTATTTTAGAAAAAGGCTCGTTTGTATCAAAATACCTAAGTTAGAATAATGCTGTGTATAAATCTAAGGAAGCACTTCCGCAAAGCGCCCGTTGGCGCTTCGGCAAAGAACCCGTTCGCGCCGTTGCAGTCGCCAAGCTCACCAACGGTTTGATCGACGTCAACGATGAGCGGCGTATGGTTATTAAACACATGGAAGTAAGCCGCGTAAAGGTGATATTTAGTGCATATAATCAAAATAATAAATGACATAAATTCAGGTTAGCAGAGAAAACAATATATAAAAGCATATGGATGTAAAATTAACCTATTAAACGTGATATACGAAAATTAATTTGTATTAAAATAAGCACGGAAAACAATATATTAAGCTTAACGGAAGTGAATTAATAATCTAATAATTAGATTTTTGTAATAATGAACTCTTTTTGACAAAGTCATCTATTTAATGGAAAAAATTAGAAAAATTCGGATCTGTCTTTGAATATCTTTCAATATTATAAAATTCCAAAATATTCCTGTTTTTAACAGTGCAGTTTCTAAGGAAATTATAAAAGCATAAAATCAAAAAGTACTTTTATAGTTAATATCTTCATTGTATAATTTAAAAGTACTTCCAAAACTATGAAAATCCATTATCAACACATAAATGAAATCAAAGAATATTCTCATTTTAAATAGAAACTGAATTGCAACTATCTGATCACATGAAAGTTTTTTTAGTAATAAATTATATTCTTCTCATACTTATTTTTTTTTAAATATAAATGTATTGCTCAAAAAAATCAAAATATTCGTGTTTCCGATTATCATTCACCCCCTCTCATGATTTTCTTCCGCGAACAAGCATCTGTCTCCGAAAACTTCACTAATTATATGAATATATTTGTATCTATTCATTGTTAAAAATTCATAAAAATAACGTGAAAATCCGAAAAAGTAATAAGAAATATGTGAAGAAAAGTTTAAAATCTGTAAATGCGAACAGCGAAGGTGGTAATTGAACTGATGGGTTACCAGGTTTGAACTATTATCGCCAATGTTGGCGATGTTTACATTTACCGGGCGCTTTGCGGAAGTAAACCCAAATCTAATATAGAACTGCCCCCCCCCTTTTTTTTTTTTTGCTCAGTGTACGTAATCAAGAATGTACACTGCGCAAGGGGAAAAAAGGGATAGTTCTTTATCTCCCGTTCTACTGGGCTGATTGACATAATTCAAATTCTGTTTATAATGACAGATTTCTAATGTCTGGGTCGCCGGAAATACTCTCCGTTCGTTTTGTTTTGTTGTACATTAAAACAAACACGTTTTCGCGCAGATACTTATAAAGCTTTTCCTCTATTTTCGTAATAAATTGAAAGTGCGTAGCGTCATTAGGATTTTTTTTAGAGCAGGAGTCACGAAAAATGAGCGATACCCACGCCGGAAACCGGACCTCACGAAACGCGCTGAGTGTGCTGACCATCACACCACGAAGGCATTCTAAGTAGGCGGTAGAAATACCTTTCAAGTGCTTTAGTTGTTAGTTTTATATGGAACAGTATTTGCTTCGGACCGAAAGAATTTTATATAAATTATTTTTTTCTCTAAATACCAAAACATATTTTACCCTGTATTATTCTGTCGTTAATTTAATATTTTTTTTATTTGCCCTTTGTTACATATACAAACACACCAACATGCAAACAAACGGAAAACAAACAGGAAAATAAATTTAGTATATTCTCCTTTTTGCTCCTGGAAGGCGAAGCTAATGCGCAAGTGTTCTTGTCTTGCGATCTGTCTAGTACTTTCGTCTGCGTCTACTAAGAGAACACTGCTGATGTTACGGAGCACTGTTTTATTGATACTGGTAATGTTTTCCGATAGATGGCAGCATGAGCGAAGCCCATGTTCATTACAATTCTGTTAATGTCAAGAGTGATCCTTTGTTCTTTGCGGTTGTCACATGACACCGCGAACAATCAAACTGAAAGCACGCTATTTCCTCAAACAATGAAATGTTCATGTTTGTTTATGGCGTATAAAGTTACTGAACAACTACAATTAATTAATTATGGAAAGACACACTAGAATCTTTTGCTTGTACGAAAAAATACTATCATGATTGCTTTGTGCTTTATAAAGAAACGGTAACCATTGAGTTACACTTCAAAAAAATTATGAAAACCTCATGCATTTAAGTTATCACGAGTAGAACTTGATTCCTACCTCTAATGTTCTTCGGACTTACCCATTCAGACATTGTTGGCATGCACCGTTTAATGTACATTGCACACACACACAAAAACGGAAGAGAGTTCTATATCTCCCTTTTTGCTGAGCCGATTAACAAAATTCAAATTGCGTTTTCATGTCTCGAAAGCGCGACTTACGATATATATATTAGATTTCTATTAACATTGTTCTAACACACGTAATTTGACACAAAATGGGGCATTTTCTGAAATAACATACAATGTTTTTTCCATATTTCGATTCTACCACTCAAATTGCGTCTAAATATTACATTTTGTAAAATTTGGTTTGAAATTTAGGGAGAAATTCAAAATTTTATCTTCGTGCATTTTTTTCATATTCCGCCACTTCACGGATTTCTTAATTTACAACAACCTATTTTCCTTTCCTTTTCTCTTCCTCTTACGAAGTAAAAAGGAAGTATTGTAATCGCGAAAAATTTCGGGTATCACATTTCAATGAAAATATCTATTTTAACCGCTAAATTATAAAACTGATTTAAAATGGATTCTGAAGATTCTTTTCCTAGCGTCTGTGTGTACGTACGCACGTATGTATGTATGTATCTCGCATAACTCAAAAACGAATAGCCTCAGTACGTTGACATTTTGTATATAGGACTGCTATAACATGTAGACGTGCACCTCCTAATCGGCCTCGCCAAAGTATGTACATTGATGTATACATATATACTCTTTTACTCGGCTCAGTGAGCTCGGTTTTTTATTCTTATATGTTGGTAAATTGTGCATTTTTTGCTTTAAAAATGATTGAATTAAGTTGTTCTTATCATACAGCTAAGGGTTTTATGCCTTTAGTAAATCTGCATGCAAGATTTGTAGAATTATCGACAATTTAAAAAATGTTTACGTGCGGCGAAGCCTAATCACTTTTCTCTTGGCGGACATATTTGTTTACATTTGAAACCTAGGAGAATATTGGAGTTGTTGCCAATCTAAAGAAACTAAGCTTCGCAAGAAGACAGATAACGCCTTCTTTTATTAATACGAATTAATCACCGGAATTTATTCCAGGAAATAAGTGTTCAAGATTTACTTCGTAATTTGTAATACAGATATTTTGAGTTTTTATGTATTTTGCCTTGTCGCGAAATGAGAACTGAACTAAATGACTGAGAAATGCTGAATCGTCTGCGAAAAACTGTTTCTTTCCTTTTTGTTTTAAGTCCAAAGAGGCTTAGACCCCGAACGAATATTGTTTTCGTTTTGCGATTTTGCATCGGAAACATTAAAAATCTGAATCACTTTTCAAACTGTTGCCACCAAATCTTGCAATGATTCAAAAGCGAGCAATGACAACACTCTACAGCGAAATAAAAACCTTTATCTCCAGCGCCCGCAATTGTGTATCAGAAATTCTAAAGATATGCTCATTTTAAAATTGTTCTGCGATATTGCTGTTGCACTGAATTTTATGGTTTAAGTGCGAAGAACATGATATTTAATAAATAAAGGTAACAGACAAAACGTTAAAAAAACGACCCTTTAGGCGTAATTTAAAATCGGAGACCTTTCAGATTTTTTTTGTTGTTTATGCTTGTTTAATTGTTTTTACACATCGTCTTAGATTTATTATAATATTTGAGTAGAACATGTAGCTATGATTAAGTAGTTCTCCAGCTGATATACATAATGTTTGCGTATTCTGGTGAGTTATTAAATGAATGAGATGTAACGCTGTTAAGTGAAGCTAGCGCCACAGCGTCGCTGAGGTAAACAAATACAGTGAATTTTTAAAAGTGCATTTATACTATTGTGGTTTTTGCGCACATTCTATTATACATTTGTTGCTTTGGGATGAAGTATATTTAATTCAATCCAATAAGTTTAAATGAAGTGCAAAATGCATATACTTTAACATTCCGTACTGGGAAGTCATGTGGTGTACACATCAGATTTTGTTCATTGTAGACGAGCGGAAGAAAGTCACCGTTCGTACTTTCAAGTGACATTTAACTGAGTGCGTAAACCACATTTGGCGTTATTATCGCTTGTAACAGATAGGGCAAATTTCAAAACGCGGAAGTATGTAAATTTATGTATATTTTAGGAAATTTTGAATGTAAAACTCTAATTTTTGTAGGTGTGCTTAGAAATACATCTGCTTTAAGATGATATTAAAACTTTTATTGATTATTATTCAAAATGTTTTTCGAAAAATTTATAAAAAATATTTAACAATACAAATTAAAAAAATAAATTATAAAAAATGGGCAAATTTTATTTGGAATGAACCTAAATTTCTATATGTGAAAGGAAGAATCAAATAAGTTTAGTAAAACAATTAGAGATTAATAAATATATACCAAATTCAATTAACATTGAGGAGTTAAAATTTTGAGGGATAATCTTTTCAAAACTACTAGTGCGACTTCTACAAAACTTGGCATTTCGGTATATTTTGAACCGTAGAATCGAAGACCTTGTTTTGTCAATTGGCTTGTCATTTCAGAAAAAGTCCGATTTTTTATCAAAATACCTATGTTAGAACAATTTGCTGCTGTATATAAATCCAATATATATCTTATGTCGCGCTTTCGAGACTTGAAAAACGCAATTTGAACTTCGTCAATCGATCCAGTTAACGGGAGGAATAGGAACTGCTCCATTTGGTTTTGTGCTACGCTTTGTCTAAAAAATTAATATTATTCCATAAACTAGAAAATGAATGATGTTTATCATGAGCACAAAGAAATGTTTGATGTTTCTGTAATGGTCAGACATCTACGAAGATATATATTGTTTAAAATGTTATGCAGTTTGTCTACGAAGCTATATATTGTTTAAAGATATATATTTAAAGCAAAGGATTCATCATCATTATATTTTATCTCTCCCACAGGAGTTCAGTTTTAATATGACTTTGCTATAGATGCATCTATTGATCTACAAGTATAGATGAAATTTCATAATTAAAGTTGAAGCCTTTAGGTACACTTTTGTTAAAAGTAAATGAAATGTTAAATTAATTCACCTTCTTTGCATTTGATGCCAAATTCTGTACTGAATGAGAGATATCTCTGCATTTCACTAAGCCCATCTTCAGTTAAATGTTGGCAGCTAATCTTTTTTCTGTATTTTTACTATCTTGTGCGAAGTAAAAAAGAAGTAAAAGGAAGTATTGTAATCGCTAAATATTTCTGCTATCATATTTGAACACAAATATCCGTTTTGACCGCTCTAGAATCCATATGAGCGATGTCTTTTGTCTGAAATCTGTAGTACAGACATAGTAAAGGACTGTTTTTGTCAGAACGGATTGTAGAATGGATTTAAAAGGAATTCAAACAGATTTTTTCCTTAACTTCTGTACGTACGTACCTACGTATGTTTTTCGCATAACTCAAGAAAGGAGTATCCTTAGAACTTTGAAATTTTGTATGTGGGGCTTTTGCAACAGGTAATTATAAACCGCTCTACTACAAATACGCTCTACTATAAAACTACATCAATCCTATGTATCGAATTTAGGAAGCATTGAAGTTGATTGAATTCCTCTTCTATTATGTTACATTTTCTTTAAAATTCATTGATGTGGTGAATTGGGGGTATTGCTTGTTTGGAAATTTTTGGTTTTAGCATTTATTAAATTCTTCATTGCATTTATAGGATTATTTGAAATTTATTACTTATGAATTTCAATTTTTGATCTTTGTGAAATATTAGTTTTTAATTTCTTGCTTTATGTCTTACGTGGTAATTTGACAGCAGCTTAATGCTCGAAAAATCTAGGCATGATTGTGTTTTGGTTTTAAAAATTGTTTTGTAATTATATACATATATATTCCAACTCTTGTACCTGGCTCGGTGAACTTAGTTTTTTTATTCTTATATGTTGGTAAATTGTGCATTTTTTGCTTTAAAAGTAATCGAGTTATGTGGTTTTTATATTCCATTAAGGTTTTTATGCCTTTAGCTAATCTGCATGCAATAGTTGCAGAATTATTAACAAGTTAATAGTGGCGCGTTAAGCTAACAAACAGCCGTTTTTTTACATTTGAAACGCTTAGTAGATCAGTGAATTAAATCAGTTGGTGCACTACTGTAAGTGTCTTTTTACTAAGTGGGATAAAAAAATGACTTTCACATTTTTGCACCGAAAATATGTCTTCTTGCGCGATAGCCGAATTGTTTGTTTTCGCACAGAAACTCTAATTTTAATTGCAAAAATTGTTTAACTGTTTTTAACTGTATTTGGTGTTTTAGGTTTTTCTGTATTCGACAATTTTTAAAGAAGACGCGTTGAGTTTTTCATGCATTTTTGCCTTTTTATGTATTTTATCGAAGTGAGAACTGAATGAAATTCGAAGGAATATCTTTAAATGAAATGCAGCAGAAAATGTCTGTAATTTAATAGACCGTAAAAGGAAGTCAAATGGCATCCACATCAGATTTTTATATAAATGCAGTCAATACTCCATTATCCTATTTTCCCATTAACTGTGGTTTGCATAAAACAACTTTGCGTTTGTGGGTTATGCAATGATAGAAAACTCAATATGATAAAGCAGCGGCATAAAGGAAAACTGTTTACGGGAAATATAAAAATAAGGAGGAAAATGCGTAGGTTCAAAGTATTGAGGTAGTGACAGCAGATGGCACAGGAACACTTGTAAGTATTTGTTCACAAAAAAAGCACTTAGTTTGTAGTGTAATTACGTAGAATTCAAAACATGTAAATACTGTTGCGTGCGTACGGGTTTGTTATGGATTGAGTGCACAAGACTCAAGACGTTAAAAAAGTTAACAAAATTTATTCTTTCCACAAGAAATAAATCAAAATGCTGAAATATATCTTCAGAGATATTCGCTCAATATCACAATATCTCAAACGTTTAGCAAAAACTTAATTCAAAACAAACTAATTCTGTCTCACAGCGAAATCGCTACAGCATTAGGTAAACAAACAGAAGTTCGCTTTAAACAGCTACAACTACAACAACAACTGCAACAACAACTGCAACAACTGAGATGAGTTGTTTCAATTCGGCTTTTATAAGCTTTTGAATTATCAGTAGAACAATCTCGATTTTTCTGGATGGCAACAGTAATTACGAGATATTTATTTATTAAACATTAAATGCACGTGCTCTTTTATTTTTCTTTTCTTTTTCTTTTTTTTTTTGATGTAGCTTCCTCTTAAAAAATCGTCTGCGTTGCACGGGAAAATAAAGCAATTTTAATTACAATTCTAAATAAATAGCCAAATAAATATGAAATCCGTAATAATACTAATTAATCAGCATTACAGGTAAGCAGAAAAACATAAAGTAATTAAAGTGTATAGATCAGTGATTCTCAACCACTGTGCCGCGGTACTTTTGTGTGCCGCCATATTTTAGAAATATATATAGTAAAAAAGTTATAATGAGTTTAATCCTATTATACGGTACGCATGAGAATTGGCGAAATTTGGTTTTTAAGACATTAATATGCGCGCGAAGTGTGGTATCCAAGCCGATTTTGGTAATGATCGCAATTAGGAGAATTTTCACGCATGTTCTATACATAATTTAAATTGAGAAGTTCTGATTGGTGCAGCTGGGATATTAGCTTATTTATCAGGCATTTTTGTTATTTTTAGTAACGTGAATTCAAGTATGCAAGGGCCGAAAGAAAATATATTAAACTCCACAGATAAACTGGTGGGATTCCAAAAAGAAATAGCTTCATGGAAGAATTAAGCTCAGGAAGGGAATTTGGAAAAGTTTGAAACAATGCCAAAAGATATTAATAAAACTATTCATAAAACTGTTATTCACCTTTAGACAACCTTAGAGGAGAGAATTATTATTTGCCAAATTTAGATATAAAAAAATTTGATGGATTCGTATTCCATTTGTGATAACGAATATCTCTGTATTTGAATTAATTTTGAATGAAGAGGAAGAACTATTTTCACTTTCTAATAATCGAGATTTAATTTAAAAATTTTTGGAAAAATCAATTAATTTCTTTTGGATTAACATTATATGTGATTATCCCATGATGGCCAAAAAAGCTTTGAAAATATTATTACAATTTTCTACATCTTATTTGTGTGAATTAGGATTTTCAGAATTAACCGACATAAAAGCGAATAAAAGATCGAGACTGTTAAATATAGAAGACGATATGAGAGTGGCATTGTCATGTATACGACCAAATATTAATGAAATTATCAATAAACATCGAGTTCAGTTTTCTCATTAAACGTATTCTTATTATTAACATGTAATTAATCCCTGAATAAACGCACTGCTGTTTTTGCAGTACATATTATTTTATTTTACGTTCAAAATGATTATCATAAACTATTTTACACAGTGTATTCTAGGTAAGTAAACAACTTTTAAACTTATTTTCTTCTTTGTGTGCCGCCACATTTTTAAATCGTTAAAAGCGTGTCGTGACAGAAAGAGGTTGAGAATCACTGGTATAGATGGTAATATTAACATTAGTTCCTATTAAAATGTAAGAATAATATAAACTAAATGAAAGAGCATAATGTAAGGAATCTCCTCGTTCTTTATCGCAGTCCTTCGTGGTGCAAAATGAAGTTACATCTTGCTAGATAAAGGAAGGTCTAGAGTTCGAATCCCATCTAGCACACACCTGAATTTTCGTGTTTGCTGCTACGAAATAAACATCATGACTTTATAAGTGACGCTCGAATTAAAATGTAGCAGACGATACTTCTTCATCACCCACCATTAGAGTTTGTGGATTGGGTGGGTCCCTTCCTCTTCAGTCGCTCATTAAATGGAAGAGCAGGTAACGATTTTCTATTGATTTACCTAATAACTCTGTAACGTGACCATTAAATAAGGGGAAAACATAGGGATAGGAGGAAGCAGACATAGAAAGAAAGCGAAGACATATCTTCGACAGAGAGATGAAGAAATTTTAAATACTTAGTTAATTCACATACGTAGATAAACTTGTTGTAAATATTTAAACTCCTCGAAAATACATGTAAATTGGTAATACTCTGTTTATGTTAATTATAATATAAGTTATTCTTCTTTCCTTGTCTTTAACCTTTCCTAATGGCATTTTGAATTAATTGTGGACACCGTTCAAAGTATCTTCGATTAAGAGACGGCTGTCTGTGCATCGAAATTCCAGTTGTTAATATGTTTTCCTGCCATTGTAAATGTTAGACAGAGAAGACAGTTTTACAAACAAAGAACCACGATCAATATAAAAAAATTGATAATAAAAGTAAAAAATCTGGTATGTTCACCACATGACTTCCTTGTACGGAAGATTAAATTATACATAGTTTTTTCTGCATTTCATTTAAACTCATTGAATTGAATTAAATCTACTTCGAAGATAGAGCATAAACAACAATAGAATAAATGCACTCTTTAAAAAACACTTTTTTTTTTTACCATAGCGACACCCTGACGCTGGGTTCACTTAGCCGAGTTACATCTCATACATTTAATAACTCAAAATTCACAAAATTTTGTATATCATCTGACGAATATCTAATCTTTGCCACATGTTCTTTACAAATATTATAATAAATCTAAAACGATGTATATAAAAGAAATTAAATAAAAAAACAAAACAAAACATTTTTCATAGACGATTCAGCGCCGCTTACCTAATGCGCATGCGCTACATGTAAACCTTCTCGTGTGTCTGTGTTAGACTGGAGACAATATTTGCTGCTAATACAAAACACGTATTTCCTCGAATTTCGTTAGAGATATATTTCTCATTCAATTATTTCAGTTCTCAGTTTGCGGCATAGTTACAATACATAAAAACTTTAAATGTCTTCATAAAAATTGAAAGATATAGAAAAACGCAAAAGACCAAATACAGTCAAAACAATTAAAAAACAATTTTTAAAATTAGACTTTTTGCTCAAAAGCAAGCAATTTGGCCAGCGGGCACCAAGGCGGATTTTTCGGTGAACAAAACTAAAAGTTTCCTTTTGGTCCCACTCTGCGAAAAGACACTGAAGGCATAGAAACTGATTTAATTTGTTGTGGACGCTAAGGCTGAATCAATATATGGGATAATTTAATAACTTAAATGATAATTCCAGAATGGGTTAAGCATGATTTAATTCGCAATAATAAAAGAAAACGTTATCTTTGTTGTTCGGAAACTTTAGTGTCTCTAGACTGGCAACAAATCCACTATTGGTTTAACTTTCAAATGTAAACAAATATGGCTGCTATGGCAAAAACGTAGGCTTAGCAATACATAAACAACTTTTAAATTGTTGATAATTCTGCAACTATAACATGCATATTAACTAAAGGTATAAAAACCTTAGCCGGAAGATGAGAACAACATAATTTAATCATTTTTAAAGCAAAAAATGCACAATTTACCAACATATAAGAATAAATAAACTGAGCTCACACAGTCGAGTAACAAAGTGTGTTTATATGTATATGTATGTACTTTTGGTTCTGCCGATTGCAAGCAAAAAGGGAGGTGCACATCTACAGGTTATTGTAGTCTCACATACAAAATTTCAATTTTCTGAATTTATTTCTTTTTGTGTTATGCGAAACATACATACGTACGCACGCACATACGCCAAGAAAGAAATGTTTTCTGAATCCATTTGAAATCAGTTTTATAATTCGTTTGGGGAAAAAGAGTCCTTTATTCTGTCCTTACATCAGATACCACGCGAAAACATCGTTAAATTGTATTCCATAACGGTCAAAATGGATATTTACCTTGAAATATTATACCTAGGATTTTTCGTGATTACAATACTTCTTTTACCTCGTGCACGGAGGTAACACATAAGTGTCTACGGCCTTAACGTATATTCGCTGTGTTGTGGAAATTCACTACTTGATAATAAGTTAAAATCAGCTAATTATTTTTTTTAAATGACGTTTTGTATTTATAGTAAGTCTATGATATTTACCTTCCGATCTTCTTAAAATTTGCGAATGTTTGACCTTTTAGCAGTTTCACCCATTCATGTATGTTCATCACAGACAATGTTATTTTTCTTATTTTAGTTGAGAATGCCTTAGCAAAATGTTACAATGTTCCTAAAACATCTCAGAATAGTAAGAGAAATACTTCTATTCTGAGACGCTGTCTTATTATGGAGATTTCTTTGTACATACGCTTAATGGATTTTATTGTTGTTTTATGCATCATGGAACGGTTTTTTATTGTTAGTTAACTTATTTCAAAATGGTTTGTGCTTTTGTGTCCTGCTATAAAATGACATTTATTGTTAAAATGTCTAGTTTATTTCAAGGATTTTTATGTTAACTATGTTTGGATATTTTTCATTAAAAATGAATGATATAGAAAACGTCCTTAAGATTTACTTCTTCAAGTCCGTTTACCATTACGACAATGACTTTGCAGTTGTATCGTATAAACAAGCACCGATATTGTTGATATAGTAAATAATACTCTTTTCCTGAAGAATAAAAAGGATAGGCTATTCGAATGATTTGTAGAGTTCTTAGATTTTTTTGAAGCAGGAAACGTGATAAGTGTGCAATGACGTCGCCGGCACTGGAGTTTTGGATTTCTCGAATACGCATCGTGTATGTTGTCAATTATACCACGAAGCAATGCGGAAAGGAATGTACCTTATATATTCCCTTTTTAAAGGGCGACTGGGGATTAGGCGACCCAGTCGCCAAATCGTAGTGGTGACGAATTATCGTCAACCATCTTTTAGTTCGGGTGCCACATGTAGAAACAATAGGTTTTTTTTAAGCAAGAGATGTGTAAAATGTGCAGTGCCCTCTCCGGGACGCTAACCCTTGACCTATCGAGTATGCATCCAATTACACCACGAAGGCATGTGGAGAACAGAGAGAAAATACCTTGTGGATTAAACATCAAAATGCAGCAGTAATCCATTAATCGTACACATAAATAGCTTCAATTATTGCCTTTAATATAATAGAATTAATTTTGAATTAAATTTGAAAAGCTGCACTATTTTTGTAAAAATGTTGAATTGTTTTTCATTGCCCTTAACAGCATTCGCTTTCAGTGAGTTGAAAATTTATCGAACATTAAAAATAATTATATTTTAATTACCTTATTTAATTAATGATTTTAATCATAAATATATTGCTAAGATTAGGCAGCAGTATGTATTATTATAATACAAATCCATTGCGGTTCGTGGTGCCGACTGCTATATTGTTGGCCCAGATTCTAATTTCAGAGAAAGCATGGATATATGTAGTCCCCTGCCCGCTTCTTTCAATTGTAATATCAATCAACTATTGCAGTAAATGCAACTTGCGCAACGTTCTTCTTTAAGAGGCTGTTAAACGGTTTATGTATTTTGGCAATATTTGGCAGCTGCTTAATAAGCAAACATCCGGCCATAGCATAAAGCAAATGATGTCATAAATAAATACAATTCTTTTGAATACATTGCAAAAAATTTGGACAGCTCGGTCACAACAATGGACGTTGGCAATATATATTTATTTACACGTCAAACTTCACTTAAACATTACCGTGAAAAGACAACTAACAGAAAATGCACAATGCTGATTTCTTCCCAAAATAACCTTTAAATTATCTAGCCTGAGTTATTACGGGACCAAACAGTAATGGAACTGTTGACGGTTTCAATGGTAGAATTATACAGTTAAACATTTCTATGCAATAGTTATTTTCATTTTTTCTGTCTGCTTGCTTACGTTATAAACATGAATTGGTGAATATACTGAGTCATAAAATAATCAACAAATATCCGAATGTATAATTGTGTTATGGAAGCAGAGATGATAAAATAATACGTCACTGGAAATTTTATCTTGAATGCACTTTTCAGATGCACATTAATAGTTTGTGATAGTAACTTCTTTGTTATGTATTTGTGTTTTACACATAATTTTCAGTCGCCATTTAATATATTTCAAGTCTAATCAGCGAACTTAAATAAATAATTACTTCAGTTTTGTTCTTTTTTACATCCTTATGCGAAGTAAGGGAAGTTTTATGACCCTAAAAAATTCCGGGTATCATATTTCAACAAACGTTTCACCGCAATCGAATTAAATTTAACGATGTTTTTGAGTGATATTAGTACGCAAGGACATAATAAAGGACTCTTTTTTTTCCCAAAACGAAACGTAAAATGGGTTCAGAATAGATTTCTTTCGCGTAGTCTTTGCGTACGTATGTATCTGGCATAATTCAAAACTGAGTGCCCTCAGAGCTTTGACATTTTGTATAAAAGAATGCTATAACATGTAGCTGTGCACCTTCCTTTCTGGTTATAATTGGCCGCACCAAAAGTATGTATATATGCCAGCTCTGTACGCGGCTCGGTAAACTCAGATTCACTTCCTTGTACGAAATGAAAAGGAAGTATTGTAATCGCGAATAATTTTGGGTATCATATTTCAACGAAAATATCTATTTTGACCGCTATCGAATGCAATTTAACGATGGTTTTGCGTGACATTCCTACGTAAGCACAGAATAAAGGACTCTTTTTCCCCCAAAAAATTGTGAAACTGATTTAAAATGGATTCTGAAGAGATTTTTTTCGTGAAGTCTGCCCTTACGTATGTATGTATGTAACTCGCATAACTCAAATATGACTAGCCTTGAAACGTTGAAATACATAGTACATAGGACTGCTATAACATGTAGATATGCACCTATTTTGGTTGCAATCGGGAGCACCAAAAGTATATAAATTTATGTATATATATACCCACTCTGTTACTCGGCTCAGTGAGCTCAGTTTTTTTATTCTTATATGTTGCTAAATCGGTATTTTTTGCTTTAAAAATGATTGAATGATGTTGTTCTCATCTTCTGGTTAAGGTTTTCATGCCTTTAGTAAATCTGCATGCAAGATTTGTAGAATTATCAGAATTTAAAAGTTGTTTAAGTGCGGCTAAGCGTAATCATTTTTCTCATCGCGGACATATTGGGTTACATTTAAAACTTAGGAGAATATTGGATTTGTTGCCAATCTCGAGAAACTAAGTTTTTCAAGTACAAAATAAAGCCTTCTTTTACTTTTGCGAGTTAAATCATGCTTAATCAAGTCTGGAATTTCTTCGAGGAGATAAGTGTTTAAGATTTACTTCGTAATTTTGAATTTAGATATTTTGAGTTTCTATGTATTTTTGCCTTTTTGCGAAGTGAGAACTGAATTAGTTAAATGAGAAATACTGAATTGTCTGTGAAAACACATTTTGTTTTTGTGTAATTTCTTTTACATATCGTTTTGGATTTATTACAGTATCTGAATAGAACATGTGGCAAAGTTTAGGTAATTCTTCAGGTGATATATATAATTTTTGTGCATTCTGAGGAGTTATAAATGAATGAGATGTAACGCTGTTAAGTGAAGCTAGCGCCAGAGTGTCGCTGTGGTAAACAAATACAGTGAATTTTAAAGAGTGCATTTATTCTATTGTGGTTTATGCGCTATATCGGAAGTAGATTTAATTCAATCCAATAAGTTTAAATGAAATGTCAAATACGTATACTTTATTATTCCGTACAAGGAAATCATGTGGTGTACATATCAGATTTTTTTTATTCTTATATATTGGTAAATTGTGCATTTTTCGCTTTAAAAATGATTGAATTTTGTTATTCCTATGTTCTGGTTAAGGTTTTATGTATTTAGGTGATTTGCATGCAATATCTGTAGAATAATAAATAATTTAAATGTTGCTTAAGTGCGACTAAGCTTAAAGGAGAAGCGGTGTTTGTTTACGTTTGAAACTTAGCTGGACAGTGAATTAAGTCAGCTTCTGCTCTTTCAGTGTCGTTTTGCTGAGTGGGACCAACTTTTCGTTTTGCGCATTGAAAAACCTGCCATTTTGCCGAATGGCTAATTTTTGCGTAGACACTCTAATTATAAAATTACTTTTTTAGTTGCTTTAAATGTATTTGGTGTTTTATGTTTTTGCATATTTTTAAACTTTTGGTGACGATATTTTGAGTTTTTTATATTTTTGCCTTGCTGCGAAGTGAGAACTGAGTTAATTGACTGAAAAATATATCTCCAATTAAATTCCAGGAAATAAGTTTTAATGAAATTGAGCAACAAATGTGTGTAAAGGCCGTACGGAGAAGTCGGGGTATCTACATCAGATGTTTTTGATATATGAACATGTCAATGAGCTCATTCTTTTCTTTTGTTCTTAGCAAGTTGTTTTGACAAATCCCTAGCAAGTGAACTGTTAGTTTTTCACGAAAATGAAACCCTTACATGACGCCTTGTTAATTTCTAAACTGCTCTACAGTTTTATCTGAGTAATATCTTAACTTTAACTACTTGGTAAAATTTTAAACAATCACTTTAAATAAAAAATAAGAGGAAAATTTCTGTCTACCTGATATTTCGAAAAAACTACCACCATTCTCCAAAATAAAGCTTCTTCACTCTGCGTAACGCTCGGGCAAAGCCAGGTACTTCAGCTGCTATCCAATAATGCATATCAAAGATTCTTCATATTTGTGAAAAACTATATATAGTATTTACTCACTTGCTGTACAACACTTTTATATGGAAAATAAACATAGCAGTCTGAAAAGTAAGTTCTTTATATGATGGGAAAGCGTAAGAGAAACATTTCTTGAAATAAATTTTTTTATATCTAAGATGAAACTATGTTTATTCTTTATGTCCACATTGAAACTAGTCCTTCAGTTAGCACAATCTATTATTCAGTTTATTATTAAAAATGAACTATTTATTTTTAAAATGAAAATGATGTAGCTAGATTATTTTATGAAATACGCGAGGCAAAAATTAATGAACTATGTAACTAGTTAGGGTTTTGGGTAATTTAACTATGTTGACTATGTTAAAGCACTCGAGGGCTACCTGTCTAAGAGGAGGGATGCCTTCGTGGAGGATTTTCTAATAGAAACGGGCTCATATTCACGTTGCACATGGGAAAATCTGCGGAAACACCCATGCAGCCAGCCCGTTCGCCTAAATCAAACCCAGGAGGAAATACCATTATTCAAAGATTTACCGTTTTGCCGCTACTGGGCAGAAATATGTAACTACTAAGGAACAAATTGCACTTAAATATGAACTGGCTCTGAAATTAAATAAATTTTAATATTATATAACTTATTACACTGATGTATGTTCTTTATTTTATCAAAAAGTAACTGAACTAAATTCCACTTTATTCATCACAGGAAACGTTAAACGAACTCAAGAGCTGAAAGCATAAATGACAAATAGTTTAATGTAAGAAATTGCGTTTTTGGACTTGAAACATATTTAAGCACGAATTTTTGTATTTAATGTTTAAAAGTAGTAATCAAAAAAGATTTTTAATATTTAAAGATAAAAGGAAATTTTCCTTTGCAGTATTTTGTATTGATGTTTCATTTTAAATCTCTCGTGGATTTTTAGATTTCCCGGACCCATTTTAATGTTTAATAACTCATAAAATAATGAAGATATAAGCAAACTTACGGCATTTATTGATGGAATAACTTATATATTTTCCTTTTCGGGTTTCAATACCTTTACTTTTGTTAATATCGTCTGAGCGTGTGGTTAATTTCAGATAATTTCATTTTCCAGTCTAAATATGTGTACTTTTCTAAATATCGTCTGCTTATTAATTGCATTTCTCTCTCTCTCTCTCTCTTTTCTTTTTGTTCTCCGACGAAGCATCCTTTCATCTTTCTGGCATTGTTAATCGCCCTAATGTGAGCATATGGGGATCTGAAAACCCCCGTGAATACCGTGACGCACAAAGGGATTCCCCAAAGATTAATGTATGGTGTGGACTAATGCACGACCGAGTCAATGGGCCTTTCCTTTTTACAGAAAAGACGGTCTCATCAGTCGTATACTTAGAATGTTGGAAAACTTCGCATTTCCACAACTAGAAGAGCTTCAGCCACGTGTCTTTTTGCAACAAGATGGTGCGCCGAGGGCGAGGAGGTCCAATTCCTTGGCCACCCAGATCACCTGATATAACGCCGCTGGATTTTTTCCTTTGGGGATTTGTAAAGGACAACGTTTACGGGAGGAGAGTGTCGAACGTTGATGACCTAAAAGCCAGAATTACAACCGCAATAGTCTCTGTGGATGCCGACATGCTTGCCGGTACCTGACGTGAAATCAAATATCGACTTGATACTCTCCGTGCAACGAAGTGGGCACACGTGGAAGTTCAGTCACAAGGGTCATGGAACTTTTTGAGTTTATCTGACCATTTATGTTACTAATTTAATTTATCTTTATTATTTTATGAGTTATTAAACATCAAAATGGGTCCGGTATTTTATAAACACCCTAATTTACTAACATTTAAATAAATAAACTGATATTCCAATTTACAAAAAATAAGTTTAATAAATCTTCTCAACATTTCTTACTGTCTCATAATAACAATAGGAGAGGGATCTGCTACATATTCGTCCGATATAAATAGACATAAGTATTTGTATAAGTAGACATAACTATTCATGCGACATAAGTATTCGTATAAGTGGTTGTAATTATTCGTGTGACATAAGTTGACATATATATTCATGTGAGATAAATAGCTTTAAGTATTCATATAAGTAGAAAATTATTCGTGTGACACAAGTAGACATAATTATTAAAGTGAAATAAGTAGATATAAGTATTCGTGTATCAAAAGCGGATGTAAGAATTCGTTAGACAGAAGTAAATTTAAGTCATTGACATGAGTAAATTTTAGATCATCACAGCATCCCTGCACGTTATCATTGGAGTTTAAGAAAGATTCCTGGGGATGTTCTGGTGTGTGACATTGAGCACTCGAAAGGACGTATTTAGGAAGTTAAAGGGATATTCCGATATTTCCTGAGGATGTTGCAGGATTTCAAATCCTAATAACATCCTATATTCTGTCGATAGGACCCATTTAGGATGTCCTACAGATACACTGGGATAAGACATTGAGTGCTTGGAAGAATGTGCTAGGTAAGGACGTTAGGGGGGATATTCTATGGTATCCTGAGAACGCGCGCTTATTCCACTAGCAGTATCCTCAGGATATCTCGAGGACGTTTTTGCGCTATGTTTGATAAATTATGATGTTTCATGTTGCAAAACTATTCTTTACCACTAGTGAGCCCCCAATTCTTTAACGAATCGAATAATGCGTATAAGGTATTTCTCCTAACTTCTTCGCATGCGTTCGTGGTGTAGTGGTCAGCAAGCTCGACGCGTATTCGAGAGATCCGTGGTTCGAGTTCCGGCGAGGACACTGCTCATTTTTTAGTACTGCTATTTCGAAATAATCAAATGTCTCTACAACTAGCGCCCGAACTAAAAAAGGTAGAATGGTAGTGGATGATGATTCTCCACCACCTGGACTTGGCGATTTGGTCCCCTGAACCCCAGTCGCCCTTTAAAAGGGGAAGTATGTAAGGTATTTCTCCTACCTTCTTAGCATGCCTTCGTGGTGTGTAGTGGTCAGCACGCTAGACTCGTATTCCAGAGGTCCTCGTTCTAGTCCCGGGGAAGGCATTGCACATTTTCACAACTCCTGCTTCAAAAAATACCTAATGGCTGTACTGCTTTAAATTAAAATGATCAGCCTGCGTTCTGTCCAACGTTCATCGTTGTTTTCAATTTCCAGCGATCTGTGTCTAGTAATTTTTTTTATGCGTTAATATTCATGTAACTCGACGAGCGCGTGGAGAGAACTATAATTTTTGACTGCTCGATTATCTCTCTTAAATTTTGTATTACTCTCGTAGTCAAAAACATTACTTGTAAAGGTAAACTTTGTCGGCTGAAGCGTCCACGCCACATACACGTTTTCCCTTTGTCGTTTTTTTTTTCTTCGGCATTTTTTACTCGTCTCCGTTCTGAATCATATTAACCAGGATCCTGCTGTCCCTGCTAACGATGGAAATAATAACTTAAGAAACAGTAAATAATAATAAAAGTAGGAGACTTATGCCTTAAAGCTCATTCATTTCATAATATCTTAAAATTAACATCAAAGCTCTTCCCAAAACGTAAATCATAAATTAGTTCATAGTAATAAGGGTTATATCATTCGATTAATAGCGCAAAGAATACAAGAAAGTTTCATTGCTGGCATATTTGATGAATAGCCACTATTTAAAATTCTAAAACCATTGTTGCAACACTACAAAACTAAATAACAACTAAAATCTCCATTTAAATCATCTAATTCACAATAACAAGTGCCTCTACTTGATAACCTCCAATTCAGAAAATTAATAAATAGCTTTTACTGACATAATCAATTTATATATTAGCTTACATTCGAAAGAATGTTTTATTGCGGATAATATTGGAAATTATTAAAAAGAATCCGAAGCGAATGGAATATATTAATCACGAACTAAAACTTTTATACTTAGAGTTAATGACAATATCCAATAACGTTTTTGCGTAAATGCAGATATCTTTAATTGCATATTAATCGAAAGAAAACTGTTCAAAATGAAAGGTATCGCATTCTTTAATTGCGAAGTAATATTGCTCGTTTACAACTTCCTCTGCGTATCTCCAAAGAAAGTTAGTAAAACATAAAAATAATATACTTACGTACTGTACGTGTAATTTTTTAATTAACGATTTATGTACATATAACACGCATTATAACACTTGTATAACATATTCCTTAGATTCCTGAAAAAAGGTATCACATTGCGAATTCGTACTCTAAGAAATAAACAAATATAGCAAAAAAGAAAGGTTAAAATATAAAAAAAAGAAAATTATTGTTGCGAAATGCTCAGCTGCGGTAAGATAGCTTCCCCGTAAAGCGGGGTTAAGGTTGTCAGAAAGAGGCATGAAAAGGCAGGATTGCCAGATTTGGAGCGAAATCAACAAAATTAACGATATGACATAGAGAGCGAGAACAGTCTGGAACAAGTTCTTACCAGTTTTTCAGAGAATGTTCTTGAAGTCAGGTCAAAAGCTATATATACGCTGCCTGTACGCTGTGTAGGAGAGTATCTTGAGTTCAGTAGAGTATGTTGAGTTCATTTATAGTGTTTTAGTTCAGAGACTAGCTTCATAGCGACCGAACCTTGTCAGACGCTGTACTCTAGTGCTTTGCCGTGAAGCTGTCTTCACTGTTATAGCCTGATAGCCTGAAGGCTGTGTTGCTGATTGTATCAGCGTGTTTGCGAGAGTTTTTCGACTACTGTAATGCGTTTTCGGAACTGCCCTGTGTAATACTGACGACTAAATTGTGTTTTGATTCTTCATCAAGTGCTGTTATAAATCACTCCAAATCCACGAACCTGTAGATCGCAACAATATGTTTGATACTTCACAGATTGAACATCAAAATGTTTGCCTTGTATGTGGTTACTAATTTCACTTGTCTGATCAAGATCAGAACAAGCTCACGACATTCATCGTGGCGAGAATTCATGTGGCCCGTCTTTGGCAAGAGCCTTGAGCACCATATAGGTGACATTCCGATTTTCGCTCAGTTCCGCCCCCCGATTTTTAGTCCCTCTTCCCCTATCACAACCTCTCGAGAGGACTTTCGGTTCGCCGCATATTTAGAGTGGCACGCAAATTTAGAAAGAACAATATCTAGTGATTGAGTTATTTATGTAACTCATCTATGGTGGATGTTTTGGGTTTTCATGAGTATAGTCTGTTTATTAAATTAAATTGTCAATCTGAAAAATCTGTTTTCAGTCCGTGTTAAAGCAAACGATGCTGTAGGAGTTTCTTCTTGTGTAGACTGCTAAAAAATGGAACAGTATGTAGACTGCTAAAAAATGGTTAGGTTAGGTTAGGTTATTCAGTTACGGCGAAGCACACGAGGGCTATCTGCCTAAAGGGAGGGGTGCCTTCGGAGAGGACTTTCTAAGGGAAACTGGCTCGTATACACGTTACACATGGGGAAAACCACGAAAACGCCCATGCAGCCAGCCAGTTCGCGGGATTCGAACCTCGGACCGAGCTACCAGTGTTCAGCGTCTTTACCGCTCGGGCGCTGGTGGGTGCTAAAAAAATGGAACAGTTCTACAGGGCCGATTCACGAAATTCAACTTGCGTTTTTCATGTCTCGAAAGCGTGGCTTAGGTTATATATTAGATTTATATATAGCATTGTTCTAACACACGTATGTTGACACAAAATCGCACTTTTTCTGAAATGACATGCCAATTTATTTCCATATTTCGGTTCTACGACTCAAATAATGCCAAACTGCAAACGTTTGTAAAAATCGCACCAGTAGTTTTTAAAAATTAGCTCTCAAAATTTTAGCTCCTCCATGTTAATTGAATTTGGTATATATTTATTGATATCTCTTTTTTATTAAACTATTTGATTCTTCCTTTCATATTTCGAAATTTAGGTTCATTCCAAATATAATTCGCCCATTTTTATGATTAATTTGTAAAATTTGTATTTTTAAATATTTTTTTTTAAATGTTTCCAAAACAAATTTGAATTATAACGTGTAAAGGTTTTATCCTCATCTTAAAGCAGATGTATTTCTAAGCATACCTGCAAAAAGTTATATTTTGTTATTCAAAATTTCCGAAGATATACGTGGATTTACATTTTGGAGCGTTTTGAAATTTGGCTTATTTATTATGAGTGGTAATAACGAAAATGTTGTTTACTGCCTTTGTTAAAATGATTTGAAATTATGAACGATGACTTTTTTTTTCCGCTCGTGAATAGTGAAAAAAGGAAAGGAAAGTAGGTTGCTATAAATTAAGAAGTTCGACAAGTGAATTATTCTTGGCGCAAACACGAAAAAATCCTCCAAGATAAATTTTTAAATTTCTCTATAACTGTCTCACCAAAAATTACAAAATTTAATATCTAGGCATATTTTGAGTCCTAGAATCGAATTATGGAAAAACATTGGTATGTTATTTCAGAAAAAATCTTATTTTGTGTCAAAATACCAATGTTAAGACAGTGCTGTGCATAAATCTAATACATATCCTAAATCTCGCTATCGAGACATGAAGAACACAATTTGAATTTCCTCAATCGGCCCACTAGAGTGGGAGATATAGAACTGTCCCTTTTTTTCGCAGTGTACATCATGAAATATATTTTGCTTAAAAACAATAAAGCACTGATTGAAAACGCATTTGTCAATAATAAATTTCGCATATATTAATTAAATATCTTTTTTCTGTACCACTTCTCTTAAGCTGAATATCGGTTAACCAAATTCGATTAATATTAAATTCTCCTTTATCAAAGATATGTTTATTATCAGATCGAAGGTATTCTGTAATAAATGTTATTTTATGGAGTAGATTTTTCTGTGCTGCTGCATCTTCAAAAGAGAGTGTTTATTTTTTAGTAAAATATTCACAATATAAACCAATTTTCTGAGTCTTCTTTCAGAAAATTTTCAGTTCTATACTCTGCGTTTTACAAAAAATCTACTGTTTCATATGTTTGCCACTACCCCAATTCCTTCAACTTAGTTAATCGGAATTATTTATGTGAAAATTAATACATTTGCTTCTATAATTTTTCTATAGTAAATTACGTTTTGTTCGATTACACGGAAATATAATATAAATTTTTAATTTTAATTTTATTTAATTTGATTTAAAATATACGCGTAAGTTTGTCGGTTTCCTGGGTTTTCATCAATGCTGTGGTTGTTACTAATCTCATTTGTCTGACATAGAACAAGTCTACGAACTATTATCATGGCAAGGAGTACTGGATTGCGTATGTCGATGGCCAGCATAGACCTTTTAAAAAAAAGACTAACCCAATTGGGTTTCCTCCCTCATCTGACGCATTCCTGGCTGTTCCCTTGAGCACACCTGGAGGAGTAGGTACGACTAGCAGAAACTTAACGATAGTTGGCTATTGCAGAGCCTGTAATTGTCAAGATAAAGCTGGTTGTAGTGCTTCATTTCACAAATTAGAATTTTTACACATTTTTATTTTTGAAACTGAGATTGATTTTTAAAAAATTAGTATATTTATCAACCGTAATTAACGTTCCAAATAATTAAAAAGCTGTTGCATACTTTCAGGCCTATATATTTTTTTAGCTTTTCATACGCTTAACGAAATTTGTAACTACTTCCTTCAGAAAATAATGTTTTAAATCTGAACTAATAGAAAATTTAAAACGAACAATTTTTTCTTAGACATTTTATGCTTTTTACTGGTGTAAATAAGTAAAAAATACTAAAATACCTAAAAATGAATTTTTGAAAGTTTTTGTTTAAAATTCTAAATTGTACTGCTTTGTTTTAAAATTATAAGTGAATATTATAGCATAATTTTCGTAAAGAGTTTTATTTCAATTAAATTTCAAAATACATCATAGCGATAAACACTTTTAACAACTTAATAATTTTTATACATTTATTCTAATGTTAAAATTGTATTTAACTATAATAATTAACTGTGCTAGTATTTTATAGTGATTATTTTTTTAAATTTATTTCTAGTTCGACATAAGATTTTTTTATTTACTGTGAATTCAATATATTAGCCAAAAGGGCCGGTAACCCAGAAAGGTTATTAGTTTCGAAACGGCATTTTGCGCTGTTTCACTTGCAAATTGTGACCGCCAAATATTATCAGCCTGTATTATATTTAAATAAATTAAATAATGAAGAATCTGCATAAATATGTATGTTTCTTGCACTGTGAAAAAACGACGGTATCTAGAGCCATCAAATTTTGAATAATGTAATCCTCCATCTGAACATGGGCACTTGGACCGCCGAATTTGTTTTAATCCATTTCATATTTCCCTACCACAACCTATGGAGAAGAGTTTTTGATCGCAGCATATTTATAATGTCCGCATGCCGCACAGACACTGTATATTTACAAATATCCATTCCTTCTCCGGGATTCGAACCCAGGTTGTTCGATACCACTAACCACTTTCCCGTCTGGGCGGCTTTCATCAGCGTAGTCTATATTTTAAATTTAAATCTGAAAATCTTGTTTTCAATCCGTCTTACAGAGAAAGGGCGTTGCAGGATTCGCATATATGCAAAGTGACTACAAAGGTTTCCGAAACCTTAGTGTGCCCCTATATCGCAAAGCAGGGTAACATAGCTAACTGCAATGAAACGAGAAATACTTGAACATTTCTGCCTACCTTGCAAAGTCCCGCTATCTTCATTTCTTTTCCTTTTAAGTCCGTTTATTCCTGTAATCTATTTTCATTCGTTCGTGCTTCAGCTTGGACTGATACTACGCTAGGGTAGCCAGGGCAATAGTCGCGATAATGCATCATCTGTCAACCACAGGCGTGCTAATGTTTCGCGATAATTTAATAAAGCATTAGAGCAAATGCGTCGTAAACCGCTAGTCTGTAAATAATTCCCAGATGTAGAATTTTACTCGATGTTAAACATGATTGACAAGAGAAAGCAGGACATTATCTATTAGCAGTAAATATTTGATATAATCTAACTTCTGAACAATTTTTCGGTGAGACAGGCATGGATAACCCATATGAAAATAGATCGGAGATTCATTTAATTGCCCTAAAATTTTTAGAAACTGAATTCGTTTTTATTCAAATATATTAGGTAATGATAACGTCTTTCGGAGTCGACTTTATCATGTCTTCAGATCTGCGAAATGTCTTCAGAACTACGAATGTCTTCAAATCTACGAAAAAAATCTCC
>KK121578.1:137193-166373 GCA_000611955.2 Stegodyphus mimosarum | reverse complement strand
GATCCACGGAATGTCTTCAGATCCACTAAATCTTCAGATCTACCAAATGTCTCCAGATCCACTAAGTCTTCAGAATTACCAAATGTCTCCAGATCCACGAAAGAGTTTGTAGCCCGGAAGAGACGTAATATAATGTCTTCAGATCAACCAAAAATGTCTTCAGATCAACCAAAAATGTCTTCGATCTACAAAATGTCTTCAGATCTAAGAAAATGTCTTCAGATTTATGGAAGAGGCTATAGGCCGAAAGAGACTACAGACGTTTTCGACCAAAATTCATCGCCGAATTACTCTATAGACCATTTCAGCCCAGAGGGCCGAAATGGATTACAAAGTAAGTGTAGCAAAGTGAAGAAAAGTGAACACAAAAAAAATAAAAATCCGTAAAATATATTGACTTTGTACTGCCAATCAAGTGGGATATCCTACACCATGTCACTATGATACAGTATTGCACGAAAATCCTGGGCAAAGTTATGGTTCATTTTGAATGTGAAATAATTGGAAAATAACATATATGGGCGATAGGAAAAATTAAGTTGAAAATTTTCCTTCCTGCCCTATAAATCAATATCTGTGTTATTTTTATTTATTTTAATTCTTTGTCTTCTTTGCATGATTTATGAATACATAAGTTAATTTTGTCTGTCACAGTTTGGCAACGATACGTTCAACAAAGGTGTCCTTATGAATGCTGGCGTGAGGGAGGCGCTCAAAGATTCCGACTTCCATTGTTTTGTCTTCCACGATGTGGATATGATTCCGGAGGATGACAGGAATATGTATACATGCCCTTTCATGCCCAGACATATGTCAGTTGCTGTGGACAAGTTTAACTATACGTAAGTACGACTTAGTAATTCTTTTAAAGTATCTCAGTAAAGTATTTTGTTAAAAGGAAAATGTGTTATTTTTTAAATGCTTATAATTATTATATTTCGCACAAAATCAGCGACTCATTTTGACAGAAAACACAGGCAGAGTAATTTCAGAAGAGAAAAGTAATTCCAGTTTTAATTACATAGCATAATCGTCTCTCTTAAAGGGGCTGTTTACACCTTTTTAGAATGATTTCGGGGTTGTTTAGTTAACTTTTGAAATGTAAAGAGTACTTTTTTTACATGTTCAATCTTTTAGGCTTTTTGTTTCTGGACAATGAGTTTGCTTCGTGATTTTCATGATAGAAGGGCATTTTAGAAATTTTTCAGGGTATTGATTTCTGGTAAAAATCTATTTACGGGTACCCCTTGGCGAAAATTGGCGATTTTTGGCTGTACATGGACAGTGAGTTTGTGCAATTCTTTGACTTGTTATTTTGCCTTTGTTTCCCGGCGATTTTTGCGCCAATATTAGCAGCTACACAAAGTAAAAGAATTGCAAAATTCTCATGTACACATGGACGTATTTTCGCTTAAAAAACATCAGAGAATTTCACAGACTCGGCATTGCGCACTCCCTTGACTTTCTCCATGTACACATCGATTTATGTTCAGTTAAAAAGGTCAAAGGAGTACCGAATTCTACCCTAGAGCCAAAAAAAAATGTATAATCTCAATAAACTACATTTTAAATCGAACAATGAAATAGCATAAAGAAGGAAACTCATCTACGCACTACACAAAAGAAATATCCACTGACCCTATTTAAAAATTTCTGTGTCTTCAGTCTGTGGCGCACAAAATTCCTTAATAGCATCCAAAAAACTTCCCCAAACCACTTTCCCTTTCTAATGGAACACTTTATATGATAAGCATTTGAACCTTTCTTGCGACGAACCCAATCAAAGCTACCTAAATGATCTTTACGTTCGACCATACGCATTTCCTTCGTACAAACATACCACTTATAATTCCGTTGAATTACTTCCAACAAAGCTTGTTTTCTTCTGTTCTCAACCAGTTCAAAAAAAGAAAAAAAAAACCTTCAGCTCTCTCGTTCTATACCAAGAAGCGCCCAGTTTACCACCCACAGCCATTTTACGATGCAAAGCGCATCGTAAAATGGCTGTGGCAACGTACTTTCTACGCAACGTACTTACTAATTGACATCCAACACACAAACAAGCCCTTACAGATCTTTTCCCATCAGTCAAATACACCGCAATCACCCAGCCTATTACGTCATAATAGGGTTTCCATAACATTCAACTACTCAGGTTACCATAAATAAAACAACAAATTGGCGATAATCTAAGGGCACCCTTAAATATAGACTAACCCTGATTTCCATTCCTTTCACATTATTTTCCAGAGTTCATCATTTGTGGTAGGTTTGCTGTTAGAAAGAGCTCTTTTCAAGAGATCAAAATCACAATAGTCCAAACTTGGCAGGAATACGTTGGAAAGGTTAATATGCAATATTTGTGTCAGTCTTCATATGTTCAAGTAATGCAGTGGTACATTTCGAAGTACGACTTGTTTCTTTTTCTTCAGGTCGTTTGACTGTTTAAACGTTGAAGAGTCTCTCCTTCTTGAGAAGCAGAAACTTCTCTGAGACTCAAGCTGAACCTAAACGACTTATTGCTATCTGCAGAAACTCCTGGTGCTTAAAAAGTCAGAGAGCATTTATGGTGTAAATAAAAAGTAAAGAATTCAAATTCAAACCAAATCTGAAGTTAATCAAAGGCTTCGAAGAAATAATTAACGCGCAAATTAGCTGAAACCTATGCCAGCGTGATAGACCTTAAAGGGGAAAATAACACAAAGCCGTAGATAGTCAGCTATCGAAGAGATTCAACAAGTAACGTGGCCCTCAGCAGGTGGAATGCTCTCTGATTAAACAATCTAAAACTCCCTTTAAATACTATCTCTTTCTACCTTATTTGAATATGCGAAAACTAAAATTTGCTTTCTGCGCAGGAAAGCGAGAATTGCAGTAAATTACAGAATATAAAATAACGTTTTAGATAAAGATAAATAAATCCTTATAAAATCATTAAGAAATGAAATTTCTTCTGTAACTATCGGGCGAAACACTTTCGCTTTATAGTAAATTACTTTGATTTTAGCATTTTTCAGCTCTTTTAATTTCCCATTGTAACAGTATCCGGCGATAAGCAAAAACGCTTACTAAAATTAAAATGCTAAATAATTTTCATACTAAATCCTGCTAAATAGTTTTCATATATGGTTCTATAATTTGTTCTGCTTCAGCAAAAGCTGGTTAACATATTTTTTAGCTTTCTAAGTTAAAATGTTTGGCTTCTTACTTTATTTATTGCTGCTACAGATGTAACTATAGACTTCGATTTCTGCGATAACGGGCTTTCTTTTGTTACCAATGATTTAACTTATGAAACAGTAGAATCATTAAGTGCATTTTTCGGGTATTTGTTCGAATTCTTCTTCAATGTAGGAGTAATTATTGACGGTTTTCGCTTGCCGATTAATAATACTGATTATTTTGCACATAGAAATTTTAATACCGTACATTCCACAACGTTTTTGAATTATAGAATAGGAACATGCGGAAAGCACAAGAACATATCCTTCAGTACACAGCTTGTTTACATTCGATATTTTGAAAGAGAAATATATTTAAAATTAGCAGACGATGTTTATCATTTCAAATAATCTGTAGGCAGATATGTTTTTCAAAACATTTGCTTTTTTCAATTCTTCATTGAACTCGTTCCTAAAATATATATATATATCAAATATATTTCACTTCTTTCTGCTTTTATTATAACAACCTATTATGAATAATATATTTATAAATATAGAGTATAATATTTAAATACCCATCGTAATATATTTATAAATATTCTTTAAAATATTTAAATATCAGTATGGAAGACGCACAAGCACTGTTTTTTTACATTATATACGTTTCAAATCTGCAATATTTATGAACATTTGTAACATTAGTTTAATTAATAAAGAACATTTTTAACGTTACTTGTAACGCATTTCAGTTCAGAATTCATTGTGACATTTCTAAATAAAATTAAATTTCAAACTGTTCTCCTTTGAAGAAGATAATCCTACCGAATTAATTATGGTAATTTCTTTCATCTGAGGGCGAAATATTTGCATATACAGAATTTTGTTTGGATATAAATTAAGCCTCTTTAGTTTTCTTTATTTATATAGTATAAGGATTAGATGAGACTCTTGAAATTTTTTCAGCTTTGTTCAATATTTGCTAATTAATAAAAGACGATGTTAAGAATAACCTTATTTTATTTTGCATCGATTTTAGGATTTGAGGAAATATAATTCTTTAAGCATCCCTCCAATTTTCTCATTCGAAACAGATTATCTTTTATAATTTTTACTATGTAACTACAAGTAACTGTTTCTTAATATTAATTGTTCATATGTTCGTTGTGAAAAACTGCAAAGTTTTCTAGTAATCTTCTTACAATTCGAGGTTTTCTGCAACTTTTAACTTCCTTCTACGAAGTAAAGGAGGTAATGTAATCACGAAAAATTCCGGGTACCATACTTCAACGAAAATATCCATTTGGGCCGCTATCGAATGCAATTTAACGATGTTTTTCCGTGACATCTGTACGTAAGGACAGAATAAAGGACTCTAAATCCCCAAACGAATTATAAAACTGATTTAAAATGGATTCAGAAGAAATTTTTTCATGGTATCTGTACGTACGTACGTGTCTCGCCTAACGCAAACACGAGTCGCCTCAGAATGTTGAAATTTTGCATAAAGGACTGTTATAACACATAGATGGGTACCTCCTATTTTGGTTGCAATCAGACACATCAAAAGTATATAAATATAGGTATATACATATCCACTCTGTTACTCGGCTCA
The DNA here is from genome assembly GCA_000611955.2 of Stegodyphus mimosarum. Classification (NCBI taxonomy): domain Eukaryota; kingdom Metazoa; phylum Arthropoda; class Arachnida; order Araneae; family Eresidae; genus Stegodyphus; species Stegodyphus mimosarum. Next base: position 161,597 of record KK121578.1, on the reverse strand, counting down.
ATAAGCTCAGTTTCTTTTTTCTTATATGTTTGTAAATTGCGTATTTTTTGCTTTACAAATGATTGAATTATGCTGTTCTTACCTTCTGGTTAAGGTTGCATGCCTTTAATTAACCTGCATGCAATATTTGTGGAATTATCAACAATTTAAAAGTTGTTTAAGTGCGGTTAAGCCTAATTATCTTGATCATAGATGCGACATTTGTTTACATTTGAAACTTAGCAGAATATGGGATTTGTTGCCAATCTAGAGAAATTAAGCTTCGCAACAACAAACATATCGCCTTCTCTTATTATTGCGAATTAAAATCATGCTTTATCCATTCTGGAATGTATAAGAGGAAATAAGTGTTTAAGATTTACATTGTAATTTTAAATGTAGTTATTTCACGTTTTTATGTATTTTTGCCTTGTCGCAAAGTGAGAACTGAATTAATTGCATGAGAAATACTGAATCATCTGTAAAAAAACTGTTTCTGTTTTTTGTTATTTCTTTCGTACATCGCTTTAGATTTATTATAGTATTTGAATAGAACATGTGGCAAGGATTAGATAATTCTTCAGGTGATATAATTTTTGAGAATTCTAAATTATAAAATGAATGAGATGTAACGCTGTTAAGTTAATCTAGCGCCAGAGTGCCGCTACGGTAAACAAATATAGTGAATATTAAACAGTGAATTTCTTCTGCTGTATTTTATGCGCTATCGACGAAGTAGATTTAATTCAATCCAATAAGTTTAAACGAAATGCAAGAAAAAATGCGTATAATTGAATATTCCGTGCAAGGAAGTCATGTGGTGTACACATCAGATTTTTTAATTCCTCATTCCCAAGCTTTCAGTCTTAAAAATCGAAAATTTAAGCTTTCCTTTCAAAAAAGACACACAAGTAACTTTCCTAGGTTTTTAGTTCCAGGCATGTGGGATTCCGTAAATAATAGGCGAAATTCTTAAAATGTCAAATATTATACTGCTTTTCACTTAAGGACTGTCCAGACTGTAGTATAGTTATCTTGAATGGACAGGTTTAACCTCCTTATCCCAAATAGGTCTCGTTTATTCAGCAATTGAGGCATAATAGAATTGGCTACAAGTTTTAAGTTTTTAACTTTGTGACCACAATTGTGCACCTAGTTAACAAGAAGATCCATAGTCTCACTCTCAGTGAGAATATGTACATTTTTCACATTTCTAGCAAAGAAAATTTTAAAATTCTTTACAGTAGCGTTCAAACTATAATTTTTTACTTTGAAATAGCAACTTCAATGTTATTTTCGGCTGGCTGCTTTGACTCGTAACCGTGAAAATACCAGCATAAAAAAGGAAAGAGGCCGAGAAGCTTAACAAGTTGAGTGCCAGACAAATGTTGCAGGAAATTCCCGCCACACCACTCGCGCTGCTTAGAAGTGCTCTGATATTGTGGTACTGCAATGCCAAGCGCACTTTTAATATTGTTTTAGCCGCCCAAGTTTTATAGTGGTTAACATCGCTGACTGGCGTGCCGAAGGGCTCGGGTTCAAATCCCGGAGAAGACATGGATGTTTGTAAATGTATAGTGTCGGTGCGGCGTGGCGGCACTTTAAATATGCGGCGAGCCGAAAGTCCTGTGGTGTGGTTTGGTGGAAGGGGAGAGGAGTGGAAAACCCTCGTACCCCCCTCCCCGGGTCGCTCTCCATCAAAATTGAGAGCAGAACTGAGACAAATCGCTGTGTCACCTGTTATGTGCTCAAGGCTGTTGCCAACGACAGGCGTAATCTTCAGCTCCGAGGAATTTCACAAGCTTGGGGTAAACTTCTTCAGACAAGTGAGCGTAAGCAACAACAACAACAGAAATTTTTTGCGTTCATATGAATTATAGACTTATTCTCTGTGGCTCTTGATGAATCGCAGACAAAAGAATGTTTTTAGCCTAGAACGTGGAAATATCAGCGGACTCAGAAATAGTCAAGAAGAAGGTGTTGCGTATAGCAATATTGCAATTACTACTAAAAGACCACGATTTATTCCTCCAAAGAACTTGGAAAAGTCTCTATAGCGCAAAACTATTATAAATTAGGTTATGAAGAAAATGCGGCACAATTCGATAGAGCAATGACTAGAAATTTGATTAAACAAGTTGCTGCATTTTGAGATACATGCCAAAAAAAAACTGCTTCTATATTTACCGTGTTTCAGTAAAATCCATCAAAATAATCTAATTAAAACTATGTATTTTTAGCCCAAAGGGACAGTTTGCCCAGAAGGATTATTAATTTCGTTTTGGCATTTTGCGTTGGTTCACTGTAAACGGCGTTTCAAATTGTTATCACCAAATATTAAAGTTCTGCATTATATTTCAAGAAATTAAATAATAAAGCATCTGCATGAATGTATGTATTTTTCTCGCACTGTGAAAAAAACAACGGTACCTAGAGACACCGAATTTTGAATAACGTAGTCTTCTACTCGAATATGGGCATCCGGAAGCTCAAGTCTAGAATTTGCTTTATTTTGTATTTCATATTTTGTAAAACTTTAACGAATTTTTGATTAACAAAGTCAGCTATTTAAAACGAGCAATAGCAACATTGTTCGAAAAAAAAACATAATGAGAAAAAGTAATTTTTTAGTTATTTGTTTTACTAACTTCAATAACCAGCGAATTATTTTATGTGCCATGAACTTTGCACTTTTGAGCTATAAAAAAATTCACATTTGGTCTAAATGAGCTAGATGTATAAAACACCGCATCGTTTCCTTTTTTGTCATTATTTTCGCGATTCTTCGGAAGGAAATAAATTTTCATGAAGAATTCCTTCAAACTATAAAGATCTTCTGTCTCGAGCTTTTTGTTTTCTAATCCTTTTCCGTGAGATGGCCTGAAAACAATGTTTGAAAAATGACGGGCAAAAAATAAAACGTGATATTTTCTTAGTATCTCGTTTATGTTTAAAGAAATCTCAATGTAAAGTTTCTTATTTTCACATGAAAGGAAATATTCTTTTAGTATCCTATTTATCAGACAGCGTTGTATTTCAGAAACGTTTCTTTGCTTTAATCTTGTCTAAAGTATTTTAAACAGTACAAAAATTGTATTATATTAGATCTTGTTTAAGTGATTGACTGATGTGGTCAGGAACACTACGTATTAGCATTGTTAGGATATTTGTTTTCACAATTTTCTGATAAATAATTTCTGATCAAAAGTAAGATGGTGATTGTTTTAAGAACATGGCAAGAGAACATTTCTTAGCTAATCCAAAATCTCTCAACTTTTTAATGCTAAATATCCTTAACCGACTATTTTCAAAGTTTTCAGGGACTTAATTTACGTTATATTAGTATATTATATACTGTACTGGTACTGCGAATATATCATCCACCACTTTGGCAGATGATATCACTGCGCGAAAAGTAAGTTGTTTAATTTATCCTACAGGGGTCAAAAGTTTAGTTAGGTTTCAGGGTGATGCCATTTGTCAAAACGTAATATTTTTAACTTATCTTTTAAAACTACTCAATCTATAATTTCTGAACAAAGGAAGCGATTTGAAAAAAATAAATGCAAAGTATTATGCAAAGTTTAAAAAATATATTTCCCTATATTTAAATTATTAAATTAAAAAAGAAAGAAAGAAATGAAATCTGAAATATTTCAGATTTCATTCATTTCTTCATAATTCCGATTTCATTTATTATATGAAATCTGAAGTATTTCAGATTTCATATAATAAACGGGCCAAACGGGCGTTTTCTTTCACTGGGGACTCAAAACAGGATCAGACAAGTCATTTGATGCAAAATATTATTAGACATTCTAACATATATGCGTTGCTATGCTACCAACATAATACAGTAAGACATGTAAAGAAACCTCATGCATAAAACCTCGTGCCTGAAGATGCACGCCATGTTAATGAACTCTTTGAAATCATTGAGTTCGTTAATGAAAAATTCGTTAAAGTTTTACAAAATGTGAAATAGATAATAAAATAAATTCCATATCTCTCAATCCAGATGCCCATATTCGAGTGGAGGACTATGTTATTCAGAATTTGTTTTCACCATGCATTGCTTGGACAGAAAGCAAGCGATGAATGGCCAGACAGAGCTGCAATGAAAAGAATAAAGTACGAGCCCTCTTACACATCATCATTTCTAGCGGGATTTCAGAAAGCATATATATGTACAGTAACCAGAAAAAGGCGCAGAGACATTTTATGTATGATCTCCCTAACGGGAATGCTCTGGATACCGGAAGAGTGTACAGACAGCGTTTTCCGAGTAGGCACGTGCCAGACCGAAAAATGTTCGAACGATTGCATAGGTGCTGTGCGAAACGGGATCCTTTGTCACCGATATGTGCGATAAGGGCGTGGCAGGAGTGTACGGACGCAATAAGTTGTGGAGGATATTCTTCATAGAGTAAAAAATCGTTCGGGTATTAGTACGCGAGAGTTTTCCCGTGACGTAAATATGTTCCACTCAATTGTTTGGCGAGTATTAGGGGACGAAGGATTACAGCCTTATCATATACAGAAAGTGCAAGACTTGACAGAAAGTGTCGACTCAGCATGTTGATTTTTGCAACAGCCAGTAGCGCAGCCTGATTTCAGTGCGCATGCGTTATTCACGGATGAATGCACTTTACTCGTGAAGGCTTTTCTAATGCGCATCATTATCACCCTTTAAATTTTTGCCCATCAGTTTCGAAACATTCTGTATGTAACGTAAATACAAGACAAATCCCCATGAATCCCCTGCCAAGAAGGCATCTCTATCCTTAGGCACATAGCCCTCCTATATTTTGCTGTAATCTGAAATAATCCAATTCAAACATAATACATTTTAGTAAAAACAAAATAATTGCAAATGGGACTTGAAATAGATCCGTATTTAAACAGAGGGTAAGAGAAACAAAATCATATTAAAATGAGATCGAAATGTAATTATAACGAGTACAGATGGTTGTAATTCTGGCTTTTAGGTCATCAATGTTCGACACTCTCCTCCTGTAAACGTTGTCCTTTACAAAACCCCAAAGGAAAAAGGCCAGCGGCGTTATATCAGGTGATCTGGATGGCGGAGGAATTGGACCTGCTCGCCCAATCCATCTTTCTGTAAAACGGTGATTCAAAGAACTACGAACGATGGTACCCCAATGAGGTGGTGCACCATCTTGTTGCAAAAAGACATGTGGCTGAAGCTCTTCTAGTTATGAATGCTTCGTCAGAGAACAAAAAAAAGGAGAAAAATGCAATTAATAAGCAGACGATATTTAGAAAAGTAGATATTTAAACTGGAAAATGAAATTATCTGAAATTAACCACACGCGCAGACGATATTTACAAAAGTAAAGTTATTCAAACATAAAAAGGGATATATATAAGTTATTCCATCAATAAATGCTATACGTTTGTTTATATCTTCATTATTTTATGAGTTATTAAACATCAAAATGGGTCCAGGACTTTCTAAACACCCTGTATATTGCAGGGTTCTGATATTTGGTGGCAACAATTTGAAAAGCGAAACGCCGTTTTGCAGCGAACCAACGCAAAATACCAAAACGAAATTAATAGCCCTTCTGGGCTAATAATTAAATGCAATATGATAATTAATAGAACATATTTCGAAAGTGCACCAAAAAATGTGTAGAATTTAATAGGCCATCCAATGAAGTTATGTGATGTCCACATCAGGTTTGTACTATTAATATTTGTTATCTAAACCCGTGAAATTGCTCTAATTGGATTCGTTAAAATTCTTTTACATATATAAATATTTTTATACCTATTATGAGCGGCTTGCTTATTAAAGTAAATGGTAAAATATAAACTCAGGTATTTCTACTAAAGTCGGAGCTATTACAAGAAATGCAGGCAAGCTTTCCCACAATCATCGAAAGTCACATTTCTAGGTCGAAATATTCTAAAATATACTGCTAACAAAGTTATTACATCCTTTATAATGCAATGCTGTTTCAAGTTTCTTTTAGTTGAACTCATGATGAACATTTAATTGACTTTGATATCGAAAGTAATTTCTTAAATGGAATAATGAGAGCTGGATGTTTGATTGGAATAATTCTAGCTCACAGCTACCCAACATGATAGGTTCAAAAAACTCAGGTATCTTCCGGAAAAAATATCTATTTCGGTTCGAATTAGAAAAACGCATAATTGTAAATACGTATACTAATTTTAGAACAATATTATTCTTCATTTTCAGTTTGGTCAAAGCCACGTGTTGAATCCATACATTTGAGAAATTTGTCTAAGGGTGTGAAAATTCATTATCAGATGAATTTTCACACCCTTCTGTAAATATGATATTCTTTGCAGTTTCTGAATCTGGCTTCAAATAGTTTTTCTCTTATTTTTACTACAATTTACACTATCTGCTTCCTTAGGTAATAAATCAATCTCTCATATTTGAACCTTTTTTCAGATTATTCCACTTTAACCCTCTAACCGGCAAGGGCGTATATATATGGCCTCGAATATTTTTTGTGATATATGTACGAACGTATACATACATGCATATTAAAATATATCAAAGAAATTAACGCAATGTATTAAAACTACATAATTCCAGGTACAAAATGCCAGGAAATTCTTTACATTAAATCAAGAAAGTAAATTTTTCTTTTAATAGTATTGGGAAATTTATGCTTTCTTAGCGAAAGCCCTGGCCGGTCAGAGGTTTAATTTGTAAGGTTTTAGTTTAACAAAGTTTTTTCTCTCTGTTCTTATTTCAACTTCCCTTTAGAATAAGCGCGCGTTTCAGCTTTATGCTAATTTGAAGTGGAGTCAAGTTGCTATTTAAACGGTAGGTAGGAACTTCTCAGTGTGAGAGAGCTTTTAGTCTCAGACCACTGCTACTTTGTTCAACGTTCGCTTGACCAGCTAGTATTTAAATTCTAAGCCGTAGCGCTGTTACGCTATTACTTATTGAAGTAATTCTAAGTGCGTTAGTATTAGTTAAATCTTGCTACGCACCCTTTAGCATACAGGCCAGCCTCGCGTTTATAGCTCTGTGAGCAATGACTACTTAATTTCTAATTAGCTTTAGTTCAAATTATTTGATTGTTCAGTTTAGACCCAAGTGCGGTCATTATTTTCTGTATCCCTCCCGAGTTGAGAAGTGGCTGTATATAATTGTGGTTTAATAAAAGAGGATTTTAAATCCTTCTGAAGTGCAGTTCTTCTACCACTTAACCACAGTTTTCTACCACAGAACATAGCTGCATTCAGCTCCCTGTTCAAGTTTTCCGAAGATGTTGGCCAAGAATATGCACCGAACACTCAGTCCTGACAAATTTAATATATTAGTTTTGCGTCTTAAAATCATTTTACGTTCTTAACAATGGCAAGCTCTTGCATGATTTGCATATTCGACTAAACAAGCGAATTAAACCCTTTTGGATGAGCTTCTTAGAGCATTTTTTGATCGTAAGCTCATTTACATAACATAAGGAAGCGTAAATATAATTAAGAATCTATATACAACGTCATATTTATTCTTTCAGTTATGAAATCAGAGAAAACCACAGTTTTTCTAAATTCTTATAATATAATTATTTTACGGGCGTTCACTTTATAAGGAATTGACTTACTCTACGCCGCTTGTTCTTGTGGTGGAAATCTTAAACATGATCGAAGAGCAAATTGAAAGTTCCGTAGTTCGAATCCCTCTGACAGCAGAAATGATATCTTTAAACTCTTTGCTAGCAAAAACCTAATTGCAACCTTTGCGGAACCAGAATAGGAGGTTTAGGACCCTAACTCATACGCTCTGGATTTTATGAACTGGGTGTAGTGGCTCTGCGCAGCCGCTACTTTAACTGGGGAGAATGTAAAGAATTATCGCATCGCCATGTAAGTGATTAACAGATCTATATAATAATGTAATGATTGTGCGGTTCGGTTTACTGCAACGGTACTGTTTAGGTTTTGCTTTTCTAACTCTGAAACCTCTAATAGTCTTTACAGCCGTTTTAAATTTCATGGTTTAATCGCAAAATACTATCGCTTTTAAGTCTTACTCTTTTAACTGCAGGTTAATGAAACATAAGGCATATTTAGAAACTTAAGAAGATAAGTATTTAAGCAAGAATGAATACAAATCCTTTTTAGTCCAAAGGGCTTTGTCCCTGAAGGACTGTTGTTTTCGTTTTGCGGTTTTGCTTCGGAAGCATTAAATGTCTGAATCACGTTTCAAACAGTTGCCACCAAATCTTGCAGCGCTGTATTATATTTAAAGAAATTAAATAATGAAGAATCTGAATAAATTTATATATATTTCTCCAAATGTGATAAAACTACAGTACCTAGAGCCATCCAATTTTGAATAACGTACATTTCCACCCGAATACGCGTATCTGGAAGCCGGAATTTGGAATGTGTTTTATTATCTATTTTATATTTTGTAAAACTTTAACGAATTTTTGATGAAAAAACTCAAATTATTTAAAAGCGAGCAATGGCACCAGTCTACGGGGTCTATCGGTCAGTCTTTTTTATTTGAACCTCGCCGAACTGTGTAGCGGATTATCTAAAGATATAATCATTTTAAAATTACTTTGCGATATTGTTCTTTAACTGAATTTTATGGTTTAAGTGCGAAGAACATGATATTTAATAAATAAAGGTAACGCACAAAATGTTAAAATGCCCCTTTGGATGTAATTTAAAATCTGAAACCTTTCAGATTTTTTTCTTTTAAATTATTTTCGTCAAAAACTTCTAGTCTTCTAGTACAGTCGGCACATTTTATCTAACCGTCTGATACAGACTACCGAGCTCATTAGCATTTGAAGTTGAAGATGATTGATCACTCAAAAGTATTATTTTTACTCTACGATTGGTTGCCTGGAGAGGAATGTTTAAGCAGCGAGATTAGAAGTTTTTGCCCTCATTTTTGCATTAGGTTGTCTAGACGTTTCCAAAATAAGAAATAAATTTTCCAAGATATTATAATGCCTAAGCAAAAGAAAAACGTCTCCTGAAACAGTGGTGAAGAGGTGTGTGTATATATATATATATATATTTCACTAAAAAGACAGAATTTTAATAGACTCAGTTATTTTTAATACTAAAAGTAGAAAAGTGTTGTAAAATGTTTTCGTAGATTTTTCTTCAAGACTAATCATATCTCGCAGAATGCACAGAAGCCGTTAGTATTTGCTTTAATATTTTTTGATTATTTTTTATTACCTGAAGCATAATAAGTCGATTGAAAATTTTCTGTCTGATGCACTTCTAAAAGAAATAGATAAGTTTTCAATAGTTTACATTTCAACATAATCTGCTTGCCTTTCAATGGGCGTTCAACATCGTTCAGTGAGACATTCTATGCCCATAAAAGTAATGTGATGTTTCGTCCTCATACTGCTCCATAATTATTTTTTTTCGCACTGTCATTATCATTAAATCTCTCTTTACGAAGGTTAGATTTCCTTTTGAAGAATAGATAATAATTACTCAGAGCTAAATCTACGCTGTAAAGTGGATTTTGAAGCTCCGTAAATTCACATTTCATTACCGCTTCTTTGGTAACGACAGCTGAATGCATAGAAATATTACACGCATAAAATGAAATCTGAAACTCAGCACTCCTAGCTTTTTCTCTTTAATTTCATTTCGCAATTTATGCAAAAGGCTTGCATAATATTCCCATTAATGGTGTAGTTCCTTCTTCAAAGTCTATCTTTAGAACTCATCGAGAATCTTAAAAGATGGCAGCTATAATATTTTATTTCCTTGTACGAAGTAAAGGAAGTATTGTAATCGCGAAAATTTTGGGGTATTACATTTCAAAGAAAATATCCAATTTAACAGCTATCGAATGAAATTTAACAATGGTTTTGAGTAACATCTGTATGTCAGGACAGAATAAAGAACTCTTATTCCCGAAACGGGTTGCAAATAAGATTTAAAATATATTCAGAAGAGATTTTTTCCTAACGTCTGTACAAACGCACGTATGTATGTATGTATCTCCCATAACTCAAAAACGAGTAGCCTCAGAACATCAAAATTTTTCATATTGGACTCCTATAATATGCAGTTATGCACCTCTGTTTTGGGTTGCAATCGACATCACCGAAAGTATATATATATTTTCCATTCTGTTATTCGGCACCGTGAGCTCAGCGTTTTTACTCTTATATATTGGTAGATTGTGAATTTTTTGCTTTTAAAGTGGTTGGATTATTTTGTTCTTATCTTCCGGCTAAGGATTTTACAGGGGTTGGACAAAAATATGGAAACACCTTGTGAAATGCATGTTTGAAAAGAAAGATTGATTTTAATGAAATATGTAGGTGGCGCTGGCGTTTTTGACTACTGACGCCACCTATACAACTTCGTAAATGTGCTAAACAGTTCAGTTGTTGTCGGAGTACTGTTATGTGAGGTTGTCATTGCATTATGTCAGAGTTAACAGACTTCGAACGTGGGCAAATTGTTCGAGCACGTATGGTAGGGGCTTCCGTAGGGTCTTTGTTGTGTTTCAAGAGGTACTGTATCGAAGATTTATTCCGCATATTTGAAAAGCGGAAAAACATCATCTGCTAAATCACAGCGCGGACGAAAGTGTGTCCTGAGTGATCGTGACAGACGATCATTAAGGGCAATTGTGACGAAAAATAAGAAGACCACAGCTGCAAAAGTTACTGCTGAAATGAATGTTGTGTTACCGAACCCTTGAGTACCAAAACAATTAGAAGGGAGCTTCATAAACAGGGAATTGCTAGCCGTGCTGCAATTGAGAAGCCACTCATCAGTGATGCTAATGCCCGTAACAGGAAAAGGTGGTGTTTAAGTCATAAAGCCTGGACTATAGAGCAGTGGAAGCGAGTAATATGGTCTGACGAGTCTTCTTTCACATTTTTTTCCACTTCTGGCCGAGTTTACGTCTGGAGAACGCCATCTCAAGCCTATAATACAGATTGCTTGTTGCCAAGAGTAAAACATGGCGGGGGTTCTGTTATGGTTTGGGCAGCCATATCGTGGTTCTCTGCTAGCCCCATGATAACTATGTCAGGGCACATGACTGCCAAGACTTACGTGAACATTTTGGCCAAATAAGTTCATCCCACGGTACAAACTGTGTTCCCCGATGGTGATGGTGTCTTCCAAGACGACAAAGCCCTTGTTCACACAGCTCACATTGTCCAGGACTGGTTTTTTGAGCAGGAGGATGAGTTGTCTCATCTTCCCTGGCCCACCACAGTCACCAGACCTGAATGTTATCGAACCTTTGTGGTCTACATTGGAACGGAAAGTGCGTTCTCGTTATCCACCGCCAACATCGTTATCTGAACTTGCCACCGTTTTGCAGGAAGAATGCTATAATATTCCCTTGGCAAACATACAGGACCTGTATTTATCCATTCCGAGAAGACTGCAAGCTGTTTTGGATGCCAACGGGTTTCCTACACCATAATAAGCAAAGAAACATGTTTTTTTTAAGGTGTTTCCATATTTTTGTCCAACCAGTGTATGTCTTTAGTAATCTGCATGCAAGATTTGTAGAATTATCAACACTTTAAATATTGTTTAAATGCGGCTAAGTCTAATTTTTTTAACATAGCAGCCTGTAGAGACATTAAGTTATTTTTTGAAAGCAGGAGAGATGAAAAATGAGCAATGCCCTTGCCGGAATTCGAGCCATGGACCTCTCGAATGCGCGCCGAGCTTGCTGACCACTACACCACGAAGGCATGCTACGAAAAGAAATACCTTGCATACTCCCCCCTTTTAAAGAGCGACTGTGGATTAAGGGACCAAGTCACCAAATCTTGGTGGCGGAGAATCCCTCACATCATCCATCACTTTTTCTTAGTTCGGGTGCCACTGTCGAGTAGGATTTTTTTGAAGCAGGTGTCATGAAAAATGAGCAGTTCTCTCGCAGGGACTATAACCACGGACCTCTCGAATACGCGCTGAGTACGTATTTGAATGTGCTTTAACGGCTGCACACCATCTCTTGCTACCTACAAATAAAAGGGACGAATATCACCGATTCCTTATAACGCATAAAGGAGCGGTTAATTCAATCTCCAGCATCATTAAGCACAGATCTTTGCCAACCGTGCTAAAATGACGCTGTCAGCAGACTTCGGACTCCACGCTCTGGTGTACTAACGATAAGCTCCACCACTATTCCAATATATCTGTATTCATGAGTTTTAATATGTATGTATGTATGTCCTTTTGTGCTTTAAGTGACTATGTGTATGTACCTGTTTTATGTGTTGTGTGCTTATGTATTTTGCGCTTTGTGTCTTGTGTATTATTTGTTTATGCTGTACTTATGTGTTTTTACAAGTATCTTTTTGAATTTTTACTTTAAGTACTTACCATCTGTAACACCACAGCTTACCTATTCAATTTGTAATGCAACCCTACTTAACGCCCTTGTAAGGCCACGCACTTCTCTTTGACAACCTCAATAAACTCCCGATGGAGCTTTGTAGGGCTCCAGGGAGCTTTTGCTATAGCTAGAGAAGGGCTTGGGACACATGCCTGTTTACCTCTGGTAGACACCAGGCGTCCTAGTCCTCCGTAACCTACCTACCTACACGCCGAGTGTGCTGACCACTACACTACGAAGACATGCTGAGAAGGCGGGAGAAATACCTTATATACTTCTCCTTTTAAAGGGTGACTGGGGATTAGGGGACCCAATCTCCAAATCCTGGTGGTGGAGAATCATCATCCACCACCTTTTAGTTCGGGCGCCACTGTAGAATTATTAGGTTATTTCGAAGTAGGAGAGATGAAAAACGAGCGATGCCCTCCCCCGGGATTTGAACCATGGACCTCTCGAATAACGCGCCGAGCGTGCTGAACATTACACCATGAAGGCATGTTAAGAAAGCGGGAGAAATAACTTATAAGCCATATTTGTTTCATTTGAAACTTAGCAGGATAATAAATTAAGTCAGTTTCTGCATCTTCAGTGTGTTTTTGAGGAGCGGGACCAAACGTAAACTTTCAGTTTTGTGCACCGAAAAATCTGCCTTGTTGCCCGCTGACCGCTTGTTTTTCTGTAGACACTCTAATTTTAATTGTGAAATTGTGTTTTTTAATTGTTTTAACTGTATTTGATGTTTTATGTTTTTCTGTATTTTTTTTAACTTTTAATGAACACACTTTGAAGTTTTATGTACTTTTGCCTTTGCGCGAAGTGAGAACTTAATGAATTGAATAGAAATATATCTCTAATGAAATTTGAGGAAATAAGTTTAAATGAAATGCAGGTAAAAATGCATATAATTTAATATTCCATACAAGAATGTCAGTTACTATGCATATCAGATTTTTTTCTTTTAATAATTAATCGTTGCTTTCTTTGGTTTTGCTTCTCACCAGTATTTTTCATTTCACGGATAAAGGAACATACCATAAGACCAATGTTTAATCAATATCACAATGGACATTAAAATATTTCTGTTTTGCGTTGTAGAATTGGAACACGTTTACAGCAAATGGCACATTGCTATTCTTGATTTTCTGAACGAAGTTGGGATAACTATCTTACAGAGACTTTGTTCATGTAATCGTGCTCATGTATTGAGTCAATGCTTAAGTAAGTGCTGTTGTTTATGCGTTGGCAAGCCTGCACTGTGAAGTCTTCGTGCTTCTTCATACAATTGTTTCTCTTCAGTTGGAATCTGATTGAGAAACCTTCTCATGATACAGAAAACCACATAAATCAATTGGTTCACTATAATCGTGGGCAACGAACGCCGGAAACAATTCAGCAACAACTGCATGGACTTATTCCCCGACCCAATACATCAATCATGTATTTTTGTCTTCGTCTTTTAACTTCATATCGCTCAATAATTCCTTCTAGATACGGGCCATATTTTCTGATTTCAGTGCCATCAGGGCTACAGTATCACGAGAAAAGTTTTATACGAATTCAGAACCCGTGCGAAATTGTTTTATTCATTATTTTATCTGTATATATAAAGAAGAAAGTTGTTTGTTTGTTTGTTCACTAATAACTCAGTCACTACCACAGCTATCATCACCAAACTTTGCACAATTCTTTTCTGAATCCTTCATAAGGTCGAAGTCCACTTTTTTCCAAAAAAAGTACCTAAAATTCGAGATATTAATTAAAAACTCGGAAAATCGCTAATTTTCGCCCTCAGTTTTTCTAATGGCAACAGTTTCGTTCATTGGAGATAAAAATGCTTTACTTCGAAATGTGTTGCTACTGCTCGCTTTCAAATCGTTGAGTTTGTTAATCAAAAATATGCAAGTTTTACAAAATCTATATATAAAGAAGAATGCCTGTTTGTGTGTTTATTTGTTTGTTCGCGTTATTGATTTCTGATCAATTTTTTGTCACATTTAATCGACTAAAATTGAATATAAGTAAAAGTTTGGAAGGAACGTGAGCTTTTACGACCATTTGATTAGAAAGACGAAAATCATTAAAAACTGCGTGCCCTTGTAGCTGATATAACGAGAGAGAATTAATTGATTTCTATGTAAATTTTTTACGTGGGTTCCATATCGCAAGAGACTGAAAACGGTATGACTATGAATGTTATTTTCTGTTGTTAGATACATTACGCTCAATCTAACTGATATAACGAGAGAGAATTAGTTTATTCCTATGGAAATGTTTTATATGGGTTCCATATCTCATAAGACTGAAAAAGGTATGGCTATGAATGTTATTTTTTTCATGGTTATTAGAGAAGGATTACAACGGTATCCTTCTCTCTGTCGTTAGATACATTACTCTCAATCTAACTGAACTGTCATGGGGTACTTCCGCTAACTGTAGAATAAAAAGGAGATATATCAACATAAACAAGATTTAACCATTTTGTTTTCACTCAGATTTACTTTAGTCAAAAATTTAATCACAGAACGATACTGTTTTGTAAATATTTTAGGAAAATTTCAGACGTTATTCCGTTCAGTAAGCAATGCAAAACGAAGGCAGATATTTCGCTAAAAAACCCTTAGATTTATTCAACTATATTGCCCTAGTATGTTTACAAGAGAATTTAATTTTGATATGTATTGTTCGAAAGTTTGAATCTACCTACATAATTTATTAAATTACACTGTTATTTTCGCATGTCCACTTATGCAAAGACTCTTCATTCTGTTAGCCGCTGATTGGAAAATACAGGTAGAAGAACTTTCCTATTCCTACCGATACCCTCAAGAAAATTATTACCCTTCTGTGAGGTTTGTCCTAATTTTATTAACAGTTATTTTAAGTTACCCTTTTTTCGTATCATTCTAATTTCAGCTTACAGTTTCCTGCCAGAGTGTAATTTCAGAAACGCTGTGGATGCAAATGAATAAGAGTACTATTCAAGTCGATGTTCCATCGACTTCGAGACAGAAGGTCTGATTTTCCTGACTAGCGCGCGTTTGCCTTTTGGCTACGTTCTCTCTTAGATAGTGCGCTCGGCCATACTTTAGGACCTTGCTTGGCTTCACCAATTCAATTAATATTTAAGGGCCAACTACTTAGAATCCTGATAGCTTCGGCTATATCTTTCAGATAGCTTTAGTTAAGCTTAATTTAGTTTAATTTCATAATTAATTAAGTTCAAGCCCAAGTGGAGGCTTTGTGTGCGTTCAGAGTTAGGAACTGATTGTAATTATTCTTAGATATAAAGGGTAGTTAACCCTTCTTACGTCTTACGCGTTTGTTCACACACTGGAGCGATTATTCGCTTGATAGTGTTTGTTGGGTTCTAAGATTGAACATTGAATTAAACGAAGTAAACTCCCACACTCCAATAGAGCAATCACCATCTTTTTCATCTCACATGGTGCTCTTCCAGAATATCTTAACAGATTCGGTCTCCATCACTCAAACCTATGTATCTGCGAACATACTGGCGCTCTTGATCAATACGTCTTTAACTGCGAAATCACAAAGGATCTTCCCCTCAAGCCGTTTACCACAACATCAGCACAACTCTGGTTCAGACAACCACTAAACAGCAACTTCCTTCACAATAAACTTCAAAATATCATAAACTATTTATCCATCAACCGTGAAAATTTAAAAGCTCCATAAAATGATTGAACAGGGAGATTCTGAACTTCTACATATAATTATATCGAATTCTGCATAGACTTTATATTTTTATTTTATTACTTTATTAATTTTACTACATATAGGCATTTTACATATGGATAGCCTACATATGAGCATGCTTCTACATTCTACAAGATATGGACTTTTACATGTATTTAATGTTGACTTCCACGTGGACTTTATATTTTATTTCTACTTTTATCTTTAAAGCCATCTAAGTTTAAAGTTATATTATGAATTTAACATTTCCAATTACTTATGTTTTGTACATTAACCAATTATAATGTAACATGTACACTAAATTATTATAATAAATGCCGCTGAGCTGCAGATGGTGGATAGTACCTATCAATTGAGCATACAAGCCGAAACTCTAAATTGATGGTGCAGTTGCTCTATTAATGGTCTTCTGTTCGTCACTGTTACAAAATCTTCGCGTTGAAAAACTTATCCAGCTCTACTTATATAGATTTATTGCATAATGCTTTTACTTATACAATCTACCTGAAGAGATACCTGTAGTGGTGAGGCCCCATTAAGTGGTGGTATGTAATTAATACTCAACGAGATATTTTCTGAGCGTCACAAAGAGAGTCACATGTGCCCAATAATTTCTGGCCTACATTAAAATTTAGTGCATTGCGTTAATAACCCTACAGAGAGAAATACATAAAGCATTCACTTACCCACTACTTTGGTCAATGCTCATTCAAGATCAAGATCAAGATAGTACTTTCGGTTCAAGGTGTCAACTACTAATGAGTTTTAACCTATATATCAAGTAAGGCCGGAGGCCGCTCACTTTTGTTTAGATAAATCAGAGGTGCTTAGCACCGCGCCCTTAGGCGAAAGAATGGTCTATGTGGCAAAGTCATACAGGAAGGCAGTCATGAAATTATAAATTGATATACTTTTGTAGATGTAGAAACATTCGAAAAATTTTTGAGCAGGTGCTGGGTGCGTGCTATTTGCAGTGAGGAATTGAGTGACTGAAATGAACATGAGATACGGAGCGTAAGTCAGAATCAAATCACGTAACCTGAGGTCGCGTTCTGGTTCGTTGATAAATACTGCTGTATTACTCAAAGTTTTATTAATTTAAGAGTAAATAACTCTTGTAGGCCTATAGTATTGCAATCTACTACGTAATAATGATCTAATAACTATGGAGAGATGAGTTTTATGCTACGTAATTCTTGTTTAATTAGATAGAATTTGATTATTCCTTTTTTGGGCTTGGGGGTCACATGGACCAATCATGTTGCAGGATAATCTTTTAAGCGATTTCAAGACGAAAAATAATAGTCCATAAGGCTATTTCAAATTACTCTTCACAAAGTCCGTAATTTGGCTTTGCCAGATAATAAAAATACACACTTAAAACTCAACACAAAAATAGTTAATCATATCACGAATTCTTGAGTATATGAAATGCAATTAAATACTGGGTACTATTTACAATATGTACACTTTCACCACTTTGAGTTGTGATGAATAGAACGTGGTCCTGCTCATTCAAGAATTACAAGTATTTATTTTACCAATTTCATTTATTTAATTACTCATGAATACATTTAATCACCTTCTTGGTTAATATACATAAAAGAACATTTTTACTTTATTAACTGGTTGCGCAACCACCACGTGCAAGAAAATGGATTCGAAATTAATCTATTGACATCGTTCGAAATTCCTTTCCGGAAATATTTATTACCTCGCACTTGCAGTTTTGATGTTGCGTTACTCACAATATGCCGATTATTTTTGATGAAGGAGATTTGTTGAGATAATAATTACCCTCGGTTGTCAGCTCGATCATTATTGCTTCATTCAGACATGTCATACTTCTTGTGTGCATCACGTGTTTTCAATTACGACGAACGAAACATGCAAAAATTGCAGAAAGGTAAAACACTCGATAAACATACAAATGGTGAAGATGACTACCTCGCCAAAAAAATTTAAAAACATGTAGATTTCACAGAACAATCAAATTCATCTCCTGCTTTTTATAGAGCTACCACAGCTTCGTACCTTCGCGAACTCCATTACGGGAAGAGCGCGGGCCGAAGCCCCACTCAACGTTCGGCGACTTCGTCAGAAAGAGCGAAAAACCAGTTATGTGAGAATTTTTTCCCGCGTGCAGCTATTCGATGGCGATTCAATCCATCAGTGAGAATATTGTATTCTCCCAATAACTTAAGGATTTCTCAAGGAAACTATTTCTTATTCCTGTTGCACGTATGTGAAACCACGAAAATACTCATACAGTCAAAACATTCGCTGGACTTAGGAACTTTGACGAACTCCTAGGATCAGTTATAAGCCGGAAACTAACAAGACCTATAGCCCACAGCTGAACTAACGAGCCCATAGCTCACAGCTAAACTAACCAGCCCATAGCTCACAGCTAAACTAACGAGATCCACAGCTAACTTTGGGTACGTGTACAACATTTAATCTGCTCTTGGGAATCGCTCGTGCCTCAACGAGACGTAAATAAATTTCGGCATTGCATTCGCCCTTGCATTCTATCTGCAGTAGTACGTTTATGTAGCTATGATGTGCGTGAGGAAATTGCAGGCTCCTATGTATGAAAAGCATACGTTAACACATGGCTAGGATCTTACCTTCCAGTAGCACAAGTATTTCGTGTTCCAGGAAAATTACATACCACGAAGAAGGAAGAAAGGAAATTACCGTGAAAGCCATCAATATATGCCATTGCAAATTTTGATGGATTAGTGTTTGAAAGACTTTCGTTTTGTTCCTTTTTCCCAACAGAAGCGCGGTCGACCCATGGGGCGCTAGCATATCGAACAAAAAGCCCCCATCGTTTTAATTATTTGTAATACAGTGCCTTGGATGCACGTGTTTAGAACAGTCTTTGCCGAATATATATATACTCCAAAGATATGAAAGTCTAATTGACAATCGGTTTGCAGTACAGCGTCGTGAAAATCAATGACACCATTCCGCTGGAACGGCGCTTCACTTTGTTGGGCAAGGTCTCTGGGACTTGGTGTAGGCTTTCCTGCCTTAAGGGGATTAGCAGTAACAACAACAACAACAGCAACGGCGCTTCACTTGTAAACACCTGTTGTCGCTTCTGTCACGCCGCAGAAAAGATACCGCTTCTAACATGGTCACGCTGTCAGAGATCGTTTAGAGTTCAGTTGTAACATCGTACTACGATTTAAATAGTAGGATTTGGAGCCAGATCCAAAGTCGACAAAGAGTCAAAAACGATATCGACTTCCAGAATTAAGCTGTCACCCTAATACGCAAATGGTGATTTTTACTAAATCTAGATAGCGCTAATATACATAAATAATGCCATGGACCGTCGGAGTGCTAAAACTAACGATACAACTACACCTTTCTACTAAGTACCCGCACCTGATTTTATCTGCAATATATACAAAATTAGAATATGCTGAAATCTAAAAATTTTAAGCTTCTTATCGAAACAATTGAACAAGGTTTTCTGCATAGTAAAGGTAACTCGTAATACAATCCATAATTTCAGAAAGTCATGCACATAAAAGTATGACAAGGAAATCTATATACTGCTATTCAATTTTCTGTATAGTAAATTGAAACATGTTACATTATAATAACTACTAGATTAATTCCTTTCACTTGCTTGGAAGATTTGCTAGTTCTCTGTTATGGGCCCACTAGCGGCCGAGCGGTAAAATTGCTGAACACTGGTAGTTCGGTCCAAGGTTCGAATCTTTGCGAACGGGCTGGCTGCATTAGCATTTTGGTTGTTTTCCCCATGCGTAACATGTATACGAGCCAGTTTCCCTTAGAAAGTTCTCCTCGACGGCATCCCTCCCCTTAGACAGATAGCTCTCGAGTGCTTTGCCATAATTAAATAAACCAAAACCTCTGTTACTGTACTTTCCTTCGAGGTTACAGAATAATAATAGAATTTAATAATTCTATTTCTTTTCTTAAATTTGATTAATTATATTTCTTTACTTCCACCTTTTCAAGCTTATAACACTTTTTCATATATTTAATATTTTAATTTTATAATACAAGTAAAGTCTTACCATTATTTTTGTAACGAGTAAAGATTTTTTCTATATATATGCAGTGATCGGAGGAAAATATAAAAAGTTAGATTTCGTAAGTTTTACGTACCTGATTCTTTGAAATTTAGATATACCAAAACATGACTGTAACTGTAACTACATATCCACAACAAACATTTGCTAAAATAAAATTTGAGTAAGGACTTTTATCAACAAAATGTATATTATAATCAAAGACTGCATAGGAAAAGCAACGACTAGCTTCATTTGCGAATAGTATCAGTAACAATATATTTGCCGCTTTTTTATAAAATAAAAAATGAAGTTCATGTAAATAAATTAATGATGGCTTTATTCATTCAGCATTGAAACAAATGTAGCCGATAATTGATTGCGATTATTGGAATTTTAACCATTTAGATATCAATAAATGGAATTTAGAAGTTTTAACATTGACTCAAATCGTAAATACACAATATAAACCAATTATAGGATAATCTGAGGAAAATCTATTTGCAAAAACACGCATGTAAATTCTTTTCAAAACTGATTTAAAATAATTTAATGTTCTCATACTAAAGTAATTTCTTGAAAAATATTTATATCTTTCTTTAATTTATCTCACAATATTCACTAAAATGAGCTACTGCTTTAAAACTTTCAAATTGCTTATATAACAACATTTCATATACATATATAACAGAGCAGAATTCTTAAAATCTTTTACTTCTATCGCATTTAAACTGCAATTGCTTACTTAAAGTAAATTCTTTAGGGATAAATTTGAGTAAAATTAAAATAGGGCGCAATTTAAAAGACGCTTATTTTAAATAGCCATTTATATCTTTCTGCACATTTCTAAGCTTTGTGCCCTTTTCAAAACAGTTATTTTTTTGTTTTCCAGGAATATGGGGAATAGTTTCTTTTAATTAAAATTACAGTATTATAATCCCCAAACTTTTACACTGGTTTATGGTTGAGTATGATCATTTATTATATAAATATCCATTGTAAAATGTTTAGCGTCTTTGTTTTTCCTTTACAATTTTTAATTTGCTAATAACTTACAACATAATTATTATTATCATTTTAACATCTGGCATTCAGTAAGAAAATTCGTAGTAGGTCCCGAAATACACCGCCATCTAGTGGCATTTATAACTTGAATACTATGTTAAGAAGATTATCTGGTTACCCATCTTAGGACTACTCTCTGTATTATTAGTAGTATGTTTAATGTTACAACGATAATATTTATATAGAGATAAGTATTTCAAAACGGACTTCCTTCTATATAAATCTTATTCCTTTGGGTTACGAAAACTTTTGTTGCGTGACACCTTTCATTAAAAATGTTCGAAACGTACCTGTATGTCTCTAAAGACGTTATTATATTTTAGGAAGCAGAAGACGTGAAAAATGAGCAAAGTTTTCGCTGGCAATAGAACCACGGACCTCTCGGTTACGCGTCGAGTGTGGTGACCACTACACCAAGGAGGCATGCGAAGAAGCTGGCAGAATTACCTTATACATCTAGTAATTGAATACACACATAAAATGATTTAGTGGTTGAAGACAAAGATATTTGCAAGTATGGCCAAATAAGCAATTCTTTTATTGCTGGCACAGATAAACTATCACTATGCAGCTATATAAAGAAATTTATGCAGACACAGGTAAATTGTCGCTGAGCACATTCCTTTGACAGGTACATCAATATCTTTTATAATTTTAATATTTTGAGAAAGAAATTACACCAGTAAACGATAAGCTTAAACGCAACAAAAGGAGAACAAACAATACATAGTTTTCAAGTGAAAGTTTAGTAAAGTAGTCTTTTTTTTTCTTTGGCTAATTTTAGGTTTCAGTTTAAAAATTTTAATTTGTAAGTGGTTGAAACTTTGTGTAAGTACTTGCACTATTATGCATTATTAGCGTTATGAAGATGATTACACGAGGGTAATTCATATTGAAAAGATTCAGGTTAAGGGATTTATTATAAGCTGTTGCTAGTTTTAATAATGAAAAAGGGAAGTAAACAAATTAAAAGGAAGAATTAAGGGACTATTTCAAATTAAAGTTACTAATTTATTTCTTCTGTTTTTATCTTATACATGTATGTGGTGTGTCTATAAAATGAAACTTTAATTTCTAATAGATCCAAAAATATTCTTTACTTGATTACAAAAACCTCTTTCTATTTCGGGACAATTCAGTTATATGATTCTTATGTAGCATTAATGATACATGTGGTTCCATAGCAACAACGGTGAGAGTAAAATGTTTTATCTAACTCTAATTAAACCGAACATTTCCTTATTATTCGTAACCTGCATCAATAGCATAATATTTGATCAAGTAATATACAGTTTGCCACTCCTCTATCTTACTTCAGCTGTATTGCTGCCAATGGGAAAGGTATTCATATATTTATTAAAGAATGTACGTACGCCTTGCACCGATTCAGCTATGTAAATTTATTTCAAGAATGCTGTATCTAAAGCAAGCATGTCAGTAAAAAATATCAAACATCGAGAAAGAAAGATCCAACTAAAATTTCATCATATATATGATGATATTTTAGTTCCTATATTTAGCAATTACATTTTAGTACATATGCATATATATACAGTTTATACATTTTGTACATATATATATGAACCAACAATTCATAATAAGAAAATTTTCCGTACACCATCTCCAAAGAACAGAAATTCCATTTGAAACCATGAATGAAAAGACATTTATTATTTTTACTCATTTTTTATCTTTATGATTTTGAATTACTTATCAATGTTCTAAAAAGTACACTTTTGTTTTTACTTTTGTCTTTGAGTTTGAAATTGAAAGTGTCGGGGGTATGTTTTGCTTAGAAAGCATCTCGTTTAGTTGTGTTCTTAATGAGAAAATAAATTTAATTTTAAAGATTATTTGATATTTATTTTGTTTAACAGGATTCTTTTGGCTTCATGGGCTAATGTCTTTATTTTGATTGAGTGTTAATTGTGAATTATGATTTGGGTCAAGCAAAAAATCTGATGTTTACTTGGAAGTAATATGAAACAATCTCTCTTAATTTTGTTGTTGTTAATTGATGGTAGATTGGTTTATCCTCTTGGTAAGTCCATTAACCTGCGATCGATAAAAATAGTTTCTTTTTCAATACTTAAAATTTTTACGTTTGATTTTGATATTTTTGAGACAAAATTTTTCTTAGCAGATTTTTAAGTTTTTAAAGCAAAGGAGGGCTAGAAAATACTAGTTTAAAATACTAATTAAAATAATGATTAAAAAGGTTTATCATTCATATATTTCAATTGAATTTCTGTACCTTGGAGATGGTATGTTTTCCTATTATAAATTAATATAAATTATTGGTTTGCACCTTTAGCGCAAGTCATAGGCTTTTAATTTACTTTTTATGACTTTTATTTAGAATTTATATTATATATATATATGTCATGATATGAATGATTTGAAACTCGGTGGTTGCGTAATAGATGCTTAGAGAAGAAAATTGGCAAGACAAACATGGCCGGATTCAAGATTGTTGTTTGTTGCTGTTTCAAATCCCCTTGGGACAGGAAAGCCTACACCAGGTCCAAGAGACCTTGCTGCACAAGAAAATCGCTGATGTCGTCCTGCTCAGCCGACAGCTGTCTCAGGGAGACGCCTATACAATCCAGTAGGTGAGCGGGAGAGGCAGGGATGGAACAGGCACACGAGGGGAAGGTCTTTTCTCCCCCTTTGAATTTCATGCATCGAAGATGCCCACTTCTGAATCTGGTCATGGCCGTTTGGATAGGCCTAGATCTTTTACTCAGAAGTTTTACCCGTGGTCGCCATGGACCGGATTCAAGATAATTTTATTATTGAGGAAAGCAATTCTGGATTCGCAATTTTTGGTTCATATACGGACAGGTGTCTTATGCATCCTACATTTTTGCTATCCCAGCACATGTTCAGTGAACAAAGAAGGTAGCTGCAAAGCGTCTTGCCAGGAGGAAAGCGTAAGCGAAAAGTGTCGCAGCAATTAAAAGAATGAAGTCAAACATTTCAGTTCGAGTTAAAAAAGTTACAATTATTTAGGGATTGGACAAGAGGTATCAGCATTCAGCGTTACATAGGATAGCGTGATTAATTTGAATGACGCAGTATAGACTTGTGGCGCTATTTTTAAGATAGAAGAAGTCACCAAATTAAATAAAAATAAAAAGTTATAGCCGATTAAAATTAGAAGTTTGCTTTCATATTTTTATCTTACATATATATATATATATGTT
>KK121578.1:108294-137105 GCA_000611955.2 Stegodyphus mimosarum | reverse complement strand
TATATAATGTATATATATACATACATACTATGCGTATGCAGTGAAGTTATAATTGAAGTTACTCTATTAAGATGTATGTGGAGGCCATTCTAGTAGACCTATCTCATTGAAACTTGGTGTATGCGATATATGTACCACAGTTAAAAGAAAACTGCAAAGGTCAAATTTCGACCACCCAGATGACAAAACACACAATTTGATAAATTACCGAATGTGCTCAACGTACCTCATATTTGTCTCAATCTCACGTTCAAAGCGTGTTATAGCTTGTTCAACAAAAGCGCGAAAGGTTTTTCCATCCATTTCCGCAATATGCCCTGTTATGCTTGCTTTCAATGCCGTCTGTGTATACGGTCCTTCAAAGACACAATATTTCAGGAATTCTCACAACCAGAAGTCACAGGGAATCAAACGCGAAGAACGAAGAGGCCGGACAATGGAAAATTTATGGAAGTTACTCGATTATCTCCAAAGTGGGCACGAAACAGTGTCTTCACTGGTTCGACAATTTGCCGTGGTGCACCATCTTGGATGAAGATAGTAGTCTCTAAACTTCCTCGTTCGTATAAGGTAAAAATAACTTGCTGCCGAAGCATCAGTGATGGAACACACTTCGGAACCTTGAGGAGTGTGTGCTCCTAAAAAAGAGGGAAGTCATTAGTAAAACCACATCATACACAAATATGCAACCAGACTGCAGAAACGGTTCATGCTCAATATTAGGACTTGCGGGCTCCCATATGCGTTTTGAGTACTAACTGCTCCGGCTAGGATAAAACGCAACTCCGTAAAATGTTCAATGAGCACAAAATATTCCAAAGCCATGTATTGAAAAAAGTAATTCTGGCCAGAAGTAAGCTAGTAAAATAGTGCGAATGTGCAGGATGCAAGTCTTGCATAACTTGGATCTTGTATAGATACCACTTTAAAGGTTCCCAGAACCTTTCGTACTGTTGGCCAAGGAAGAAACAAATCACGTGATACCACGCTAGAACTAGTCGAAGAATACTGGTCGATTTATGCCTTACTTAATAAGCACTCAAAATTGAACATGAACACTAAACGTATTCTGTACCTTCAAGCTATAAGACCTATTTTGCTGTATGCATCGCCGGCCACGCAAGAAGCAATAGACAGATTTAACAACGCCTCCAAAATAAATTTCTCCGCTCAATATCAGGATCTCCATGATTCGTCAGGAATTCGACAGTCCACAATAGTATGAAAATGGAGCCTCTCGACAGCGAGATATTAATTTCCTCTCACAACTTTTTCACGAAATGTGATAATCACAGTAACGAAGCTGTCCGGAGCATAGGAGACTATGACTACACAGTTATACAACGTTGTAAGCGTCCGAGAACTATACACCATAATGAATTATGGTAACCTATTAATATTGTACATAGGTTTTTCTACATTTTTACTTAATATTACTACTGCGTAGATAGAGACTTTACTGCATTATGATTGGATGATGACCTTTATAACCACGATAACTACGTTCGGACGACGCACTATACTCCGCTCACTCCGTTATCTGCTTCTTCACTCACGGCAAGACTTCATTCAGCGACGAGACGTGCAGGAAGAAGGATGATGCTCTTCACCACTGGAAAAGATTGCTATTACTATCCATATACTACTTTCACTGTTGCGTGTTAATAGGTCCTCCACGGACGATCAAAGCATGGAAAGTGCAGATGGATGTTCCATATAATTGGATTTTGATTACTTCATTAAAAGTTCTTAAAGCTATTATAGATTGACAGAGACCCTCGGGTCGTTACCAACTATAAGAATGATGACCAATGACCTATATGAAGAATACTGGAAACCGGACGCTATTTCGAACACCGCAGAGGGAACTTCCCACAGTTTCGTTTGAATTTCATCACTTTCTTCTTCTTCATAGCCTATGTAACTCCAGACTCATTTAGTAATCATATTTTTCAAACCCTGCCTCATATGTGCAACGTATTTACAAGCCAGTTTCTGTTCCAAAACGTCCTCCACGAAAGCATCCCTCCCCTTAGGCAAATAGCCCTCGAGGCTTTGCTGTAAATACATAAACTAAACCAAACCCTGCCTCAACATAGGCCTTTTAAGTAATCTTTCCAATCGTCGGTATTCGCACAGCGCTATTGAGAAAATAACACTTTTCTGATAAAATAACTTGATCAGTAAACTCGATCTTTCTTCTCTAAAGGCATTGTGAAGAATGATTTTACGGCATTGGCCAGTGGTTTTAAATCACTTCAAGCTTACATTACGCCCTTTCTTCATTCCATGAAAAGCAGCATCTGACGTTCGAAATTGAATATATTGATGCATTTTTACTGACACTTCTTTTGATTTTGAACTGCAAATTCCCTTTCTTTTCGGTCCATATAACCTATGTACCAGGTTTCAACGAAATGACTCTGTCAGAATGGGCTCCACGTAGGTCTAAATAGGATAACTTTAATTACAGCACTTGTTATATAAAGAAAGAAAGAGACATGTAAAATAAAATTTTAATTTTAATTTGTAATAGCCCCTAAATCTTTCTTTATAACTTTATACCTCCCCTTTCTACCCTAAAAACAGTAATTTGATTATAATAAATCTTTGTTAAGCGTGTCGTTGCAAAATTAATCCCTGTCTTATGATTCTTTTACCACATGTCCTCATATAACAGCAAAGTAGAAGTTTTTTTATTTTAAATTTATAAATTTGTAACATTAAAAAATACTCACGCATACCTACACATATATAAAGGTAAGCTTCTTAAGTATAGCAGAAATTGGAAGAATTTAATTTAGTGATTTTATTTCATGCAGAACAACAGGAAAAAGAATGTGCGAATTATACAGGTACATTACGAAATTGAATGTATCACGCCATGATCTCAAATGAAAAATGCAGTTTCGAGAAAAGAAAAACGCTGTCAACTATGTATCTTTATTAACTTAAGCCTCAGATGAAAATTTTAAAAGAATAGCCTAGGAAATCTAGTTAATTCTTTAGACATTTTAAAGTTTTATTTAAGTCTTAAATTAAAAGGAAGAATAGTATGTTGCTTTTTTTATTCACTGTCTTCGAACCTGCTCTTTTTAAAACTTAGTGCTGATCCTTTATACACTTCTGCTGCTGATAGGGAAAATAGTTTGATTAAATAATTTCAGCTTATTTCTTTAATAAAAGTCTTTAATTAAGTTTCTGGACCATAAACTTCCGTTACTCTGCTATGAATACATCGTCTCTATTAAATATGTGAGCGCTGAAATTGCCCCTAGGGTTACAGCACACACGAACAACGTAGCTGAATGAATAGTTTTCGGAGACTTTTATATGTGAAAAGCTAGTTTTCCTTAAAAATTCCTATATGAAGTTATCCCTTACCTTAGGCCACTGCGCACTAACATAGCGTAGCTTATTTACCCTCGGAAAAATACTACCGGTAAAATCCTTCTACAGTAGTGAATATTTGACGGGTAATGCCAAACTGCTCTCTTGTTCAGGCTCCGAATGAACAGGCAACCACACCCATGGAAAAAATCATTAAAATAAAAAAGATATAAGGATTTAAGATAAAAAGAAATAGTTTTCAGATAGAAAAGATGAAAAGAGCATTAAGATAAAAAGATATAAAGATGTAAGATAAAAAGAGATATAAAGATTTTAGATAAAAACAAATAGTCTTAGAATAGAAAAGGTAAGAGGTTTAAGATAAAAATATATAAAGGCTTAAGATAAAAAGAAATCGTTTTATGGAGAAGGTAAAAAGAAATTTAAGATAAAAAAGAGGTAGTTTAAGATAAAAAAGAGATAATTTTATTCAGACTGCTGGCAAGGTACTAAGCAGAAGGTGTGAAGAAAGTGAACCATTTCCTTTCTTCACTTTCATTATGAATCATAAATTCCATTTGTTGATCCAACTCCAGCTCCTAGTAATTAAAATGTTGAATAGCCAGAGTTTTTTTAATAAGAAGAATAGCGCAGAATAAATGCACAGAGATAGAGCATGGCATAATCGTCAGTTCTGCAGTACATGTGCTACCATTTGGGGCGAAATTCCTTAGATTGAGAAAATGCTTTTTACACGATACTAAAAGCAATCGTCGAAATGTGGTTACCATAAAAACTATATGAGATATAACTATAAACTTAGCGATAATTTCGGCTGTAACGGGAATCGTAATAATACGATAGTACGTAATAACGGGAACCGTAATAATACGAATGAAGAAAGATCGCATTCAAACAAATTTTTGTTTGGTAATTTTGATTGAAAATTCCTCTCAGTAGCAAACCGATTGTTTTATTTTTAGTGTCATGTGGCCAAACATATTACGATAGCTAAAAATGTTTTTCACATTTTTGGGCATCATTTTTCGAAAAATTATTTTATTTATTTGATACAGCTGCAACAGTTCTAAAATTTTATCTTATTAGCTTTATCTTTATCGTCATTTCTACTTTCGTCGGCTCCCACCCGGTTACGAATTAATTAACGTATATTGGAATTGCCATCTTAAAGTTAAGAAAGATCTTTTAACAGAGACCACTGTTCTCCGATGACTGTTTACGCCCAGCTTCTAGAGCTCCTGAAATCTTCTGCTAGTCGTGTTTTGTTCGCTTGGTTAAAAAGTTTGATCCGAAGCTTAAGACGCGCCTTTCGCTATCTACCAGTAAGTTGATCTAATTCGTGAAATTTTGATTCCGCAGTTACCGAGATATATATAACAGGATATGGTGTCTTCGCCGCGTTTTACTATAACCAGGGGTTTATAACTGGAAATACATATCTGTGGAGAAATTCGATCTTCAGATAATTATATGATGGAAAGTCTTTTATCGAAACTATACTATATTGAATTTTCTGCAGCTAATAGTATTTCTTTCAAAAGATAATTTATTAAGCAAAAGCATCTTGATTCTAAAATTTATAAATTATGAATCTACTTTCTGCGTTGAGAAACGATATTGCCATCCCGTTTAAAAATATGGATATTACAGTAGAATACCTATTCCTTCTTTGATATTTCGTTATTTTTTATTAGTTAATGAGTACTAAATTTATTTTATGAGCATAAGATGTAAAGGTTTAATTACTATTTGCATGAGCCATTTTATGAAAGTATGATCGAAATTTATGGAATCCATGAATGTGGACATTATGATCTTTATTTTTAATGCAACTGCATTTTGGTTTAGTTTTTATTCCTCTTTCATGTAAATATATTTTAAAATTTGAACTTTTAATTTATGTGTTTAAATATACAAAATGCGATTAATTTCCTTTTTAAGATCTAAAATTAATATAAAACGAGTTAATGATGAATGTGGGACAATACCTGTTAACCATTGGTGAAACCGACATGTCCAGGTTCATTCTCAACTGAACTGAACTGAACTGAACTGAACTGAACATGATTTTACTTTAGGAAATGTTCAAACCTCAATTGCTTCAATTTTGCAATGAATGTGGGACAATACCTGATAACCATTGATAAAATCCACGTGTCCCCATTCATTGTCAACTGAACTGAAGCAAGCATGATTTTACTTTGGGAATAGTTCAAACCTCAATTACTTAAATTTTGCAATGAATGTGGGACAGCACCTGTTAACCTTTGGTAAAAACCACGTCCCCTGTCAACTGAACTGAACTGAACAGGATTTTATTTTAGGAAATGTTCAAACCTCAACTGCCTCAATTTTGCAATGAATGTGGGACAATGAATGTGGGATAACTATTGATAAAATCCACGTGTTCCCATTCATTGTCAACTCAACTGAAGTAAACATGATTTTACTTTGGGAATAGTTCAAACCTCAATTACTTAAATTTTACAATGAATGTGGGACAATACCTGTTAACCTTTGGTAAAAACCACGTGTCCCCTGTCAACTCAACTCAACTGAACAGGATTTTACTTTGGGAATAGTTCAAACCTCAATTACTTAAATTTTGCAATGAATGTGGGGCAATACCTGTTAACCTTTGGTAAAAACCACGTCCTCTGTCAACTGAACTGAACTGAAGAGGATTTTACTCTAGAAAATGTTCAAACCTCAACTGCTTCAATTTTGCAATGAATGTGGGACAATGAATGTGGGATAACCATTGATAAAATCCACGTGTCCCCATTCATTGTCATCTGAACTGAAGTAAACATGATTTTACGTTGGGAATAGTTCAAACCTCAATTACTTAAATTTTACAATGAATGTGGGACAATATTTGTTAACCTTTGGTAAAAACCACGTGTCCCCTGTCATCTCAACTGAACTGAACAGGATTTTTCTTTAGGAAATGTTCAAACCTCAATTGTTTCAATTTTGAAATGAATGTGGGACAATACCTGATAACCATTGATAAAATCCACGAGTCCCCGTTCATTGTCAACTGAACTGAACTAAACTAAACATGATTTTACTTTAGGAATAGTTCAAACCTCAATTACTGAAATTTCGCAATGAATGTGGGGTAATACCTGTTAATCTTTTGTAAAATCAACGTGTCCCCTGTCAACTGAATTGAACTGAACAGGATTTTACTTTAGGAAATGTTCAAACCTCAATTGCTTAAATTATGCAGTAGGATTTTATGTCAGCTTAAATACCACAAGAAGGTAAGTTATGTTATAACATATGAGGCGTGTAATTCAAAGTTCCAATAAAAGATTTATTTTAAAACTTCTTCGGAGTTAGTTCGTAGTTAGTTAGAAATTTAAGACGGAGAGAAAAGTCGCCTAAGTATCTCTTCGAGGGATTCTCAACCTTTACTTGATCCATAATCCCTTTCATCATTGCTAGACGATCATTCTCTCCCTACCGCCATTCATAAACTCGAAAAATACACAAACAATTGTTTATAATTAGGTCATTTCTAATGTGTTTTATAAATTTAACAAAAAACATGTATAGAGAGTAATAAATACCAAAACCTGGGTAAAAGTTGTAGAGTCTTGTGGAATTTTATCAATGTCAGAAAACTGAAGAAATCCACAATGCCCTGTCCTGATTCGAGCTCCGGACCTCCCAAATACGTGTCGAACGTGTTTCCAGTTACGCCACGAAGGCATGAGGAAGTAAGGGTAAAAATATCCTATAAAGAAGTTTTTTATCATATTATACCATAAACTAAAACTAAGTACTGACAGGTATATGAAAGTCTGACTTCAATCTCCCACCTGAAGATGTGAAATTCCACCATGATTGGGAACTTCTCGTCTGTAGTAAGCCATATTTAGTAAATATAATATCATTTCTTAACACAGTAATATTCTTATCATACTTGCTTTTCATGATACGACTAACACTCTGACGTAACATTTGCCCATTATTTGTATACAGGCATACAGAAAGTCAAAAAAAAATTATTTTCAAAACTTCTTTTTGAAGAATTGCTTTCCATGTAGAAAAAGAACTTTTTTAACTTACAGGCTGACTCAAAATTTCGTTAACATTTGAAAATTCAATAATTCAGTGAATAATATAGGTACAGAAGTAAAAGTAGAAGCTTGAAATGCCAGCGGGTTTCATTGAAAGCAAAAAAGTGCTTAAAACGGCCAGCAGGTAGCGATTCATATGATAACAAAGACAATAATTAGCATAAAAATGATTTTTACCAAAGACTATGTTCTTTATAACAAATGTTCAACATGTCGGCCATCATTCATCAACAATACCTGTAATCGAGGGACAATAATGTGAACAGCACAGTGTAGAATATGTGTAGGTATGGTGAGAAACTGTTGCCGGATGTTGTCTTTCAGCATCCCTAATGAGGTCGGACGATAACAGTAGATTTGCGTTCTCACCCGTCACACTGATAGTTTGAATAGTAGAACCATACATTTCCCCGAAGAAAAAGAGTCCGACCACAATTGATTTGATAAAACCGCAGCAAACGTGGCCAACACCCGGAGGCTAATATGGAGTCAAGAGACAAAGTGATGAGTTGATTGATTCCCTTTCTCACTACAGCTCATCTCATATACGATTCTCATGCGACGTCACTAACAGCGCCATATGTTGGCCATTTTTTTTGTTTTTTCCCTTTTCTATAAAACCTTATAACATTTCAATTTGAAATTTTTACAGTGTTTACCTCTCTACCTACATCATTCCGTGAATTATTGAATTTTGAAATGTAAAACACTTTTGAATCACACTGTATATGAGAGATATTTTAATGAATTTAATTGAGCTTTCCAAATATTTTCCACAATTAAGATTCTTATAAAATGTCTTCAATCTTAAGAAACTAGTTTTAATGTGTTCTATAAATTAAACAAGAAAGATAAAATAGAAAAAAGAAAAAATATTAATAAATACCAAAACTTTTAAAAGTAGTTTTTTATGTTCACAAAATAAAGCTAAATATTTGACAAATAAGTCAAAGACTGATCGTTTTCATCACTGAAAAAATTAAATTTCTCCTTAAGGGTAACTGCTTCCTTGTCGAGGACCATTGATCTATATAAAACCATCCATTTCCAGTTCTGATTCCAGTTCTCGTATTTATTTAACTAAGAAAGAACAGTGAAAACCGTAATTAAAAATATACCCGAAGTCGTCCCTGAAGAAGAAATATTCAAAAATTTAACCGAAAGAAATTTCAACATAAGAAAAATCAAGCAATTTACTAAAAAAGTTGAAGATACGTACGTTAAACTCCCATTATACTTTATTGAACTAGATAACTATACAGAAGGTAATGCCGTTTAGTTTCAACTTAAACATTGAAAAATATAAATCGACAAATTCTCGGCCTACCCAATGTTATAAATGCCAACGATACGGACATACTCAACACAGATGCAATCACCCCAATAGATGTTGTAAATGCGGCCAAAATCCTAGAACCCACGAATGCAAATTAAAGAAAGAAGCTACACCAACCTGGCTTTTTCTGTAAATTAAACCACGTAAGCTCTTACACTGGCTGCCCTGAATATCAACAGCGATTAGCAGAAATTAAAAGAAGGAACCTGACGAAAAACGGTCCACCAAAATTTCTACAGCAAACAAATTTTCTACCGAATATTAAATATACAGAAAGCTTCCCTTTCCTGACGCAGTCTTAACCTAATATTACCTATACAACGAAAAACTCCAGTTACAGTAATATCCTGAAGAAAAATATTGCTACCGAAGACTCTAATCTAACCAAACCTTCCAGAACATCACTAAAGAAGGCGGCATCCTCTCCCACGTACAAAAACTAATGAAACTAATTCAAAACTTAAGAAACGCAAAAGTCGCCCAGATCGTATAGTGGTTAGGGGAGCCTACTATGTTACCGAAGGGCCCGGGTTCGAATCCCGGAGAAGACATGGGTGTTTGTAAATGTAGAGTATCGGTGCGGCATGCGGCACTTTAAATATGCGGCGAGCCGAAAGTCCTCTCGTGTGGATTGGTGGGGAGGTGAGGAGTGGGAGACCCCTATATTCCCCCTCCCCCGGGGTGCTCTCCCTCAAAATTGGGGGTGGAAAATAGAAGTCCAAACTCTCTTCGGAGTAGGCTCTGGCAATCATTCTTCCACGTGGTAATGGACACGACAACAACAACAACAACAACAGAAACGCTAAAACAGTGACTGAAAAACTCATGATAAGCTTCCAGGCATTACAATATTTAGTGGAAATATCCGAAATTGAAGATTAAATAGCATTATTTACGATGCTCAGATTACATTTCATCTATTCGCATCCACCGAATTAACCAGTATTTCACTGGGTCAGTACTTGGGTGGGTGGTCACCCACGTGACTGGCTCCGGAAAATCATCACCAACTCTACAGCTCTCGGACTCTGAAAATATTTGTCCATTCATCCACGCAGTACTTTTACGTACTTCTTTTCGATACGCGTAAGCCCCGTTCACACGTTGACCAATCAGAAGCGAGCTCAGAGGCGGCATTTTCTGGACGAACGGAGAACGCGTGAGTTGACTTAACTTCAACTTTTCGACGCTTCACGCGTGAGTTTCAAGCATCTCGTTTCAAACGTCCAGTTTATACCACGGTTTTTAAGCGCTTGCACTCCCAAAAATTCTTCGTGATGAAAAAAAAAGTCAAATGGACTAATCTTAATAAAAATTTCTGATAATAATAAAAAAACTGCATACGCTAATAGAATAAATAGCTTTATAAATTATTTAAAGGCAAATTCTCAGGTTTATTAGAAATAATATTTCTTAATATTTAACCATAAATTATATATGGTTGATAATTTATACAGAATAATCTAATGCAATAGACTATTGCGAAAAAATAGTGATGGATTTCGAAATTTCAGATTTTGAATTTTTCTTAAAATATATTTACATCACAATAAGGTTGCTCTTGTTGCTTAGTGGATAAAACGTTGGCTTCTTGAGTTAAAGATTTTGGATTGAAGTGTCACCAGAAGTGGTGTTGTAATGGAGTTGGTATTTAAAAAAAATATTTACAGAAAATATTAGAGCTAGTTTCAGAGTAGCCCAGTTGCTTCTTCAGCTTCCTGAAGGTGAAGTGTGAAAACCATACTTATTCGCACGATACCTTAGCGCGGTGGTAACATGCTCAAGTAGAAAATTCAGCTTGACTTGTATTGCGGGTTCGGGCCTTGCTTTTTTCCTACCTTTGAGGGTACAAATACACCATTTTTTTAATATCTACCGCGCCTTTTTTTTTCGGGCGGGGGAGGGACACAAGAAGCTTATATTTATTTTTCACTTCATTTCATTCATTATTCATATAAACCTAATTTTCTCTCGACATTGTATGCATTATTCTTCTTTTGACAACAACAGCATTTGATATAATTCATAAGATGATCTGACTACTACGATCTGATTCTATTTCGGCTGATACGAGACTAGCAAAAGCGATACTGGTATTAGTATGAACTTGCTGCTTCAATCTAATTAGAAAATTTAGTGAGTTCTGAAATTTAAACGAGTCATGACGAGTAAACCATTTGTTCAGAAAAATTAAGAAAACTATAATTTATACAGAAACGAAGCTCGCTAGTATGTAGCTGATTTTATGGAATACTTCCTAGCATTTTAATGGCTTCATGTTTGTTTTTCTGAACATGCATGACCACTTTACGAACAATTTATATATGAACTAAACCAGAGGTTTAATCTTGATAATAAGTTTTCATTAATTTAAAGTACTTTTGCATGGGCATTAGCAAATGTCCTAATTGTGGAATTCAATTTTTAACGCAAATAAAGTAGCATTATATAAAATGGGGTTATTTCAACGAAATTTAGATAAAAGTGACCTTATAAAATAGATAATGGCTGTTCATTAATATATGAATGACTAACTGAAGTAATTAATGTTACATTTAAGGTAAAAAATATGTACATAAGGCAGAAACTAAAACATTTTTTTTAAAATTGGTGTTGTTTATTAAGTTAAAAATAACTTAATAAAATAAGCCATTATCTATCTATTTTTAAGTGTGATATTTAAATTAGTAATGCTGTAAAACCTAGATATATTTAAACAAAATATACTTTTTCTTGCATTATTTAAACAATTTAAGGAAACATTTAAGGGAAGTTCATACATAATGCAAAAACATTTATAGTATTCTATCCCATGAAAATTTTGCTCTCCAAAATACAATTATGAAATTAGGATTTTTTTAATTATCATTCAACAAAATTCATAAATAAATAAAATTAGATATATACAACGATCCTTTTCAGAGATATCTTATTCCTGCCTTCCAAACGATTCTTTTCTGCGATATTCTGACAAAAATTAATGTTCTGCTTTTGAATAAATGAGGCTAAAAACTCGTCGAATTGATGCGAAAGTAATTAAAAGAAATTTCGTTTCTTTGAAGCGCATTTCTTCAATTAAATTATCTGCACCTCCGCCATCTCTCACATATTAATATAAATCACTGCATTCTGGTTCTCTTACACGAAGTAAAATAAGTTTAAATTGATTAATCCAGAAATTAAATCCATTTTAATTAAAAAATGTAATCGAAAAAAAGTCAAAATACCACACAAAAATTTCCCGTTGTTCCGATACGAAGAGCCATCTAGTGCGAGCACATGACAACTTTTAAAGCGAAAGTTGCCGCGTTGGTGTGAACTGACGTACGCGGAAAGCGTTTTTTTCCGCGTCACCGCTTTGCGCCCCAACGGACTAGTGTGAACGCAGCTTTATACAGCGAAGCGTTAACGCTTGTAAAAACTATTACCAAGTGCCCTCGGGCTTATTCCCATGTTCATAAAAATCAGGAACTCTAAATATTCGAAAATCGCATTTTATGGTTATGCCGGGATAGCGAAGATTTTCGCGGGTACCCATCTTAGCGACACCCATGCCTGAACCGATAGTCACAAGTGACGCGGCAAGGCAACGGGTTGGCTGTCCAAGACGAAGTATCTAAAATAAACTTTTACGTGCGAAAATACTAAGACATTGACATGTAATATCATAAAATATTGTGGAAGCATGACATTGAAAATGGTGTAGGTGTCTCATCAGTGACAGCATTATGCACAGATAATATAGGTACAGGTAACTAAATATGTACAGGCCACGCGATCAGAAAAAACTCAAAGCAATTATGCATCTGAAAGATTCATGATGCAAATAGCAAATAGTCCAATAAAGTACAAAGGTTTTGTATGAGACAAACGCAGTAAAGTTAAATAATATCGTGCGGTAACTGTTCAAAGGCCTGCATGGGAGAATCTCATTTTGTAGCCTATAATATAAAAGTATAAATATTGCCGGTTCTATTCACAGTAATATTCTTATAATAATATTCCTTGCATACTCTCCAATAATATTTATTCAATATATGCATTGAGAAAGTCAGGAAGAATTTATTTTTAAATTGTTCTTTTTGAAAATATCAATTTGACGTGGAAAAAAGTTTAACTTGGCAATGTATATGAGCGATATTTCGTTTGTGAGCTTTCCAAACATTCTCACAAATTAAAATTCCTATAAAGAGACCTGTCTCTCACATTCCCGTAATTTCTTCACTAAACTTTCAGAAATGCCATTAATTAGCCAGGCAGAAAACCACATTACTGTCACTTTCTAAATAGGAAGAGAACCAGTGCATTTTCTCTAAATATTTACCGTGGGTGTTAGTAGATGGCGCTGCACGCATTTGCAAAGTTTATTTTAGAAGGCCAGAGAGCTGAGGCACTTCAAGTGCATTTAAATCCTTGTGGATTTTATTAAAGTGCACTCACCTATAACAGAAGCAGTTTTCGGGTAATTTTTGAGTGTTTTGAAGTCGTCAGTTAATGGGATTAAGCGAGAAGCTTTCAAGAAAAATCTGAATAAATAGTGTGGCTTTCAAATTGGGATTTTATTAGGAAAAAATGGGTTGTCGCAAGAATGTTTAATGCGTTTCTTCGTCTTTAACATGCAGCAAGAAATATACTAATTTATATTCTCCCATCATCTGTTAGTACTGGAGTGCTTTAATTGCGAGAAACAATAACCGCATTATACACAGGAATATTTTTTTCCACTGTGTTACAAATTTTCGTAGATAAAAGGAAAATTTAGATATATCTCACATTTTTTTAAGCAGCATTGCAGTTTAAAAAAATAATAATAGTAATAGACTTTAAATTGCGCAATTTTCCTGCATTTCATTTAAACGTATTGAATTAACAGTTATCGAATTTTGAATTAAATCTACTTCGTCGATAGCGCCTAAACCACAATAGAATAAATGCACTCACTATATTAATTTACCAAGTTCACTACATTAATTTACCATAGCCACATTTCTACGCTAGATTCGCTTAACAGCATTACATCTCATTCATTTTATAATTCAGAGTGAGCAAAAACTATAGCACCTGAAGAATTACCACAACTTCTATTCAAATACTACAATAAATCTAAAACGAAGTATAAAAGAAATTAAACAAATAAAAAAGAAACAGTTTTTCACAGATGACTCAGCGTCGCCTACCTAATGCGCATAAGCTACTAATTAATTCACTTGGCGGTAAGGCAAAAATACATAGAAATTCTAAATATCTTCATT
This sequence comes from Stegodyphus mimosarum, assembly GCA_000611955.2. Taxonomy (NCBI): domain Eukaryota; kingdom Metazoa; phylum Arthropoda; class Arachnida; order Araneae; family Eresidae; genus Stegodyphus; species Stegodyphus mimosarum. The sequence goes on along the minus strand of KK121578.1, from coordinate 123,075 downwards.
AAAAATTGAATGATATAGGAAAGCATAAAAACCAAGTACAACTAAAACCATTAAAATTACAATTTTTACGCAAAAATCAACTAATAACTTAAATGATGAATCCAGAATGAATCAAGCATAATTTCATTCGCAATAATAAAAGAAGGCGTTATTTTTGTTGTTGCGAAGCTTAGTTTCTCTACACTGGCAACAAATCCACTATTCTGCTAAGTTTCAAATGTAAACAAATATAGGCACTATGGCCAAAATAATTAGTCTTAACCGCAGTTAAACACTTTTAAATTGTTGCTAATTCTGCACTTATAACATGCAGGTTAACTAAAGGCATAGGAACCTTAACCGGAATATAAGAACAACAAAATTCAACATATAAGAATAAAAAGAAACTGAGCTTACTGAGTCGAGTAACAGATTGGATATGTACATACCTATATTTATATACTTTTGGTACAACCAAAATAGCAGGTGAACATCTACATTTTATAACCGTCCTATATACAAAATTTCAACGTGCTGAGGCAACTCGTTTTTGAGTTATGCGAGATACATACATATATACGTACGTATAGACGCCACGAAATGTTCTCTTCAGAAACATTTTAAATAAGTTTTATAATTTTTTGGGGAAGGAAAGTGTCTTTTATTCTGTCCTTACGTACGGTTTAACGAAGTTCCTGCGTATGCCACGCAGAAACATCGTTAAATTGCATTGGATAGCGTTCAAAATTGATATTTGCGCTGAAATATGATACCCGAAATTACAGTACTTCCTTTTTATTTCGCACAAGAAAGTAAAAAACATGCTAATATAAGATTTAAAATTTGTCATAAAACCAATTTTAGCTAAGACTAGAACAGGCTTTAAAAAAAAGATTTTTTGTTTCTAAAGAAAATGAAACTGTCTAATAACCCTTGAAATCGATGGATTTTTATTCAAACGTTACGTCAAACTAAGGTAAATTAAGCCTTTTGCTTAAGGTAAGCTTTTGGTAATTTTCGTTTTGCTGAATTTCTTTAAGTAACAATAATAATAAGCAAATTTTAAACGTTCCATTTTAAATACTGCCTTTTTTAAGTGCATCGCAAAGTTCCTTTCTAAGTTCTCGTCAAAATTTATGTTTTTCGAGTTTCGTTTAATGATTGATTCCGATAACTCAAACTTTATGGAATTTTTTTTTCCATGCCACTGATTTGCTTTCTGCGGCTTGACCGTTTCCATCGTAACTGAGGTCGAGAAAAGCTTTTCTTTTTCTCATCCATCTAAGTTCTCAGCTTTAAAAAAACCCTTTAAGCTGAAGTTAGCCTTAAAACCTTTTCCATACAATAAACTTCATTTGATACAATGAAAGATATTTTTCACGTAAAGCAGCAAATTCACTGACAAATTGTTTCTCAAAAATATATAGTTTTTGTGACGCATAATTGATAATGCGCGTCAAAGTCAGGTTTATTAACGTGACAATTTAAGCAGTATTTTCCTACTCCTGATGCTGGAGCCTGAAGAAGGTGTTATTTAATACAGAGAGTCTTATTAAGAAAGGTATATAATATTTAAAAGACAGCAAGAATGAAAAAATGGTTATCTTTAGTATAGCATATCAGTTAAAAAGCGCCACACCAGATATAAAAAAAATAAAAGCAAATTACCTTTTTTTAGGGTCCTTTGAGTCCTTTGATTATAGGTAGTTGCCTTAGGGAGGTTTCATTGTACATGTAATACAAGAACACATATGCAGGCCCAAATTCTCATTGACAAGCGCCAACGTATATTCTTCAGCCACATAGAAATCTTAAAATCTTTACTATATACTTTCGTAGCTTTGAATTGTTTAGAATGAAATTATCGATAGTTGGCTTAGGTTTCATTGTACACTGCGGGGAAAAAATGGAATAGTTTTATATCTCCTGTTCTACTCGGGCGATTGACGAAATTCAACTTGAGTTTTTCATGTCTCGAAAGCGCTACTTAGGATACGTATTAGATTCATATATAGCATTGTTCTAATATAGGTATTGCGACACAAAATGGGACTTTTTCTGAAATCACATGCCAGTTTCCTTTCCATGTTTCTATTCTACGACTTTGCCAAACTGCCAAGTTTTGCAAAAATCGCAGAAATAGTTTTTAAAAATTAGCTCTCAAACGTTTAGTTCCTCAATGTTAATTGAGTTTGGTGTATATTTATTAATATCTCTTTTTTATTAAACTTATTTGATTCTTCGTTTCACATTTGGAAACTAAAGTTCATTTCAAATAACATTCGCTCATTTTTTTATGATATGTATTCATAATTTGTATTGTCAGGACTGCGTGTTTGGGAGCTGAATGCAGCTATGTTCTGTGGTAGAATACTGTAATTAAGTGGTAGAATAACTATACGTAAGAAGGATTTAAAATCCTTTTATTAAACCACAATTATATACAGCCACTTCCAACTCGGAGGGATACAGAAAATAATGAGCGCCACTTGGGTCTAAACTGAACAATCAAATTATTTAAACTAAAATTAAATAGAAATTAAGTCGGAGTTGCTCACAGAGCTATGAACGCGAGGTTGGCCTCTAAACTAAATGGTGCGTAGTAAGATTTAACTAATACTAACGCACTTAGAATTACTTCAATAAGTAATAGCGTAACAGCGCTACGGCTTAGAATTTAAATACTAGCTAATCAGACGAACGTTAAATAGAGTAACAGTGGTCTGAGACTAAAAGCTCTCTCACACAGAGAGGTTCCTACCTTTCGTTTAAGTAGAACTTGGCTCCACTTCAAATTAGCATAAAGGCGAAACGCGCGCTTATTCTAACGGGAAGTTGAAATGAGAACAGATAGAAAAAGGCAAATTAAAACAAAACTTTGTTAGTTTAACTAAAACCTTACAGTATTTTTAAATAACTTTTATAAATTTTTCGAAAACGTTTTGTATTTGTAACATATAAAATTTTTAATAGTATCTTAAAGTGGATGTATTTCTAGGCACACTTGCAAAAAACTAGAGTTTTTTAATTAAAATTTTCAAAGATATACCTGAATTGATAGTTTGCCGTATTTATTATAAGCGATAATAACGAAAATGGGGTTTATCGCACTCTGTTAAAATTATTTGAAAGTATGAAAGGTGATTTTTATTCCGCTCGTGGACAATGAAAAAAAGGAAAGGAAAATAGCTGTGAATTAAGTTCGCCAAGTGAATTATCCTTAGCACAAGCAGAAAAAAAATTAATTTCTCCGTGAATTTCTCACCAAAAATTACAAAATTTAATATCTAGGTATAATTTGAGTCGTAGAATCGAAACATGGAAAAAAATTTGCCATGCAATTTCCGAAAAAGTCCGATTTTGTGTCAATATAATTAAATTAAAGCAATGCTATATATAAATCTAAGTTATATCCTAAATGTGCTTTTGGGACACAAAAAACGCAATTTGAATTTCGTCAATGGGCCTATATGAACGGGAGGCGTAGAACTGTCTTTTCCCTCTCTCCCCCCTTAGTATACGTGTGATACCAGAATATATACGCAAGCCCAAATTTTCTTTGTCAACGGCCATCAAATATTCTTGAGTCACACAGCAATCTTAAAATTTTGTCATATGTGCCTTCGTAGCTCTCAACTGTTTCTCCAAACAAAATGCGTTCACAATAAGTTTTTAATAATTATTTTTAAATACATCTAAAACAAATTTTATCACAAAAGCACCTCAATTATCGCATTCTCCCGTACATGGCGTGTTGGTGTAAGTTGTTAATACATCTGGTTATTGTCGATGAACCTTTGGTTCAAATCTACGCGATCGTACTATTGATATTTCATAGTTATTGCTTTGCAAAATTTAATGGTCTCTGCAGTCTACGAACTAAAATGTGTGTAATTTGTCACTACTTGGAAAGCGTAATGGAAGCTGGATTAGAGAAAAAATGTATCTGGAGTAACTAACTCTCGGTCGTCTCTCCACTAGTGCTTCAAGTGGAGGAGAATATATGAAATTACTGCATTCCTCAGGATTTTTCTTTTAGCAATGATATTAATATAAATGATTCAGTTAACAACTGGAAAATGCTTATAACTATGCTGTTTCTACAATTCTGTCTACCGATGAACAGAAGCAGCTCTTGGCATCTGCACCTTCTCTGGCAATTGAGATTGGAAATTCTTTCTCATGTTAAAGTAATTTTCAGTTCTATCCATTTATTTATCATGCCCATTATTCTGAAACATTTACGAAAGACATCATGGGATGCAATTTAAAAATGCCCAGAGATTACCTTTATACACCTTTATACTTTCAATCGTTCGCTCTCGCAATAACTCCATGTACTAGATTTTCTTCCATTAAAATTCTATTGCGGCGATTAGAGGAGTCAGTATTTTTACCTTCTGTTTCTTTCTCAATATTAAGATAGATAACATGATGCCGTAGATGTTCATTTCGATGTCATTTGAATTATAAATGCCACTGGTAGATAAAAAAAGATGTGCTTGAAAGTATTATCTGTGCCATTTTCGTTTTGTGTGTCCATAAATAATTAAACAATTATGTTCCATTTTTATCCTACAATAAAAATATTAAATGCAATCGTTCAGTTATCTCACTGCGTAGGTGTCAGAATAACGGGACGTGGTTTACAGAAGGGAAGGTAATCTGGAATAACATGCTGTTTATGTTCTAGAGTGATTTTGTGTAATTATCTGTGTTTTGCTTTTTATGGCTACTGCTAAGCCTTAAAGCTCCATTTTTTAGGTCAACGTTAGACAAATAATCTCCAAATGTTTTACTATGTTCCTATATTACTCTATATTGAGATTTAATTTTCAAGACTTTGGATTTATCTTTTTGTTTTATAATGCTGATAGGCATACGTTTACACAGTTCAATTTACATAATTAAGTCTAACATAAATTAATGTTTATTTTTTATTTTTTATTATAAGAGCATAAGAAATTCGTTAAATATATTAGCATCTATACTTTCAAAAATGACAAAATGAAAGTAAGGAGGATAGAAAACGAGAACTTTTCCAAACTTTGGTCTAACCTTTTAAAGACATGCAGAAAACAGACAAGACAGTAACTGTGTTATAGTTTTCTATGCTCTCAAAAGCTCATACTGTATTCTAAACAAGTGTATCAGAAGGCAGATTTCATTTTAAAATAGGCAAATTAGTCTTAAAAAGAAAGATTGGCATAGATTCTAAATAAGATTCGTTCGATTTCCAGCGAGATCGGAGATAAGACCTACGAGATCAATTCTGGAAAAATGAGAGGAATAACAAGTATATTTATAAGGAAGTTAATCGGCGAAGCAAATAGAAAACGAATACAGCGTAATCTGTCCAGAAAAACAATAAAAGATACTAGGACATTTGGAATGAACTGGGAAGAAAAACGCTGGCATTAATATCATTATCTCAAAAAGATAAATCTGAAATCTTTCATATTCACAAAAAGTAACCTCCTTCAATCAAGTTTGCCCGAACTCGAACTGAACCTCTCGAATACGCGCCGAGTGTGCAACCGTTACACCACGTAAAGCATGCTGGAAGTAGGGGGGATCTCTTCATACGGGCGACTGCAGATTAGGGAACCCAATTGCCAAATCTTGGTGGTGAGGAATTATTGTCTACCACCTTCAGTTCGGGCGACACTTGTGGAGATTTTTTTTGAAGGAGACGCCATTAAAAATGAGGACCTGTCTAGACACGTTGAGTATGCTTCAAATTACAACACGAAAGAGGGTGAAAAGGCCTTATAAAGTTTTAAAATAAAGCATTAATTTCTCAGGCATCGATCAGGATAAAATAAATAGAGAAGTATTATCAATTATTATTTTAAATAAAAAAACTAATTTATGTAAAACACAAGCTTAATTTTCTGTAATGAATTACAAAATGCATTTTTCAACAGCAGACTAATCCTTCAAATTGCAGAACTGTAGATAATAAACTCATCGTAATCTCGATGCTTGAGTGAATTCAGTGCCTCCTTGAGAATAGGATATAAATTAATCAAATCAGTCTCCATAGAAATAGCTTAAATTCTTACTCTGTAGCTAGGGACCAGAAATAAGATAATAAAAAATTTACATAATCTCTTCCTCCACAATTAAATCCCATACGCTTCGTTAACCTGATTTAACCTTTAGTTTGTTTGATGTCAGAAAAGAAGAAAAAGAATTGATAATTAAATTATGGAAAAAGACCGAAGCAACTTTCTTCGCATTTTTCAAATTTATTGCTCTTGGGGAAATATTTTTTTAATATAAACTTTTGTTAGGAAGAATTTATTCGTCTGAAGGACATAAATATTTATTTTTAAAGTTTGTCAGTATTGAAGGTTTTACGTTTTCAGCATTTGCATGATAAAAGACACTTTTCTAAACATGTCAAAAATCCAACAAATATTTTAAATATTAAATCAAATGTATTGTGAATTTTATTGTAAAAAAGGAAAAAATGTTTGTGTTAACAGAAATCAATGTTTTTAAACATCTTATATTTTCCATTGCTAATCTTTGATAGACCAAAATTATTGGTCACTAATATAATTATAATCACTCAATAGTTATATATCGTTCAGGATTCAGTTCATGTCTACTGAATGAACTGGACGCTCCAGTTCCTCGTGTTTTACTCTGGAATGACTTCAGAGTATTCCAGACTCAGTTTATGACGATTATTATTTCTTTCCATAGGCAGGAAGCTTCAGTGTGCTTTGCTACAATTAAAAAATTCAAACCAATCTTCTAATGTAACATAAAATAATTAAAATGTATTTTAGAAGTTTTAGTGCGTTACGTTTGTGGCGCCGTCATAAGTAGCAAGAACTGTCACCAGGAAAAGGATTCAAACATCGTCAGCGAACGCACAAGCGCCCTTTCGCTCTTATGGTAGGATGTTTGTTTTTTAAGCGATAGCTTGGACCTCAGTTCAGTTGTCAAAATTCTGAGGCAATCAAATCAAAAACTGAGGCAATCTTCGTGCTGCAATTCCATGATATAGTAACAAGCAGTCTTATAAGAAAACGTCAGCTAAGCGATGTGAGTCCGCGGAATGCAACGCTTTCAAACCTTTAAATTAGTATCAGTCCAAATGCTTAAGTAAAACTCCAAACTCAAGTCCAAACTTAAGTGAAACCTCTACCTTAATTATATTCAAGTGAATGCAATCTAAACGTACTTTTGATATCTTTAAAACGTTTGAATTTTATACATAATATTTCCAAGATATTTATCTTTAAATGTGTCGAAAATCCAAGAAATGTTTATATCGAATATTCATATCTTTCTATTAACGTCGTTAGCATCCAGAAATAACGCAGAAAATGAATACTGGAGAAAACAGGGGACAAACATGCTTATATTTTTACACATTTCTTGTAAAAAATAAAATATAGATACTTACAATTTCATAATCTAAAACTAATAATAAGAATAAAAAATCTAATTAATAACTATTCGGGATCAAGTTGCAATTTCAGGGTACGTACAGATGTGCTACTTTGAATAAAATTGAAGGAAATTGTATGAATCCAAAACAGTAGAATGGATAAGTAATAAGTAACAACGGATTTTGTTTTCTTGTTACTTTCAGAAAGAATATTGTTACGAAATGTCCAGCCACGGTAAGATAGCTTCCTCGCAAGGCGGTTTTAGAGTTGCCAAAAAATGGCAAGGGAAGGCAGGGTTACCATATTTGGTTGCAATTGGCGACAGAAGTAGCGATATGCCGTAGACAGGTGGAGAACAATCTGGAACGAATTCTTACCGGTTTGGCCCAGAATGTTCTCCAAGGCAAGCCAAAAGCTATATAAAACCCTGCCTGTACACGGAGTAGCCGTCTAGGGCCTCGTCAGCAGATCGTGAAGCGCATCGAGAGCTTGCATCGCTGAAGCTATCGTCTAGTCTAGGATCGAGTGTCTCGTGAGTTTAGTGTCGAGTTGGTCATTGCGTGTGTCAAGAGTGTGCATTGTAAGGCTATCGAGTGCAACGCCAGTTTTAGCGTAGTAAGTCTCGAGAGTATGTTGAGTTCCGAGAACGAATGAACCGATTCGGGAGCTGAACTCTGGTGCTCGCCGTGAAGCTGTCTTCCCCGTTATAGCCTCATAACCTGAAGGCTGTGTTGCTGATTGTTTCAACGTGTTTGTCGTAGTTTTTCGACGACTGTAAACGTGTTCTTGGAGCTGTCCTGAATAATTCTGGCTAATAAAATGTGTTTCCATTCTTCAAGTGTTGTCGTTAATCGCTCCAAATCCGCGAACCCATAAGAAATGTACATTGCGAGACTGTCTCGTCAGTCTAGTATCGAGTGTATCTGAATCTGAAGTTTTTACGAGCAAGAGGAGTGGCCTTGCCCTCAATCTCCAATCTTAAGGGCCCGCCTCTGAATTTACAAACCCCCAGGAGGCAGGGGTCCCCTGCTATAACCCCGGACACTGGGTGCCAATTTTAGTCGCCTTACACGACATGCATGATTTACGTTGTGACTGTTCTTCCACACCAGCCACCACACGGGCGAGAGTCCAATCACATCATATAGTAAACTTTTGTGACGATTTCTGAGGAGTATAATTAAATCAGTGAGTTTTCTACATATGCTAAGATAAGAGATTCCAAGATTAACGGTACAGCGTTGCTGAAATAATTTTCAGAAACAGTGTGAATATAAACAATCCATAAATGAACATTTTACGTAATACTTGCAGGCAATTCATTATTAATAACTTTTATCCCTAATTGAAATTCTGTGAATGCCGATGTATTTATATCTTCCCTGTACATTCGTAATAAATTAATTAAATTCAAAGTATATTTTGAAATATAGCTTTTCTTATCATTTACTATTATCATTCAATTAATCTTTCAAAATTTTCTGAACAAAATCACCAAGTGGCATCGACTGTAGTACGTAAGTGCAAAAATTAAGTGCACAGTTCGCTTACCTCGCACATAGATGCTTTTCTGCATTTAAATTGAAACCGGGCTTAATTAAAGGTAATGAACAGTTTTCAACTGCTTGTTATTCTAACGTCTAGAAAACTAATTTGGCTTGTATTTAGTCTGCTTTAAAACGGACAACCTAAAGCGATTAATTTACATTGTATATTTTTAATTAAAACTACCTTTGAAATTCTTGCCTGAGGAATTTTTCAGTGAACTGAATGTGGATACATGCAATTAAATTAATGACAGTTTTTCTTTCGTAAATACTAATTTCTTATTTAGTTTGTAAATGATGGTGTAAATAATACACGTTTTGATCATAATTCGTTTCAACTTAATGAATTTTTTTTCCGTCCAGATAGTTTAGTATTCTCTATTTAAGAATTAATTTAGTAATAAATCTGTTTATAAATCTAATTTGTAAATGAAGATCGAGGTAATGTTTATCATATAATTCTGGCTTGAAAATATACTTGTAAGTTAAAGAAAGCGTTTAACATAATACTAGTAAGCCCGCAATTATCTAACGATTCGATCGCTTTAAATTAAAATGGCAACCAATCCACCTATACAATTGTACGAAACACTTGTACGAAATTTTAGTGCGAAATACGCGTGAGGAAATATAATATATACAAATCTGCAAATATGTAAAAATTAAAAGTTGACTTTGTCAGGACTTTGTGTTCTGTGCATCCTTTTTGGAAACATGGTAATTTCTATCAAGTGTTCTTAGCCTCCAATAGTCAGTCCTGAACTGGAACAGGGAGCGGAAGGTACGCTATGTTCTGACGTATCTGCTGGGCTGGATAATAACTGCACGTGAAGGGATTTGAAATCCTCTTTTATTCAATCACTATTAAATACAAACCTCCCAATTCGGGAGAGATACAGAAAGTAAAAGACCACACTTGGGTCGAACTTAACAATCAATAATTTTAAAACTAAACCTAAAATAGAACTTAATTAAACTTTGCTTCGCAGAGCAATTCGCGGAAGTTGGCCTCTACCGAAAAGGGTGCGTAGCAAGGTATACTAAATACTACCGCACTTTAATTTGTTTTACAATGCAATCACGTAGTAAGCACTATGGCTTATAAATTTAAACTGCTAGCTGGTCAGACGAACGTTGAGCGGCGTGACCGTGATCTGAGGCAAAGCTCTCACACACCGAGAGGTTTCTACCTCTGGCTTAAATAGTGCTTGGCTGAACTTCAAAAATTAGCATAAGCTAAAAACGCGCGCTTCTTCTGACAGGAAGTTGAAGCAGAGAGGAGATAGAAAAGATTTAAATTAAAATAAACTTGGTTAGTTTAACTAAAACCTTACATACTTCCCGCCAGAATTGCGATAGTTAAACTACTTTGGTCCAAACGGACCATGTTGAAAACTAGCAATTCTAAATAGTCGAAAATTTCACTGTTCTAAACTTAGGCCAACTCTTACAAGGCAATATATGTTTGTGTAAAATACAGACGAAATTTTCTGGAACAACAATCTTCAACATTTTTTTTTTCAAGTCTTATTCTTCAAACAGTCTTACTCCTTCCAGCAAAATCTGGAAGGAAAACAACTTTAGTATGACATAATAACAGAATAATTCTAAGTGGTACAAATCCTTTTTTTTTTTTTCTGTGTAATTTTGCACACACACATTATCATTCAAGCACAATTAAATTCTTCCCCCGTATGCTCTCTCACCGGTGTTGGATGTAAAGCAAACCGCCATTGCGGGTTTTTATGTGTTCGGGGGTGTTCAACTCTTCCACCTACAATCGACTAACATTAGTTAGAACTTGACATACGAGACCTGAAAAAAACGCCCTATAACCAGCTAATCCTAAGGTTCTCACTAGCTTTATGTCTAACACTTTAAGTGTATTTGGTGGAGAGCCTAATTAACACTTGCATTCTAAAATAGTCAATCTTTAACTTTTCATGCATACAAATTCGCAGTTTGCACACAACATTCACATTAATATTGCACTTAACGTGCATTGCTAGCATAATATTATTTGTTACATTTCATAACACATTAACAATTTCATAGCAATCCTGAAATGCAAATAGAGGTTAAATTTCTAAGCTTACAGAAATATAGGTTAAATTTCTAAGCTTACAGCAAGTGCTTCCTATTCCTTTCTCAAGGTACTTTCTTGAAATATCAAATTACATTGAATTAATAGTCTACAGACTAAATCGTGTTTTTCAATTTTCCGAATTTTCATTCTAGACATTTTACAAGTCTTTAGACAAAGCGTCGTACAAAATCATTTAGTTAACATATTCTTTTCAGCAATTCATTGCTTTTACAGAATTAATCTATTTACAAAACATTAAGTGATTTTAAATCTTTGAAAATTACAAATTCTTTTAACAAAACATTTTACTTTCCATATGAGGACTTATCGCTCACTTGGCGTAAAAGTCAACCTCGCTTGAGGTAAAATCGGCCCTGCAACTTGCAGTATACTCAAAAATTAACTAAACTTTTGAATACGAAATTGTACTTATCTTATTATGATCGTCCATCCGTTTCTTGACCCAATCTTTAAAACTTGAGTAAGTTGTAGCCTGGTTCAGTTTCCTCGTTTTTCGTTGTTGTTCTTTCGGAGCCTGCTCATTTCTTTTTCTTTGGAAATTCTGTCTGTTGTTCTTTCGGAGCCTGCTCATTTCTTTTTCTTTTGAAATTCTGTCTTTGTATCCTCGGCAATTTCCTTTGTAGAGGAGGTTCCTCCGCTGGACGTTTGGTGGACTGGGCCCTTCTCTCCTGGGCCCTTGCTCGTTGCTTGTCCTGGTTCCTGCTGTATTCGGGAAGTTGATTCTCAGGCTGAATCGACGTTTCTTGCTTCTCAGGCACCTGTCCGATGATTCCACAGTTCTTTTGGATACATTGGGCTTCCCTTGCCCATTCTGCTTTCTTCTCTTGGTGCGCTCGTAATTCCGTTCGTAGATTTGTTCACCTGCATCGTGAGACTTTCTTTTGAAACCACCTTTTTGGTTCTTATTTCTTTGTTGGGGGGGAGCTTTCTTCTTCTGACATTTCGATGCCGTTGTAGCTGGTTCCTGCTGTTTTTGCTGACGTATATCTTCCTGGCTAGTCGATTGCCTCGGATCCTGAAACGAATCTTTAAATACAGCCATTTTGCTGCGATTATAGAACGGTTTTATTTGGTCCACATTCGCTTTGAGCGTTTGACCATCATTTCTTTTTAATATAACCACTGCCCCCGTAATTTGTTCAATTGTGAACGGGCCTTCAAAACGCGGAAAAAATTTCCCCACCTTTTCCTCTGGGGCATTTGACAAGTTGTGTTTAATCTTCAACACTTCATCTCCCACATTGTACTTGACCTCTCTTCTTTTTAGGTCATAGTACAATTTCTGTTTTCTTTGGGCCATTTCTATATTTTCCGTCGCTTCCCGTATTAACTTTTGTATATCACTCATTTTAAATTCTTCTGCCCTTTCCTGTACAAAGAACAGTTTATCTAGGGGGGTCAAGATCTTTCTTCCTAAGAAGAGTTCAGCGGGTGTTTTTTGTGTAGTATCGTGTTTGGCGGTCCTAAGGGCAAATGCAAATTCATTTATATGGCTATCCCAGGTAGAGTGATAGTTTTTCACATAACTACGAATTATTTTCACTACATTTCTATTCACCCGTTCCGCTATGTTTGACTGCGGACGATACGGGACCATCTTTAGATGACGTATGCCCAGTTTTGCACACATTTCCTCAAACATTTTACTAACAAACTGAGGACCATTGTCTGAAATAACTTTTAGGGGCGCCCCGTATTTTAAAATATACTTATTTAGAATTGAATCTACTACAATTTTTGCAGACGCGCGTTTTAACGGAATTAACTCTAACCATTTGCTAAAATGATCCACTATAACTAAAAGATATCGGCTTTTATTAACTTTACTTCGAGGGTAAGGTCCAAGTAAATCGATGCCTATTATTTGATTTGGGAATTCTGATTTAATACTATTTAGGAACCCGGCCGGGCGGAAATTAACATAATTATTTAATTGACATGTTGGGCACGACTGGACATACGCCCTAGTAAACTTTTGCAGTTCTGGAAAGAAAACTGCCTCGCGAACTCTCTGAACAGTTTTTCTTATACCTAAATGAGCCGAAATGGCACAATCATGCAACTCTTCTAATACATTCAACCTCATGCTAGCTGGGATAACCGGTCTATATTCATGATTCTCATTAGTAGCTTTCGTATAGAATAACAGTCCGTCAATTAATTCGTAATTTTCGGCCCTATTTCTTATCGGCACAATATCCGGATGATTGAAATTCTCAGGGTCGGCCAAATAATTGTATATATTTTTGAACTCCGGATCTTTTTTGAGTTCGGCTATTACTGTTTCACGAGAATCTAATACTTTGGATGTTAACATGGCTATCTTAATTACACTTCCATTTTCATCTAAGTTAATTCTGCTTAAAGCATCTGCCACAACATTTTCCTTTCCCGGCGAATTTTTAATTATTAGGTTATATTCCTGTAATTTGAGAGCCCACCTTATTAATCTGGGTGATAATTTTTTTCCAGAATAGAGTCTAGTGACCGCCGCGTGGTCGGTATATACAGTTACTGGAGAACTTCCAAAGAACACACGAAATTTCTGTGTTCTTTGACTGGACAGTGAGTTGACTGCAAACTATGCCCTATGGAGTAGCGCAAAGACGACAAGACGAGATGGGTTAAAATTCCCCTTTATTTTTTTTCGCGTTTCACAGTCGCCCTCGCACTCCGGGATTCAAAGACCAATCACTTGTGGTCTGAACGTAAAAATACACTGCTCCACATTGAAAATGCAACACCAAGAAGGAGTGGTCAGAAAGTGATGAAATTTGGAAAAAAGACAGAGACACGAAGCAGCAATAAGTAATCTTTATTTCAAAATGATAGTCAGAATACGGAGCGAAAACGGCATCGGCTCAGTAAGATGTAGGGACCACCGCGGGCAGCGATGCACGAAGAAACACGTCTAGGCATAGAGTCAATAAGAGTGCGGATGGTGTCCTGAGGGATGGCTCTCTATTCCCTTTCAACCATTTGCCACAGTTCGTCTTCTGAACGAGGCAAGGGAAGAGTCTGTAAACGGCGTCCAACCACATGTCACATATGTTCGGTTGGTGACAGGTCAGGAGAGTACGGTGGCCAGGGAAACATCTGTATACCTTGCAGAGCATGTTGGCAGATGCGAGCACTGTGTGGTTGGGCGTTATACTGCTGAAAAATTGCATTAGGCAGCCCCTGAAGGTAGGGGATTGCCACCGGCCGCAGTACATTTTCCACGCATCGTTGGGCCGTCATAGTGCCCTGAATGCGAACTAGAGGTGACTTGGAATGGTAGGCAATAGCGTCTCAAACCATTATGCCACGTTGTCGCGCGGTTGGGCGTTCCACAGTTACTGCCAGATTAGATCTGTCTCCACGTCGACGCCCTTTCTTTACCACGATATTTACATATTCCAAAGTGATTTAAAACTGCAATGGTTTTGAATCGCTTAAGTTTCGAAGACAGTATTTTAGAACTGCGATGTTTTCTCTTTGCTTTCTTTTCTTCTATTGTGTTCTGTATAACGATGTTTTCCTCTTCTCTTATTTTCTCGTCGACAATTTTGTCCGCGATGTTCTCGTCTGTAAACAAGATTTTAAATTTATTTCAGATTTTTAATCCACAAGCGGGGAAATTAATCATACTATACGGAGTGTATTTTTCCTTACCAAATTATCAAAATTATTATTTTAATAATTTATTATTATTAAATGATTTTCATCAACCAATCAAACATTTATGCTGTTCTTCACG
>KK121578.1:75945-103006 GCA_000611955.2 Stegodyphus mimosarum | reverse complement strand
AGAACTTCAGAAATTCTTCAAGGTTTGGAAGTAGTAATTTTTCTGTATTCGAAAGCACCTTTACTAGATGTTCGATTTGAAAGTTTAACATAGTTGTTAACAACTCAAACAACTCAAAATGTTGTTTGAACACAACTTAAAAAAGTTAGTTTGTTAGTTAGGTTTGTTAGGACTTGTTAGTTTGTTAGATTAAAAAAGTTAGTTTGTTAGTAAAGTTTGTTTAGTTAGGACTTAAAAATTAGTCCGTAAAAATCATTAATTCGTCTTAAAAATTAGTTTGTCAGGCTTAAAAAAATGAGTCCGCAAAAATTAGCAATTCGGCTTTAAAAAAATTAGTCGTTGAGATAACTGTATTCAATTAAATGGGAATTATAGTGAAAAACTGCGTTTGAGATTTTGAGGAAAATTGACGAAATAAAAAAAAATATACTTAAGTTACTAGAACTTTGAAAGCATCGCTCATATTTTAAATCTAAAAATTTTAAAATTAAGATATGAGATTTTTAGACTTCAATGGTGCTACTGATTGCCGTTTGGTTACCTGTGCAATTAAACTCAGGAGTATGTCTCTTGGGATGAAATAAACATGATTAATTTCTGTCATTTCTGGAGCGGAATTTTAAAACAATTTAATTGTTTTTTTTATATTTTTCTTTTTTTTAATTAAAATTTTATTGCACAGAAGAAAGAAATATTTTATTTATATTTATTTATGTGCATATTATTTTTTCATTACTTATACATACGTTTTGCCTATCAGTGTCCGAGCCGTCCAGTCCTTGAACACTGGTAGTTTTACCAATGTTCGACTGCAGGCGAATGAGCTTGTTATATGGTAGATTTCATGTGTTGCTCTATTCCCTTAGACACTTCTTCAGGAAAGCATCCCACACCTTAGGCAGATAGGCCTTTTGTGCTTTGTCATAATCTAATAAATCTAATATAAAATTCGTTGAACATGTTGACTGGCGTATGATTTCTCTTCCTGTTCCTACATTTTTCTGAATTTTTAAATTTATCTTCAGCAGCAAATTTAGTGTTCAATTGGTTCTTATTTTGATTGCAAAAGCTTAGCAAAAGCAGTTTCTGTTTTGATGGCTTTACATTTTTAAGAGATCTGCAGTTTTTGTTTGTTTGTTTTGTCCCCCCCCCTTAGACATGTTTAAATCTTCTTGGTGTTAAACAGATAAAAATCAGTACAAAACTAGATAAAAGAAAAAGTATATCTTTAGAATGTCCGGTACACATTGTCACGCGCTGGAGATAAAAATGTTTTTTTTTCGTACTGTGTTGCTATTTCTCGCTTTGAAATCGTTGAGTTTTTTTAATCAAAAACTCATAAATGCTTTATAAAATATGAAATAGATAATAAAACAAATTCCAAATTAGGGCTTCCAGATACCCACATTCGGGTGGAGACGTACGTTATTCAAATTTTGATGGCTCTAGGTAACGTTGTTTTATCCCAATGCTAGAAACATATATGCATTTATGTAGATTATTCATTATTTAATTTCTTAAAATGTAATACAGGCTCTAATATTTAGTGGCAACAATTTAAAAAGTGATTCGCCATTTATAGTGAATCAACGCAAGATGCCAAAACCAAATTAATAGCCCTTCTGGGCTAATGCCCTTTAGCCTAATAAAGCTTAAAAATAATTGAGAGAAATGTTTTTTTCCTTGTCAGCTCTAATCGAGGAGTTAAAAATGTCATGAAATTGTATCTTTAAATTTATATCTTGTGATGCAGGCTCACAAGCAGGCGAGAGGTAAAATCGGTAAACAGTGATTGTTCGTTCTGGATTCGCATCCCCGCGAACGGGTTGGTTACATGGGCCTTTTCGTGGTTTTCGCCATGTGTAACGTGGATACAAGCAAGTTTCTTTAGAAAATCTTCCCCAAAGGCATCCCTTCCCTCGTAGCAGGTAGTCCTCGAGAGCTTTGCTGAATTAAAAAAAACGAAACCAAACAATGTTGCGATGCTAAGCGTATTTTTAAAATGATCAGATTTGTAACAGACTCAAGTTAAAAAAGCGAAACATAATCGATCTGGTCTTCTAAATTTTAGCAATGCCAAAACAGATACCATTTTGGGAATTAGATTTTATTGTTTAAATCTAATTCTTTAGAATTACAGAGGATGCTTTGAGAAGGAAGAACAGAAGAGAATTCTCGTCTTATCTCATTTCTTAACCAATCGCTTAAATAAGTTTTGGAAATTAAGAGAATTTGTTATATTTTAGAGACATTAAGTAATTTCGAAGCTGGAGACGTGAAAAATGAGCAATGCTCTCGCCGGGACTCAAACCACGGACCTCTCGAATACGCCTCCAGTGTGCTGACCACTACTCCATGAAGACATGCTAACAAGGCGGGAGAAATACCTTATGATATGTAGAAAATAATGGTTTAAAAGTATAGTCTCAAAGCAACATGAAACTTTGCATGGTGAAGAAATAGGAAGAAAGTTATTTGTCTGATTCAGGTACTTTGGATGTCCGGAAAGTGACATTTTGAGATGCATATGACGCGAATAAGTGATTTGAAAAGCGATGGAACCTATGCCATGTTTTTCCGTAACAGCTATTTTCCCATATAATAATAACAAAGTGTTTAAAATTTTAATTTGCTTTCCAATTATTTTCCGTTAGCTTTATGCTTCCAAACTTATGCTTTAATTCTCTTCGATAATGGTAGCCGGCGTATAATATAATGTGGTATGATATTTTTTTCACTGCATGTCAACTCTGCTGAACATTCAAAGATTCATCCTTTAATAAACGTAATGATTGCCTACTTAATCGCATTTGTATTTTATAAACATGGCTGTTGTTAAGGGTCTTCTTGGGAATTCTTTTTAATGTAGTTAAGGGTTTCTGTTCTGGAATTCAGAACGTTTTCTTCCCAAGATTTCTATGTGATTTTATTTCATGTTTATTTCCTTGAGGTAAAAATGCTAGTAGGATATTAAATTAATTGAGATTATTAAGTAAGGCATTAAATTGATTTGCTTATTTATTCATTTATTTTTATTTTCCAAATTTAACGAAATAAATAAATTTCTAAACACCAGCGGCTGACTGGTAAAGTCGCTGCACAGTACTAGTAGGGTCCGAGGTTCTAATCTACCGAATAGGCTGGTTGCATGGGCGTGTTCCTGGTTACCTCATGTGTAATGTGTATATAAGCCAGTTTCCCTCAAACCGTCCACCACGAACCCAACCCCTCCCTTGGGCACATAGCCCTCGAGTGCTTTTCCTTAATCACATAAATAAACCAAACCAAACTTCTGAAGAAGCGGAATAGGGCAAACTATTGCAATGCCATCGTGCCAGATGAAGCAAAAGGTGACCTTTTTTGGCAGTCATCAAACATGACGTTAATTTTTGTGTAAATATGATAATTAAAAATGTTAAGAACACAGAGCTAGTGACTCTTTCCACAGTATAAGTGTTCCAAAATATTAATGATCACTTACAATTGATCGTGGGAACAGTGTAACCTCGCAGGAAACTAGGAACTGCGAGGGATCGAAAGGGTAAAGATGCTGAGGATATTAGAACACTAACACTCAAACCTAGGCTGATTAAATGGACATTTTCGTGGTTTTCTATACCCTTATATGTGGAAAGACATAATAATCAATGTAATAATAAATGCAATAGTCAGTTTTCTTTAGAAATTTATTCACGAATGTAACCCTTCCCTTAGGCCGAAAGCCCGAGTGTGATAGCCATAATCAAACTAAATAATTCCAATAAATGGTCGAGAATTTCCGGGAAGAGAAGAGGGAACTCCAGATTCATACACGATGTAATTATTACTGTAAAATTCATTTCAGAATGCCGCGAATTATTATGAACACACTCTCCAGAATTTAAATATTCGCAACATTTCTTATTGCCACATATGTTAATATTTCGCCGAAAGTATGTGCCTAGTATTTATTTGTAATATCTGTCTTTACTAATCAGTTTTTTTTTTGTTTGTTTTCATTCCGGAAGTGATAATTTGAAGATTTTCAAATAAGCACATTGAAATTTTCGACTTTTTTCGCATTGTCAAATATTGCTAATTTTTACAGATTTTAACCAGTTACTCATTAATCCTCAGCGTATCGGCAGCTGATTTTGTGATCATTATACAGGTACAAATAAAAAGAGTTATTTTTGTTTAAAAAAAATAATGAGTATTTCGGTGTAACAGGCCTTCCTGTATGTGGATTAAATCTAAATTAGGAATGCTTCTTCATTTGTGGCGTCAGCTGCCTTACATTAAAAGGTTCGTTTTCTTTTAATTTAACTTTTCCTCAATTAAACATAAAAACGTAGTTAATGATTAGCTAAAATTTAGATAACCATATGTTTAATTAATTTTTATTAATTAAAAACTTAAGTGTAATTAATTAAACCTTCATGAATAACTAAACCTGAAACATAAATATGAAAAATATTTAATTTGTCATGATATGCGACTTTTAATGTTTGGTTTTTCCTTTAAACTGAGCAATGAACCTTAGAAATTTAAGTTAAGAAATTCGCATTAAACGATTTTTACGAAATCTTTAAGTTTTGTAATATCTTATGAATCATTTTCTCCCTTGAAAATAACTAACAGAATTTAAACTAACAACATTTTCTTGAAACTTAATCTGAATATTGATACACAGTATACATTCTTAAAACACCTGATTTTTTAACAACTGCTTTCATTCATGCAAATGTAACTAGGTTCACTGAAAAGTTCCATGCATAAATTTAAAGTTATGGATAAATTCTCTGTATTGCCGCTTCCTTTACAGCTGATCGTTTTCGCTTCTTCGGAAAATCAGTTCTGACACTCACTCATTCGAAAGTACTTAATAAAAGTTCTAGTCTTTTGGATGCTAAAAATGATCGTGAGGCTTGACATTGTTTCACGTTTGATAAAAGTCTCTAATCTGTCGCCTTTCTGGAAAAGTAATTAGAATATCATATCTTTTGACAAGTCTTATTACTTAAGAAGAAAAGCGAGAAAACTTTCATTTCTCATTTGATATGAAATTTGAAGCATCAGGCTGACACATTCTTTGGAGAATTACATTTTATTAGTTCATTGGAACTTAGGGCAGAAATCGTCTGTCACGCTTAATCTTAAATTTTTGCTATCCATTTAATCGATATTTCCTTCACTGTATATTTGTTATTTAGTTCTTTTTATGCTTTTTATTAGTTTATGTAAATCAAAGAATGTATTTCTTGATATTTAATTTCCTAGTTTAGAAGGAAATATATTTTTCATAAATAACTTATTTATGACGCTTCTGTATGCTTTACATCATTATCCTTGATTCACTGAAACTGGACACTTTGCAGTGTTCCCCATTTGACATGAAAACTGTCTTTTCCACATTAACATTGTTAGAAATAAGAGTTATGGGTTTCAACCGATTTTCATTTTCAAATCAAAATAATTTTAGAATTAATTCAATGAAATTGATGTATACTAAAGCATCGCTTATACATCCTGCAAGAAACCATTAAAAAATACATATAAATGGAAAGATGTATAACCAAATTTCAGTTTAAGGATGTGATATATTTATTTTATCTCTGCAGTTTGAATGCTGTTCCTGTACTACTGCTATTATGCAAATTAAATTTTATCTTTCTGCTTTTGGTCTGTTTTGTTATCAGTGTTTCAAAAGCAATTTAAATACCTGTTTTTTAAAGTTATAAAATTCCAAATTGTATCAGACTCAATATGAAGCTAATAACGACCATAATTGTACTTGAACGGCTTGTTTTGGGTTAACAATAATTTTTTCGAATGTTTATTTTAACATAGATGCAGATTCGAATTTTTTCTAGGAGAAAGTTTTTAAGAGTCATCTGATGTGTCATTTGATATTAACCTTAAGCAAAGCACTAAAGCCATTAAGGGTACAGGAAATCTGATGGATTTCTCCATGTGTAGCGTGTATATGAACCCTTTTCCCTTAGGAAGTTCCCCACGAAGGCATCCCTTGACTTAAGAGAGTGAAGCCCTGAATCAGCAAGCCATGTCTAGAATCCATGCCTGAATCAGCAAGCCTTGTCTGGGGCAGGTAGGTGGTGAAAGCTGGCCTTGAACACGTGATGATAGGCATCTAACGGTTTGAAATACTAGATAGATAATTTTTTTAAGAAACTGACTGCTTTCTAAATCTGAGATTCATTTGAAAAATTTTTATTTCTTGCAAGAATAACCAAATAACTGTTGAATTCAGTTGAAATGAGTTCTCATAATCATTTGGAATCTGAATAAACTGAAATGGACTGAAATGAACTGGAATAAACTGAAATGGACATCCGTTGCTAAACTTGAGGTATGCCATTCTCAAGCGTAGCCGATGGTTACGTCTCTAGCTTTAATATCCAGGTTATGGCACCAGTTCTAAACGATGCGTACAGTTATCGGACGGGCCGTCGAGACCCATGGACCTTGAGAAGAATCGGCGGGTGGCATTATAGTATGTAGGATAAATTAAATAGACTGCGGATAAAATAGTTTCTCAGTACCATGCTGCTGCGCGTAGAAGAAAAATTTCCAGACACACTGTATACGCACCCTTGCGGGATAACGCCTTTATGCCCGGCAACCAGAGGTATACACTTCTCTCAACATATCAAAGACAACCTTTTTTCCGTTGAGCTAGGCACGGGATGTCTATAGCAAGACTAAAGCCACATCCTCTTCAGAGATGAGCCAAGTTTTAGTATACAGAGTGATTCTTGAAATGTTGCGATCTGATAAAAACCTTCAACTATTTAAATCTAAAGTTCTAAATCCGAACCCCACGAACACTTAACAAGTGAATGATCGCTTAAGTGTGAACTGAACACGTGAGACTGGAGAAGGGTTTAAAACTCTTTATTATTCAATATATTTACAACCAGTTCCCACTTTTAACTTTACATAAAGCCGCCATTCGGGCTTGAACTTAAATACTATTTAACTAAAACTAGCTTAACTAAAGCTCGTAAAGAATATAGCCGAAGCTATCAGAATCTAACTAGTTGGCCCCTAAATATTAATTAAATCGGCGAAGCCTAGCAAGGGTCTAAGATATGGCCGAGCGTAATAATAGCTAAGAGAGACGTAGCCAGAAGGCAAACGCGCACTAGTCAGGAAATCCGACTCTCTCTCTCGAAGTCGGTTAAGTCACGACTTAAATAGCACTCATTCTCATTTGCATTATCTGCGTTTCTAAAATTACATTCTGGCAGGAAATTGTAAGCTGAAATTAGAATAAGATAGGAAAGATACAAAACTTAAAATAACTGTTAATTAACATAATTTAAACCTTACACCTGAAATCCGCTATCCTCCCTACAACATAAAGGAAATCAGCCACTTTGACTGCTTAATCCTTGGATGAGAAGATATCATTTTTGACACCTGAACACCGTTGCATGCCAGTGTAGACAATGGCCACGCATCGTTGTGGAGATAAGGCCCTTGAACATTTTGTTAGTCTTTTCTGAGGATCTGCAGGGGACGTTATTTTTATACACGATAATATAAGGCCACACCGAGCTCAATTGGTCTACGATTTTCTGAAGAAGATATTTGCCATATGATGTAGGCAGCACAGTGTTCAAACCTTCTTCTAGAAGATTCTAATTCTTCTGGAAATCTTCTTAGGTCTTCTAAAACATTTAAGGATGCCTAGGAAGAGCTATTGCGCAAACTCCCTACTTTTCTGAAAGTGGGTGCTCTCGCAAGGTCCTGCAGGCATTAAAATCCTCTTTTTTAAATTTCATTTTAGTAGTAGCACTTGAACATACAATTCATTGACTAAAGTGTAACAAGTACACTCAACACAAACACATGAAAAAGAACGAATGTAAAATCTGGAACATAATTTGCTCAGAAGGAAAAGGTCGAACAGTTTGAAGATCTTGAAGCTTCTCTCTTGCCTGCCAGTATCTGTCACATAGATCTCCAGTCACTTTAGGGCATTCCTTAAGCTGAGGAGCATTCATAACAGTGTTTCTTCCACATAATATACAGTTAGAGGACGAAGAGATGCCAAATCTAAATAAATGGCCCGCAAGACAATCATGTCCAATCTCTAACCGATAGGTTGCAACAGTGATTCGTCTTGGGGCATTAGGTATTTTTAAAAGAGAATCCCTTCAACGTTTTCTTTAATTTGCTCTGCATGCCTGGAACGAAAATCGATATTCGTGCATACTTTTATTACTCGCACTACAGTGGGGTAAGGAATAGGATTCAATGGAATCTATAGGATTTTGGTTGCTTTTTCAGCTAAAACGTCAGCCATTTCATTACCAAATATTCCACAGTGAGCCGGGACCCACTACAAAATAATATTTTATGTAAGGTTTGTAATGCACTTAAATTAGATATTACAGGCATTCAAATCCTAGCTTTGAGTTTCACGGCATCATTTTTAAACTAGATCAAGGGTCTCACAATGCGTTGACCCATTCTGAGGCATGTAAATTTGCGCTTGGTGGCCAGATTCCACTCGTAATTCCCGAATGGCATACAACTGGACCGTTCTGAAAATATGAATTTTGATGTTTGGGCTGTTTTCGGTTTAGTTCGCGTATTATAAAACGTTTTACCTGTTTCTATTTTGTTATGCTACTGTTGGCTGTCGCATACTATTGAGCATCTGTATACATAATCTCTTTACAGTAAAACAATTAATTTTCGAGATATCGTCCGTGCGTGCTTATAATCTTAATTTTCACGCCAGTATATTTGAAAGAAGAGGAATTTCAACTGATGGAGTGATGAATATGAAAATTTTTAAGCGCTGGAAATAATTTCTGAGCGCTTTAAACTTGACTGCTTTTATTAAAAATAAACCTTCTTTCCTTATTGGTCAATAATAGTAATAAAACATTAATCATTTTTCCTTTCTTCTCTGATGTCAGTTATAAAATTGCGGCTATTTCTCATAATACTGGAGTTGTTTTTATTTCTGTCTTCAATAAGATACGCGATTCCAACTTCCAGTACTCCACGCATGACAGGAAATTTTGGGGAATTTATTGAATTCCTTGTCAGCGACATTGCCAGACATTGATCTAACCCAAAGTGCTTTAAAAGTTCCCATCAAGGGATATGAAATTTTTATTCGAAAACAGCACAAATATTGGACAGCATTATTGGTCTGCAAAGCTGTGAGAATGTAAATTTCTCACTTCATGGAGTTCATCTTCATCATAACTTTAATCGAAACCGGAGAACTACCGCGTGTATAAATACTGGAAAAACTGGTTTGTTCTCCTTTTCTGCTGACTACGTTTCAAGCGAGCCTCACACATGTCGCCCTCCTATGATAATGACGTTTTGGTTGAATGAAAAAGAAGGAGCGGAGGTAGCTTAAAAAATTGCACGAAGTAGCTGAAAATGTTTCGCTAAAAATGAATCTGATTTGATACCGTGCTTAAATTTAAACCATCCTCGAACGAATTATTAATATGTGTTTCATCTCCAGAAAATGCCGATATTTAGTCGTCAATAATCGCCTCGCCGAAATTACCGCGTGCTGAACGAAAAAATATGTGTGAAGGAAAATATTATACGCATGAAAATCTCCATCTACAATTTGTTTAGTATACTTACAGTGCAGTAAGCTACAGTGCACAGCATAGACGATGGTGAAAGATTAGAAAGTTATGTTCTTTTGCAATGTATGGCCCCGAGATACTGTTCCATGTTTAGCTTTTCACATTTTGTGTTCTAAGTTAATGTGTTATGTTATTTTTGTGTACTACGTGATCTGTGTTAGATATATATATTTAATCAAGAGACGTTTGTGTTAAAATAAATGTGAGATTGAAAGAAAAGTTGTTTCCGCAAGTCTCATGCATGTGGGTTATTGGGTAAGTGAAACATTTTATTATTCTTGATACCAAATTACAACGCAAATGTACTAGGCGTAATTTTAGGCCAGAAAGTATTTGGGCATATATAACATTATTTTTGATACTTGTAGTATCTAATTTATTTAGGGAGTCACTTTCAACACCGCAAAAGCTCAAATTGTGATTCTGCCAGATTCACCGAAGAAACTTCTTAAGCTGACGAACTAGATTTCTTTCGCTGTATACCCATAATTTTTTTTCTATTAGACAGTTTTAAATTCTAAACTTTTCCCACTAACTAAATTGTTCAACTCTTAATTTGATTCCATGGCGCCACTTGC
The DNA here is from genome assembly GCA_000611955.2 of Stegodyphus mimosarum. Lineage (NCBI taxonomy): Eukaryota > Metazoa > Arthropoda > Arachnida > Araneae > Eresidae > Stegodyphus > Stegodyphus mimosarum. The sequence continues at coordinate 92,796 of KK121578.1, read as the reverse complement.
TTGCCATATTTTCTTTACCTTCATTATAATTGGCGACATTGTTAGCTAAGTCTAAACTTTTGAATTTTTTTCTGCTTACGGATCTCTCTCTCTCGTTTAGTTCCAGTCGAAGAAGGCGATAGTGTTCCATCGCTAAAATAAACGTGACGCCGAAAAATCGTTTACCTTGCTCAAGGATAATATGGTTTTGCTAAGCATTGTTCTTTCACTTCCAGGCTTGGTGGAAAATTTTAATTCCCCTTTCTTAAATATATATATGTGATAATCCTATAGACAACTTTAGGATTAGAAGATACCGTAGAAACATAAGATTACTTAATAATGGAGAAGAAACTTATTGACATTGGCGTAGATAACAAGACACAATTTTGAAACAGTAAGTAATTCTGAAGGTACATATTCTCGTTTACGCATCACTACGGAGTCACACCTTTTTAGACATGGACGACACAGGGAACACACTGATGCCATAGTACATCTTAGCATAGTGAAAAAAAGCAGGTAATTCGAGAAAGCATTTCAGCAAGGGTATTTAGAGAGTTGAGTTCTTTGTTTAAATTTTTGATTGAGACAGGACAAGAGCATACTGCGTTCCAGGATTAATAAGTCGCATAACACAGATTAGTTTTCCAAATGACGCACATTAGCGCCCAGGAAGGGGACGTAGCCATGTTAAAATGAGGAATTAAAAGGACTGTTGCTAAGTAAGGTTAATAGGTTTCAATCATATTTCATATCTTGCATATACATATATAAAACAAATTACTTCAAGACGACAGCCTTGCTGCAAAGGATTACCTTTTCTTTAATTGCAAGAGATGAACTATTACTCTAGTTTAAAAATTAAATTCTCATTAAATTATTTTTCACGGTAATAATGTCAAAAGCATAGCCTGATGAAATTCCATTTGAAGCTCTGTGATTGGAACTTGGAAGTAGTTGCTATGCTGGCATGCAACTGTTATAAAATAGCTCTTAACAGCTCCTTAGAGAGCCTTGAAGGGCAGGCCGAATGTTAGGTTTTCTTAACTGAATTCCCCAGAGAAGATGAAAGAGATAAGGTAGAAAGTGGACACTTCATCCTTCATAAATCAAAAAACATCAGCGAGAACTGGAAGTGGGTGGTAAGTGTGGCTTCATCTGCTGGTCACAAAGGAGAAGGCAATCATGGGAAGAAAGGGCCAGAACAATGCTGGGATCATCGACTGGAAAATCAAGAAGGCTGAAGTCACGTGAGTTGTGTCAGCGAGTCTTAAGCCCATGATGAGAGTAAATTAATTTCTCACTGTAAATTCGTCAGCAAATATGGAAATATATTAGTAATTAATTTGTCTAACCTGATGATCTGCATAAGATCTAATGTTATAAACCTCTGCTATAATTTCATACATTGGAGTTGTCGGGAAGTTAGCAGTTGGGCAGCAGATGATTTTTTGAAGAAATTATCAATAAGCTTGTTAAGATGCTCTCAAACAAAATCATATTTGTGGTCCCGATGCAGACGGTTGTTTCGGATAAAATAAAGAGCTCCTGGTTATGGTACCCAAGAATTGAACAATCTGAAGCTCTTAAATGTGCTTGTCTGTGGCGTGGGCCGAGTCAGGAGAAACATAGGAAAGTATGGGGCGATTAACTGAAATATGAATTCTTTGTTTCCTGTTTAGAATAATTCCAGACGTGTTCAAGTTCCAAATTACAGACGTCTGGAATTAATATAAACAGGAAACAAAGAATTCATATTCCAGTTATTCGTCTTTGATACTTTGGTACTGCTGTTATTATTCTGCATGCAGCGAGAAATTCTTATCCCTGCTCTTTCCAGATTCCTCAGTGAATCCCAAATGGGGCCTGACGTCTGAGGAATCTGTAAAAAGTATTTTCCAGATAAGCTGAGGTGAGAAAACTTTGAAGCCATTGCTTCCTGTGAGAAAACGCCAAGCCTGGATGGAGCTGTTGAAGGGGCTGTGGTCAGGCACAGTTTAGCTAGTCACGTGTTCTAAAGCAGTGAATCTAATGTCATGAAGCCCGTGGCTTGCCAACTACTGCACTACTTGAAAAGATACATTCACATAATTCAAAATAATTATATGAAATACTCAGAAATTGCAACGTACACTAGTTACATGGTGAAAATTGTTCTTTTAAGAACAGCTATGAAATGGCTGTTAATTTTCAGGCTGCTGGGGGACGGAGATTACCCGGCTGAGCGGTGGCATATAAAGTCTAGTATGTCAAAAATCACAAAAGGAATAAACAGTCTTAAAATTACTTGGTAGTCAGTTGCGTTGCATTAATTAACGAAAACGTGTTGATTAAATCCGATTCCATATTTCCATATATGTATATAATTTTTGGCCTCCTACAAGTGATAAAAGTAAATTTATACTGAGACACATCACAGTACTTAAGTCCATTAATGTTACTAGTGTGTATTAAGTAATCCATTTTTTAAACTGAATATAATGCTTATACAGCTGAATTCATTCTTTTCAGGTTACCTTATACCATGCTGGTGGGTGGTGTGTTTGCCATTAAGCTCGAACACTTCCTAATGGTCAATGGTTACTCCAACCTCTATTGGGGATGGGGTGGAGAAGACGACGACATGGCCTACAGGTAAAGAATTAACGCATCTTAGATTGTTTCACTAATACACAATACGTGTTTGATGTGCAATCGAAATTTTAAGTAGACTTCCTCTTTTGGGAGACAATTAGATGTCACAATTTATTATTTTATTAAATATCTGCAAAATACTACTAGTATTTTTAAATATATTTATATAATCACCAATAAAAGAACCATAGATATTGGTATTCATATCATTTTAACCACTTTTAAATATTTAAATTATTTTCTAATAGACATCGGCGTGTATATGATGTTTTATTATTTGAGTTGTCTAATTTTAATTAAAGAAAACGCACAGCTGAAAAGATCGTTTTGACAAGTTATTTTTTATCTGCAGTAAAGGTGAAGTTATGGTTTTATTATAAATATTCAGCAATTTAATTCGAAATCATGGATTTCGTCATTATTTAAATACTGATGTCACTCAGGATAAGAACTAAATTTGTACTCTACATTAGTAACTAAACGTTGTATCGCTATTGTAAAGTGCTTACGGCATTCATAATGCTGTCCCAGCTCAACAGATGTGTATTTCTAAGAAATCATTCCTCAGAAATTAAATTTATGCCGAGGAAAAACATTGTTTTGCGATTCTTCAAAAGGGCGGTCGTTTACAACTCGGCATAATTGTAACGAGTAATCATTCGTCATCGTCCGTAGTAGTACACGAAGTGAACCTGGTAACCCGATGTGACGTCACTTCCAGTTACAGGGCCTTCTCTGGATACTGCCACTTCCGTCTCCCGGTTACCGCCACTCAGTTAGATTGTAATTCTTCCAAATAGCTTTGCGCTGGGGCTAAGGAACAATAAATGAATTACTAATTACTAAACAAGTCATAAATTCCACTTAACGTTCACTACATTTTAAGCTCTCTTAAAAAAATTCAGTGGCGCAACAGCCCTAGTGGGCTACGGCCTGCAGTGCCCTTTTTCTTCTTTCTTGATCTTTTGGGGCCACGGAGTGCATCAGGATGTGCCCTGGGCAAGTGGTCAGCTTGTCGCAGGACCCCGGTGTTTAGTCCCCAAGTGAACTTTGTTCTCATTTTATCGACCCGCTTAAGGGATGAAAGGTCGAGTCAACCTTGCGAAAACTTGTGCAGCTGCGCTAGCCACTTCGCCACCGGGTTCAAAGCTCTCTTGAGTCCGCTTTAATTTGCATAAATGTTGGAAATATATGTGTTGTTAAATCGAAGGGAGCTAGAACAGTGTTTAAATTAACTTTAATTATTGGTAAAAATTATGGTCCAGAATTATTGGTAAAATTTTAAATAATTTTTACAACGAAAACTATTTTATACAGCAAAGGAAATATAAAACTTTGTATTAGCGTTATCCATACAATTTTATAACGGAATTATATTCTGTAGCTTGTAAATTTCATTTACAAACTGTGGTTTGAAATTTCAAACCTGTCTGTCCCTCTAACAGCACTGACGGTATAATCAATAATTTTCAGAATAATTGGATTACTTCAGAGAGAAATTTGAAAATATTTTTCTTGAAAAAGGAAAAGAAAATAATTATTTTCTGAAGAGATTGTTTTTATTTTTATTTTCATTTTCATTTCTTCCGCCGCACTAAGCTATCAAATTAAAAGAATTCAAAGCGAGAGATCCTTTTTAAATAATTTAAATTAAACCGCAATCTTTCGGCGTTGATTTATTCGCTGGGAAAAATAAATTAACAAACAGCACCGAGCAATTTATTTGTTCCGTGATGCACAAAATGCAATTACTTTTCTTCTTCATGTTCTATTCTAGAATTTATACGAGATACGTGGCATTCTCAATTCTTTCGTGGTGTATAGAATTTGTGATGTAGTTCTTTTCTCTTTGTTGTCTGAATTGAATAATGGTTTTAAATATTTTTGGTAATTGTTTCTACATTTCATTGTAAATTGTAGTGCATCTTGCAATCAAGTACTGTGTTCTACTAAGTAAGAAGCAGTCTCTTTAAAAGCTTACCGGGAGGTTTCTTTGTGTCATTAGTTTAGGAAGAGCCTATATTGCTAATCAGTAGCAAAATTAAATTTCTATTTGGGGACGATTTCAAATGGAAAGAATCATTTCAAGAGACTGGCAAGCCGTAAACTTTCTTCGTGGATTCAAGTGACAATGAAAAATATAGAGTTAGGATAAGAGAAATTGGTAATCTGAAAGTTTTATACTCACAAAAGTTTTACTAGCAAGGTCAAAATACTTTCATGGTTAGAAATATGTATATCCTGAAGTTTATGTTGCTCAGTTATAAACGTTCTGTGTCGGACATTTTTATGCCAAAACAAATATCAGTGCTATAGTAATATTTTTGTTTAAGATATATAATACTGTACCAAGACGAATCAGCGGTTAAGTAAAGGAAATCTTCCGGACTAGTTTCGAACGTTTGTGGAATCGTCTTCGGTTGCAGAAATGACAATGGCGAAGAGAATGCAAGTGCTCATGCTATAACAACAGACACACGATTCAAGAAAGTTCCAACTTAGCAACAGAAAACAAAGTCACTAGCTCCATCTATTGAACGAAAGGGAAATCAATTATGAAGCATTTTCTTTGAAAATGATGATAAAAAATGATTAGAATTAGAAAATTAAGGATAATTAAAATAATTTTTGAATGCGAAAAGGCTCTAGAAATCTTATTGGTGAACGGAAAACGCTTTTTGAATAATTTGGACAGCAGAGAAACAGAAAAATCTGATATTTTGGTCAGGAATACTTGGCAATAGCAAAATGCTTTATACTCCTTAGTGCGAAGTTCCAAGACGTTTTTAGATTGGTTAATGTATATTGAGCCTTAGTGGCAAGGAATACTGTATCAACCTCAAAACTTCATATCAAAATTAAGCGCTTTTAAGTGTTTGTGACGTAATATATACATACGAATCACTATAAACAAATGAAAGGAGGAGATTGTAAACTTGAGGATTTCATTTATGAAACAATACGAAAAGTGTTCTGATAAAAGAAGTTTCCATTCATCGGTTTTTTTCCTTTAGTCTAACATGAATAACAAGTACTTACAAAAAAATTAAAGAAAGATAGTAAAAGTTTAAGAGAATTTATGCTTTTAATAGTTCTTTAATAATCTCAATTAATTCCCTAAATTAAAGAGTATTCGTTCCATTCGAAACTAAATCATGGATGATTAATGAATACTACGTAGTAAAGATTCAAATAGAAACAAAATTTCTTAAAATTGCTAAATCAGTAACAGTTAAGTTATAATGAAAAGCTATTGCAGTGAAAGGAAAATAATTAACTGTCTACAACTATCACTCAGGCGAACTAGTAGTAGAATGCATAAGACAGCTAACCGTCAGAAGTCTGATCCGGTGTTAAATCCCCGAGAACGGACTGACTGCTTGGGAGGTTTTGTGATTTTCCCCTTGTGTAATGTGAATATGAGTCAGTTGCTTTTAGAAAGCCGTGAAAGAGAACATTTCTTCAAAGTAGATAGTCCTATTGTAATTTGTCACTATCAGTACGAATTACAAATATGAGCACATGGTACTCGACGGTGACAGTATCCTGTTGCAAGCAAGAGCAACTTTGCATTGCCCAACATAAGTGGTCATCAGCATTTTCCCTTTAGCCTCAACAGCTCCCACCATGCACTTTCTTTCCATGTTCTGGTTCTTTTTTCAACATTCTTCACGTTACGTAGTAAATTCCGGGAGGACACAGTACATTGAGATTATTCTTATTGAGATTATTCTAGTACATTGAGTACATTGAGTAAATCTACTACAGTACATTGAGATTATTCTAGAGTCTAGACCAAGAATTCTTGAGTATTCTTGGTCTAGACTCTAGAGTCAAGAATCGTCAAGATCAAGAATACTCAAGAATAATCTAGATTATTTTTTAATTTTATCGATGGGATCCAAGAGGCTGAAGAGCAACTTAAACAGTCGGCCTTCTGTCAATGGCGAAAAAAAAGTGTATTTTGTCGTAATAAAACCAAATTCACTTCAACTGCAATTTATATTGTGCTATGATATTTTGATTGACTTTCATGCTATGTCCATGAAAATGGACTCCATTACTCTGAAGTCTTGAATGCTCTTATTTCTCCTTAGGCAACAGTAACAACAAGTATCGATTTTTGTTTCAGGAAATATTATCGTACTTTTGCAACTGAAATGAATTAATTCGAAGATCGCATTTGTATTTTTTAAAACGAAACTTCAGTTGACGTTAAACGAGTCAGAACTTCATATACCTGTCGCGTATGTAACGTTCATATAGCCATTTGTACTTCGAAATTCTTCCACGAATGCATTCTTTCCTTTAAGCAGAGTTTGGCAAAACTAATTAACCAACCGAACAAAACACCTGATTACAAAGTATAAAAAATAAATAAATAATACAAATATAGTTATAGCCACTGATAGGTTTTGCAGATAGGCTAGAAATATTATGGCTCATAGCAACATTTGTTTATGTTTAACAGCTAGGCAGTAAAATCTTTTTATTTAAATATTTATAGCATGTTTCTTAAGTTATGCAGACATTTTTAAGAAAGAATTTAAAGGAATATTTATCGTAAGAGAGACTTTCTATAACAGTAAGCCGCTTTAACGTAAAATCGATAAGAATATCTTACCGACCGTCTAAAAGGATATTACGTAAATAGAAAATAATGATTAATTGGAAAAATGCAAACACTATCAGAAATTTTTGTTTATAATGGTTATATTCCTAAGCTTGGTAACTACATTATCTTTGAGGATGCTGATATTTAAACGCACACCATCATCTTCTTCTTTCTTCTTTTTTTTAATCCCAGGATAAAAAGGACGAAGTTAAAAATTGATTTTTCAAAATACCGTTAAAAACATTTTCAGCATAATACCAAGTTTTACGTAAAATCTTTTGTCTTTCTTTATGATTGATTTTTAAGATTTTATGAAACTTTCCGCTAAGCCATTTCTCTTTATTTCTATATAAAATGTATTTTTTATATGGAAAACTGTTTTTTGAAAACGCGTTTAAATATGATTTCCTTTTAAAGTGATGACGATATCTCTAGAAACACTTTCGCGAGTTAAAATAAGATCATGCATTTTTCTATTTGCCTGTATTATTACCAATATTTGCATTTTAAAAGTTCACGTTTATTGCCCACATTCGTAAATATATATATATATATATATATATATATATATATATAAGATAGAGAAAGAATTGATTTGAGAAATGAATCAATAAAGATTGACTTTCAGATTGGGACAAATTTGATTACGTGACATTAGTGATATTTCAAATTTTACATTTTTACCTTGTACAGAGGAGGTTTCATATAAAATTTGCTGGACTTAAATCACTTTCTTGCGGAGCGAATTTCTATTATATTTTAGGAGTTATATAATTATTAAACTTATTTAGGTTTTATTAAACTTATTTCGGTATTTTAATGTAATTTTTGTATGCTTATTGTTTCCGTATTTTAAAATCTATCATTTTTATATCCGGCCTGTAACGTACACCCTTAAATTTCAATCTTATATTTTGTACTAAAAGTGCGCATTAAAAGCCGGAATATACAATAGTTGTCTTTATCAGAATTTATATACCATCCTCTAGAATTTGATTGGAGATTCCTCCGGTAAACTGTGATCGTTTCTAAAGATATTACTTTACATTTTCGCTTTACTACTTTTATATACTACCATTTTTCTGTGGTAGAATTTTTTTCCGAATTGATGAATATATTCTGCTTTCTATGTTTTTACTAAAATGTGCCATGTCACTAAATTAGTCATGTGAACACCCATCACGTATGACTCATTCTTAAATTAAAACCATCTGTCTATAATGTTTGCCCCAAAAGTTCAGCTGCATCTTTCACAATATCCTTGGCTCCACAAGTGACCGAGTAATTTAAACCATTGAATATTGGTAATTTGACCCGGATTATATCCCAAGTAAACTCGCTTTTCCCATGCATAACATGAGTACAAGCCAGTTTCCCTTAGAATACCTTTTAACGAGGCATTCCTATTCTTTTCCAGATAATCAGCGTGTGCTTTGAGGTATTCAAATAAACTAACCTAACGTGTCGTAAAACTTGCGTAGCTGTATTTTTAAAACAGAGAATTTGTAATTTTGTTCTAATGCATAAAAATATTGATATTTGCCCATTCTCGTATCCGAAATACTTGAATTAACAATCAAAATTTAAATGTTTTATTTAAACTGCAACACACTTATTCACAACTGTCATAAACCAATCCTTCCTTATTGATAAAGCCCACTCTGTTTCAAGAGACAGAATATCTCTCCTATTAATACCAAACTGGATTCAACATTCATTGAGAAGTCATCGCTTGAGATTTCTCTCTGAAAGTTACCCTGAAAGAGGAATTATTTTGTGTGATTACCAAAACGGCGAACCAACAGAAGAATTTAAACCAGAGAGGAAATATAATTTAAAATTTAAAATTTTCAGCTCGTAATTAATTTCAAATAAGGGTATTGTATTTAAAAAATTACATACATAATTTTATTTTTATGCCAAATAATATATGCATTTGGAAATGCTTGATTTGCAACAAAAATTATTTGGAATCCCTACTTTAAAACATCAGTAATCCCGTGTTTCTTTCGGTTCCAAAAATTGAAGTCTCACTAAAGTATTACAGTGTTCAAATATTTTCTAGTAACGTGTTGTGTTGTAAATAATATCGTTTCAGCGCTCAAGATACTTAATGCGTCAGCATTAATATCTTTTTATTTTTGATCATTATCTCCCTCTGAACATCGTAATCTTATCAGTGTTCAGTGCCTCTTAGTTTTGGTGCAACCAGTTAGGGGCTCCAGGGAAAATTGAATACCTATGTATTCTTCAACGTCCGATACCCTTAATCCTATGTAGAACCTATAAAATCACAACTTTGAATGGTGCACTTATCCTTGCAGGTCTATGACTTTTTATTTGTGATCATTCTGTCACTCTGAAAAACAAAATCTCATCAGTATTAAGTGTCTCTTAATTTGAGCGCAACCACCGGGGGCAAAGAAAATTAAACACCTACTTAATCTTCAACGCCCTTTCGCCTTAACCCTATACAAGGCCTATAAAAGCAGTTCTATGAATGTTGAACTTATCCTTGCAGATCTAATCCCTATCCACATTCATGCAAAACAAAAGGTTGCTTACACCGAAGTTATTCAATTACGAAGACAGGCCACTATGCAGAGTCCATTTATGTATGATTGCCAAGGAAAATCCTTCACATACATCCAAGGCTCAAAGGTATAGGTAGAACGGAGTCTTTCCATCACACAAGTAACACACACTCTTATTTATAAGTATGGTTCAAAAATAGCTGAGGGTGTTGTAAGTGCATTTTTGAATTTTGCAGATCAGAAGCAACTATATAACTGAAAACCATATTTGGTATGTTATAACAGCCTTTTTCAAGCGGAAGCTATAGATTATATAATAGACTCGCATAAATGGACTTCATCTGTACACACCTTCATTATGCCTGTACTTTTAACCATCTCTGATACCAGCATACTTCTCCAATCATCATTAATATTCAGCAACTTCTAAGAAACAATAGACGTAATCATATAAACCTGAAATAGGTGAAAGCACATTCAGGAACAAAGGTAATAAAATAGAAGACAAACTAGCCAAAGAAAGCAGTTGATAATGCAGAAGCGATTATTCTCACCTATCCAGCTCCTTCTTCACACATAAAAAAAAGCCCGCTTAGAAAAAGTAGTACAGAAATGGCAAAGTAAATAAAGATCAAGGTGTAACAGGAAGACGAACATATAACTTCATCCAAAAATTTCAAGTGAACGTCTTACAGCCATTCGACAATTAGTACAATTTATAACAGGTCATGGTCATTTCTTGTATACTTCCTTAGGTTCAATATCTCCGAATTAAATATAGAACATTTTACCTCCACTGCCCAATGTCAAACTCAAATCATCTACGCCAACAAACTAACCAACTAATTATGACACAGCATATAAGAAATTATAATAAAAAATTTGTGGTAGCTAATAAAACGTATACAACATGATAGCAGAGATGGTGCAAGATATATTTCAGTTAATATAAATTAAAATAATCACTAAGGCATCTTTTCATAACTGATATTACTTTATTTACTTTTATATCTTAATTATTAGTTTCTCCGCGTAATCTTCTGAATTTTCTGAGCAGTGACAATCAGCTGAACATGATTAACTAATGAACTTATGAGCGTTCTAAAAGCTGTTAAAATCTTAAATCATGAACTAATAATTCTACAGTATAGAATAACAATGCAGTCATGAGAAAGCAGCAGTGTATATTACTTTAGATGTACAATATCCTTCTACCACTTCTTTACATGTATACTTTCACATGTATGTTGTATGCTATATGTATATATGAGCATGGCAACACGAGCTTACTATATATATATGTATGTATATGGTAATCTCATGATGCATGTATGCATTGCATGTTGTGTTTAGTTTTATGGTTTTATGTACACTGCGCAAAAAAAAAATGGGACAGTTATATATCTCCCGTTCTACTGGGCCGATCGACGAAATTCAACTTGCGTTTTTCATGTCTCAAAAGCGCGACTTAACATATGTATTAGATTTATATATAGCGTTGTTCTGATATAGGTATTTTGACATGAAATTGGACTTTTTCTGAAATGGCATGCCAATTTTTTTCCATATTTCGATTCTACGATTCAAATTATGCCAAACTGCAAAGTTTTGTAAAAATCGCACGAGTAGTTTTTAAACAATTAGCCCTCAAAATTTTATCTCCTCAATGTTAACTGAAATTGGTATGTATTTATTAATATCTCTTTTTTATGAAACTTAGTTGGTTGTTTCCTACGCAGTTTGAAATTTAGGTTCATTCCAAATAAAATTCACAAATTTTTCCCCTCAGGGGCTCACTTTTGTGAGTACGGGTGTGGCAATCCCGAGGTACCCTAGCCCTTCAGGGGATCATCTTCTTGATGAGACGGGTGTCACGATCCTGGAGCCCCAGTGATCTATCCTCTTTTCCGTCTCCTCTCCTCTGAGCTGAAGCTTTCTTCCTTCCTTTCTCCCTTGTGGTTTTCCTCTTCGGAGGTTGGGGCTCGTTATGAGAGACTAGAACAGCCCTTGTCTCTAGTTTTCGAATGACGAGAAAACTGCCCACGTGTTTGCCGTGCGTGGAGACCCGTGTCGCTGGAAAGGAGGGTCCTGGTAGTTGAGGGGCGAGGTACTGTCCCCAACACACTGCTTTGGCCTCTGCTTCAGCTAAACGGGTGGCACCTTGTCGTCCTCACGGGTGTCAATCGGCTGGTCACTAGTCCTTGTGTCAGTGGCTTGGGGATAAGCTCTCGGGAGTTCCTGCTTTCGGGAAAGCCGACTGTGGGGCTTCAGTTTGCGTATAGGTCTGGCTAGCCCTAACACAGGAATCTGTGTTCCCTTGTTGGGCTCCGTGGTGGGTGGGGCGGTCGGACCCGAATCTTTAATCTCTTCAATATGGCAACTCACAAAATTCATATAATACAACATCCAGAATCTAGTCCTGTCATTTCCAATCCCAATCCGCCTATAACATCAACTAACAAAAAAGCACGTACCGATGCAAATGCCAAAGAAACTAATTGTCCTCGCTTCCTTGTTATTTCTAGTCCTTCTGGTGAATTACAAAAGATGTCTCCCTTTCTAATAAGCAAGTACATTCATTCATGTGTTGGTGAGCCACGAAACATAAAGCGTCTCCGTTCTGGTGATCTGCTTATTGATACCGTTTCGGCCATCCAGTCTGCTTCACTTTCACGTCAAACCAAACTTGGACAAGTACCGATATCTGTGTCAGAACACAAAACACTCAACTTCTGTAGAGGTGTTATCTCGGAAATCGACCTTCTGTTTGTTTCAGAAGAAGAGTTCGTTTCCGAGTTAGCTGACCAAAAGGTTTGTGCTGCTAAGCGGATCAAGATGCGTAAGGAGGGTCAGTTGATAGACACGAAACACGTGATCCTGACCTTCAACTCGCCTGATCTGCCGAAGAATATAAAGGCTGGGTATCTTAACTGTCCCGTAAGACCCTATATCCCAAACCCTATGCGATGCTTTCAATGCCAGCGTTTCGGCCATTCCAAGATATCCTGTCGTGGCAACCTGACGTGCGCTCGATGCTCGTTGGTTGGTCACGATAGTGAAAACTGCTGCGCTGCGCCATTGTGCATTAATTGCAAAGGTGACCACCCAGCATTTTCTCGTTCATGTCCAAAGTGGAAATCGGAAAAAGAAGTTCAGGCAACCAAAGTTACTAGGAACATCTCATATGCTGAAGCCAGAAGACTAGTGCAAAGCACACAGCTGCGACAAAATACATCTTACGCAACTGCTGTTAAATCTTCTCGTACAGTTGCCACCCAAACATCATTCGTTACGCAGCCTTCATCAAATAAATACGAACAGATAACAAGCAACCAGAGAAAAGACAACCCCACACATACTGTACAAAAAAAAGACACAGTAATCCAAAGCAAGCCAAAAAATGTCGTTAAGAAAACAACTGATAAAAATAGAAGCCAAAGCAATAGCTCTTTTGATGGGATGATTTCGGAATCTGTGGATTCAGACAGTATGGAAATAGAAGAGGGTCTAGAAGTTCCCAGGCATCTCCTCCCACGAAAAACTAAAAAGCAGCACAGAAAGAACAAACAGAAATCATAATGGCCACCCTCGTCTCTTGGAACAGTCGCGGCTTCCACCGAAATTTGACAGAAATAAAAGATATCATGAATGCTCATCATCCTGTATGCTTCGCTCTACAGGAGACTAACCTGAAACCGGAACAGCCAGCAAAGCTTCGGAGGTTTTCTTTCGTCAGGAAAGATAATATTGCAGGTGAGCGTGCCAGTGGAGGTGTGGGCCTCCTCACCTCACTGGACTATCCATCCAATGCACTTTCTCTGACAACATCCCTCCAAGTTGTCGCTGTGCAGATAAATTTCAATATCGTATTTTCCGTGGTTTCAGTTTATTTGCCACCAAATGAGCACATTGATCAAGAGCTTTTAAATGAGCTTGTAAAGCAGCTGCCTGAACCTTTTCTTCTTATGGGAGACTTTAATGGGCACAGTCCGCTATGGGGAAGTAAAGACACCAATTCACGAGGAAGACAAATTGAGCAGCTGATCGAAGATCACAGCCTTTGTCTCCTCAATACCGGGCAGGACACATACTTCCACGAGCCTACAAGAACATTCCACGCTATTGATCTTGCCATTTGTTCACCATCTCTGCTGCCATATTGCACTTTTAGTGTCGGCAATGATCTCTACAGCAGCGATCATTACCCCATCTTTGTATCTCTCGCACGAAGAGGAGCAAACTCCATGCCAAGGCCCGTTCGATTTATATTTGAAAGGGCAAACTGGGACCTCTTCTCTTCTGTTGCTGACCTCACAGAGGAAATGGTAGAAAATGTGCAAATCGATGATGCTGTGGAATACATTACTAATGTTATAAACCAGGCAGCTGTGCTTTGTATCCCCAGAACATCGGGTAAATTGCTAAAATATTCTAAACCTTGGTGGAACCGTGACTGTCAGGAAGCACTTCAAAAACAGAGAAAAGCTTGGGGAATCTTTCGCAGATACCCTACTTTGCGAAACTATTTAGCATTCAAAAGAGCCAAAGCAAATGCGAGAAAAGTAAGACGGCAGAGCCAGAGGGATTCCTGGATTTCATATGTGTCAAGAATAACATCCTCTACACCAAGTAAACGAGTTTGGGAGAGAGTTAAAAAAGCATGTGGAATATATAAAGACCACTCACTTTCCTTTTTGGAAAAAGATGGCCGAGTGATTAGCTCCATAGAAGAAATTGCAAATACTATTGGTGAGACATTTTCTGCCGTTTCTTCCAGCAGAAATTATTCTCCCGCATTTCTTTCTATTAAGCAGCGCTCCGAAAAAAATCCCATTGCTTTCAATTCCTCCAACTCTGAACCCTACAATAGGGATTTTACTATGCTTGAGTTAAAGAGAGCTTTGTTCCAGACACACAAATCTTGTCCGGGTCTTGACGGCGTGAGCTACGACATGCTGAAGCATCTATCCTGTAAGTCACTGAATGCCCTTCTAACTCTTTACAATAGGGTGTGGAAGGAGCATACTTTCCCCAGTGCATGGAGGAGAGCTGTTGTCATTCCTATCGCTAAGCCAGGAAAAGACTCGCGGAATCCCTCGAATTATCGGCCAATAGCCCTTACGAGCTGCATATGCAAACTGTTTGAAAAGATGGTAAACAGCCGCCTAGTCTATTTCTTAGAAAAGAATAATGTATTGTCACCTTATCAAAACGGTTTCCGAAAGGGAAGGACAACTTTAGATAATATGCTCCTTTTGGAGACATCTATTCGTAAAGCTTTCCTTAGAAGAAACCATCTTGTCTCTATTTTTTTTTACATTGAAAAAGCTTATGATAAGGTATGGGATCCTTCGTGATCTCCATGATAGTGGCTTGCGTGGCAACCTACCATTTTTCATTCAGAATTTTTTGAGTGCTAGGACCTTCCAAGTTAGGATTGGCTCTGTTTTGTCAAAAATCTTTGAACAAGAAGAGCGTGTGCCTTAAGGCTGTGTTCTTAGCGTCACTCTATTTAGTCTGAAAATTAACTCTGTATTAAAAGAACTTCCACCAACTATTTTAGGATCTTTGTATGTTGACGACCTCCAGATTAGTTGTCGAGGGGCAGATATGAGACATATAGAGAGGCAGCTGCAGATCGCATTGAATAAGATCCACGAATGGTCAGTCAACCAAGGATTTACGTTTTCTGAACAGAAGACCGTCTGCGTGCATTTTTGTAGAAAGAGAGGTCTCCATCCTGAGCCTGAATTACACCTTAATGGATCTATCATTCCAGTTGCACCTGAAGCAAAATTTTTAGGAGTGATATTCGACCAGAAACTAACTTTCCTTTCTCATGTTTTACAGCTGAGAAAGAAGTGTATGAAAGTACTTAATATACTAAAAGTCCTGGCGAATACCTCCTGGGGTGCTGATCGATGCTCCATGCTTCGCATCTATAGAGCGCTTGTCCGCTCTAGACTGGACTATGGCTCAGTTACCTACGGATCAGCTCGGTCTTCTGTGTTGCTAAAACTAGATCCTGTGCATCATCAAGCTCTGAGGATTTGCTCCGGAGCTTTCAGGACATTTCCTGTCCAGAGTCTCTATGTTGATTGTTATGAACCATCACTTCGTTTGAGGCGTGAGCAGTTGTCTCTCTTGCAATATTTTAGCATCTTATCACAACCTGACAATCCTAATAGGCTAGCTTTGACTGATAACAGCTGTGACACTTTATTTAATGCACGGCCATCCTGTGTGCCTCCGTTTTCTTTGAGAGTTCGCTCTCTGATCGAGGAACTCTCCCTGTCTGATATATCCCCCCAAGCCATGCAATACTTTGAAATTCCTCCTTGGGAACAGGCAGGAATCCAGATTCTTGAAATTTTTTCCCATCAGATGAAAAAAAACACAAACAATGTCATCTACACCCAACTTTTTGCTGATCACAGGTATAAATATCAAGAATATGTTCCAATATACACAGATGGTTCGAAGTCAACTTGTCACGTCGGGACGGCATTTGTAATTGGTGACCATGTAGAAGGCAGAAGTTTGCACCACGCTTCCTCAGTCTTAACAGCTGAACTTACCGCAATATATCATTCACTTTTGTATGTATCAAAGCGACGGCATAAAAAGTTTATAGTTTATTCAGACTCCTACAGTGCGCTAAAAGTTTTAGAAGCTTTTTCGAACACCCATAATCCGGTAATTTTTGATATCCTCAAACTGAATTTAAACTTAACAAGGCTCGGATTTGAAATCCTCTATTGCTGGGTTCCCGGGCATACCGGTATAAAAGGTAATGAGCGAGCAGATGTCGTCGCAAAATCAGCTGTAGAAATATCCAGTCACCTCATCCCTATCTGAGACATTAGTAGTTTTATAAAGCAAAAGATGTTGGAAAAGTGGCAGCAGTTTTGGGATGTCCAGTCTTTTAATAAATTGAAGAGCGTGAAACATAGAATCGAACTTTGGCATTTTAATGGAAGACGTAAGGAGGAAGTTCTTTTGACTAGACTTAGAATCGGTCACACCAGAATGACACATAAATATCTTTTAAATGCTGACATTGAGCCCCTGTGCTCAAAATGTGGT
>KK121578.1:32727-75841 GCA_000611955.2 Stegodyphus mimosarum | reverse complement strand
TTTATTTTATCACCTCATCTAAACTGATTTTAATTTTGTATGTTAGTTTCGACACTTGTGATTTTATCTAATTTTATATAACCTCATCCCTTGGATTTTGTACATTTCTTTATCTAGTTTTTTAATCCATAGGCACTTTAATTTCACTGTGTTATGTATAACTTTATATCTCATCACCTTGTGTTTGGCTCGATATAATCATTCTTGGTTTTGCGCCAAAAAATTTCACTCATCACATCACATCACATCACATCACATCACATCACAAATTTTTTATGATTTATTTTTTAAATTTTTCAAAAAAAAATTTGAATTATAATCCATAAAATTTTTAGAATCATCTTAAAGTAGATGCATTTTTAAGCATACCTGCAAAAAATTAGACCTTTTTATTCAAATATTTTGAAGATATACAGGAATTTATATATTGGCGCGTTTAGCAATTTGGCATATTTATTGAAAGCGATAATAACAGAAATGTGACTTACGCACTTTGTTAAAATTATTTGAAAGTAAGAACGATGCGACTTTTTTCCCGCTCATCCACAATGTAAAAAGGTAGGAAAGATGTCACTTTTTTCCCGTCCTGGAGAATGGAAGGAATATCAAAATAGACCGCCGTGTGTTAAGAAGTTCGCCAAGTGAACTATTCTTGGCGCAAATTAAAAAAAATTCGCCAAGTTAAATTTTTAAATTTCTCCGTACATTTCGCACCAAATTTTACAAGATTTTACAAGTTTTACAAAATTACCCTTAGGCATAATTTTAGTTGTAGAATCGAAATGGGGAAAAAATTGGTATGTTATTTTAGAAAAAGTCCCATTTTGTGTCAAAATACCTCTATTAGAACGAAGCTATATATGAATCTAAAATAATCCTAAGTCGCGCTTTCGAGACATGGAAAATGCAATTTGATTGTCGGCAATCGGCCCAGTACAACGGGACATATAGATCTGTTCCATTTTTTTTTGCGCAGTGTGCATATGGTTATATTTTATGATTGTATGAGCAAACCGAAGATGCCACTCTGTACCACATGTACAATCACTTACGCAAAACTTGTACGCAAAATAATAAACTCGCGAAACTGCATTATTGTTACACCTGGGAGGTGTTGCTCTGGAAAGGAGCGGATGTTGTGCATACCTCCGTTCATCTATGTTAGATATCACGTGTCCCCGCCTTGCGTCTCTTCGCTAATGTCTCTTAATTCTGTTTACGGAGTAGAGCTATCATGTGCTACTTACGAAACGGTACGTTACTGAAAACTCTTATCATCGTTATCTACAATAATATATTCTAACTTATTCGGTATTTATCACTTCGAAAATTGTTGAGCCAGCTCAAAAAGGAAAGCGTCATAACCTTTTTTGTTTCCTAAAGGATCAATAAATGACGATTGAGTTTAAAATCTCCATTCAATCAATTTACACCACAAGATCGTTTCCAGCTAATTTCAAAGTCCAGATATTTTCATTATAGTCTTTTTTAAAGCCAGGTTGCATTGTTGTGACTTATCTCACTTGTCTGATAGTAACATCAGATCAATCCCACGAAATTCATCGTGGCAAGTAATGCAAGACGGTGCCTACCGTTGGCAAGAGTGTTGAGCACCAAACAGGTGACAGTACGACTTTGCTCAGTTTGCTTAGTTCGTGTTCAATTTTCATGGAGAGCATCCCGGGTGGGCGGGGCCGAGGGTTGTCCTTTCCACCAGAGATCCCTCTTCCCCTACTACATCCTTTCGAGAGGACTTCCGCCTCGCCGCATATTTAAAGCGCCCCGTTCCGCGCAGACACTATACATTTACAAACACCCATGCCTTCTCCGGGATTCGAAGCCGGAGACTTCGTTACGGCAGTCAGAGTCACTAACTACTGTCTCGGTTGGGAGGCTAAGGCCATATACGTTTGCTTTATCACATGTCCGTTACAATTCAATCATGACAGACTTCACCATGAACCGTTCAAGCCATTTTAATTGTGCTTATATTGACAGATGCAAACTACTGCGTGGCAGAAATAACGATCTATTAAATTGAGTGTAAGAAAACAAAGATGATCGACGTTGATCTTGTGAAATAGGTTTATAAATAAATATTCCCTGATCTAAAAATTAGCCCTCTTTGAAATTTTTATTTATTATTATTTATTAAGCTTTTGTAGTTTTACAGACGCTTTCAGATTTAGTTACTGCTTTCAGTACAAATATGCTATTTGAATGACTCATTCCATATCATACACATTTCTTTCTCTCTCATTTTTGGCCATTTTCCTGTAATAAAACTACTTCTTTCAATTATATTTAGTCAGAGGTAACTAAAGCATATGCACAGAATACATTTTTGGCATGCGCAGAATGCCTTTCATCATTCGAAATGCTTTGGACGTTTTCAGTTAACACAGTAAACGTCTTTTAGTTCCGAGGAATTTGTGATCCGTTTAGCACACGTACCATATTAAATATAGGTCCAAACTAACAAACTCTAGGCACAAAAGTTATGTCTTTTCCAGCAGGGTTCTTATCCAGTCATTTCGAACATAAATTCCTTCTAACATTGCTTGCGTACAACATTTGGTTTAGAAGATTAAGGAAATTAATGTTTTAGGTGAATATAATTTATTGTCAAACATTATGAGTTAATTCCCTTTAGTCAAAAAGAGTTTTGACTAAAATATTTTTTCTTATATATTATTCAATCTGAAATATTTTTCTTTTTATTGGCAGAATAAAGTACAGAAAGCTAGAAATCATTCGTCCTCCAGAAACGCTGGCGAGGTATTCCATGATCAAGCATGACCATAGACCTGAATCACCCAATGCGATAAGGTAAGCTGCAAATGATTGATAAAATTCTCTCGTGTACTTTTGTAATGTAACGGTCAGCATACGGAACTAGTTATTCGAAAACCTGGTGCTTAATTCCAGGCGGGAGTATTGTTTTACAAATTTCTCACTTTAAACTATGGCTTTTATCAACCAGGTTAAGATACATTTTCGGTTACATTTTAAATGTTATGTTTTTATTTTGTGAACAAGCTCTTTCTAACTGATAAACGAAATCCCATGTTTGATTTTGTTCTTCTAAAGGGAGATCAACTTTGTTTCACTTCCATTTTTTTCGTAAAAATGCTAACACAGTTTAATTTCTATGCTAACACAGTTTAATTTCTATGCTCTCTCTCCCTCCAGATTGTAAATGAGATTACGTTTTCAACTTCTTTTGAATTAAAAGTTTATTGCTTCATATTTTGGTATTCGATAATAACAATAACATTTGACAGAGGATTTTGGAGTTGCAAACCGGACTTTTTTTCCAATGGCGGGCACTTGCCTATAACGGCATTGACCCTACCTCGAAGTGACGGACCTCGAAGTGATGGCCATTTTATTATGGAGGCACCTGATAGGTGGCCAACGTTACCTCCTATGAAGGGACACACAATTTTACGTCCATACTTTCTCCGGAATTCGAACCTGGGCCCTTAGGTGTCACAGTCACGCTCCCCCTCCTTCGTTTAGCTTCAGTTTTAATGTATATGTACGTACTTGTTTGTGGTACATGTAGTTTATAATGCATATTACAGGCTCTAACTGGCAGACGGATTTTGTTGTATCTCAGTACCATGCATTTTCTAAGTACTTTTAAATCCTTGATTAATGTATCAGTTCCAGTTTTAATGTTTTGAATGTTATTGTTTGCACTGCATAGTACATGCTTTGTTCCTCGGACAAGTTTTGTTGCAAACTGGTCTACCTTATCGAAAGGCAGAATTTGTTAATACTTCATATTTGGTACTTTCGATTCTTTGTTTATATATCTTCACTTTTAACATGCCCAATCAATGTATTCATTTATATGTAACAATTGGTAGTATAACTATTGCGTTTTTCTATTTTTTATATTGAGACTGTCCTGCCATTTTTATTTTAAAATGTAAAATTTAAAATGTATAATGTAAAATTATTTTATGTAGTGTTTCAATGTTTACCTTTGTAGACGGCTGCTGATTACTATCATGTCACTATGCTTTTGTGAAACTTCTGTATATCACATTAGACGTAATCTTCAACGCATGTTATGTACCTAATCAATTTGTATTTATTGTATAACTGTAACCTTCGTAATTTTAACCTTGACAATAAATGCCTGACTGATCTGCTCTAGCCCTGACCTGAGGTTGTGGCTGGCAGATAGTAGATAGTCCCACCTCTGAGTAACTTATTCCGTTAGTTGCCTCAAGGCTAACCCAGGTCGGAAGTTGCTCAATAGGTCAGAGTAATCACGCTCCCCTAGCCACTGTACCGGCTCCCCTAGCCACTGTACCGGCTCCCCTAGCACTGTTGGTGGGGCCGATTGCCACCAAAAAGGGAGGTGCATAACTATATGTGGTAGCAGTCCTATATACAAAATGTCAACGGTCTCAGGTTACTCGTTTTCGAGTTATGCGACATACATGCATACATACGTACGTACAGACGCCGCGAAAAAGATCTCTTCTGAATCCATTTTAAATCAGGTTAATAATTCGTTTAAATAAAATGAGTCCTTACGTATAGATGTTAAGCAAAAGCATCGTTAAATTGCATTCGATAGCGATTAAAATGGATATTTTTGTTGAAATGTGATACCCGGAATCTTTCATGATTGCAATGGTTTACTTCGTACAAGAAAGTAAAAATAAGTCTAGTGATCTAGATGTTCATCAAAAACAGGAAGCCTAAATCTGCCGTATATTGTGAAAAATTTTGTACAGTTTCATTGTTAACGTTAGAAATGGTTCATAATTAACATAAGAAAGTGACGTAAAACAGGTAATTTTCAAGACTGTACTTTCGTAGGTTAAATAGCACTACGTTTCCATCTGCAAAACTGAAAATTGCCCAAAAAAACGCCCACTTTTGCAACAGCAGCAAAGTGGCATTTGAGAATATTCTAAGGTTTTCTATTTATCTACAGTTAATATTATTCATAAAACGTCTCAACTCGAATTAAATTTCTCCTAGTTCCTACTGATTTCCGATTTTTAGAATCTACAAAAGTCTTTCAATTCTGCTTGATGATACCAATTCTAATCCCTCTCTACCGACAGCTTTCCAAATCCTTACATCATAGATGCTTTTCGTTAACTTTATCGTCATTAGAGAGAGCTAGAATTTTCGTTATCTATCATTTTACTAGAATTTTCTCAAAATGTTTCTGTGGTATTCTCACGTAATCACAGGTATCTTTTTTGTGATTTTTCAGCTGCGTAACTAAAGAAGGTTCGGTTTAATCTCTGAAACTATAGCCTTGCAAAATTATGCATAATGCGAGGATTCTTGTTGTCCATATTTGGTTGCTGCAATATGTTCTCGTTTGGCGTGTTCTTTTTGTACATTTAGCTCCATTCTTGGTGAACAAAACAAATTAGAATAGAAGAGAAACACGCCAATGTGACAATCAAAATCGCTGAAACAACCTTGTACTTGGCGTACATTTATTAAAACACTCGATAATTTCGTTCTCCTGATGAAGAGGGACCTGTACCTGCCCTCAAAATCGATTGAGTGTTTTAATAAAAGTACGCCAAATACAAGGTTGTTTCAGCGATTTTGAACAAAACAAAATTTTTGTTCAGAAGATTCGCTGATATATAGAAGGACTGATTCTGTGGAAATCGCAAATATCAAAGATCGAAGGAGGAAACGTTCTTTGTTTATTTTCTCTGAGACAAAAAAAAGTTTCAGTCTTCTTGCAGGTTTTAGTGGATTCCATTTAGACATTTTAATTTTGCAGTATTGATTTTGTTTTCTAAGATGTGAAATTTAGTTGTTTAACTTACTGAAAATGTCTTATTTTTAAAATTTCAACATACTTTAAATCTTTTAATTTTAAGCTACATTTTATGGAATTGTCAGCCCATACATTTTACGTTAAAAATTATTTATTTGTGTATTTTTTTCTTTCATATCTCTTATTTAATATTTATACTTTATTTCATGTCCATATTCCTTTTCTTAGTTCCTAATTTATTTCATTCTTAATCCTAAATTTTATGGAAATTTTAGTCCATTTGCTTTGTAGAGACAATACACTGCTTTGAAGCAGGAGGCGTGAAAAATGAGCAGTGCCCTCTCCGCGATGCGAAACTGGAACCCTTAAATACGCACTCATTGGATTACCGTTACACCACGAAGGTATGCTGAAAGGAGGGAGAAAATCCCCTTTTAAAGGGCGACTAGGGGACCCAATCGCCAAATCCTGGTGGTGATAAATTTTCGTCCACCACTTTTACTTCGGGCGCAACTGTACAGTTATTAGGTTTATTTAGAAGAAGGAAATCATGAAAAATCATCAATGCCCTCACCGGGACTCGAACTTGGCCCTCTTGATATGCGCCGAGCGTGCTACCGTTACACCACGAAGATATGCTGGAATGAGGAAGAAACTGCCTTATAACTTATTGTAAATTACTTTGCACTCTTGAATCTTCTCATACTACTTACAAATCCTCATTTCACTATTTTTCTCGTGTATATAATATTTACATGCTCTAATGATGTCGTTTTGTATCTACAATATTTAAGGTTCTAAATGATGTTTTACATGTCCTGTAATGATTGAGGTTTATATTTCATCTTAATAATGTTCATCAAATCAACCAAATCTCGTATTAATCTTCTTAAATTTTATTTTTCTAACAGCCTTTCAGAATTCCATACCACATTTTACACAAAAAAATTCGAATACAGTTACATACCGGGAAATGTAAACAGTAAACTTTATAACACATATTGAATTTTATTGAAACAGTTTTCTCCATGTACGTCTTCCGCAATATCCTTACAGATCTTTTCCATATGTATAAAGGAATACAAAGAACTGCGCAATTAACTAAGACTCCTCAGACGCTTTGATGTCTAGACTTATTCCTGTCTTACTTCTAATCCCAGTCCAAACATCCGTTTGAGACAATTGAGTTTCAAGAATCAATATCCGTTTATGTGGAATGGGATGAGTTGATTGTTGCTGGTGCGGAATTAGAAATCCAGACGCTTTTAATGTTGAAATCCGATGATGTAAAGAGTGGATTGTTTGCAATTCCTAGACTTTGGGAGAGGAAGACTCTGAGTCAAAGATTACGCCTTTGTTCCGAGATAATTCATTCTCTTTTCACTGGAGGATTCTACAGCCAATAACCGGAAGGCTGAGCATAATAGAATTATGAAGCTGCTCGGAGCTAACGAAGTTATTTACTTTCTTGAAGGAACTAACTCTCTTTGAAAATAGAAGATATACCGATTTATTTCGCAAAAGTATCGAAATAATTTTTCTAGGACTGTTGTACTAATTTTAAATTTAACATTATTTATTTACTCATGGGTGCCTTGATCGTACAAACTAATACTAACATTGTTATAGTAATCATATCAACACTAACTAAGACACTGCAAAAAGGTTAACGCTGTGACATACATTGAAAACAAAATATTTGCAGGATATTTGTGTACCAAACAAGTATAGTTATCAAACCGATATCAATAATGCAACTTAAGTGTAACATTTACATGTATTGGATTTGTTTCTATTGTATTGTGTTTCAAAATTATGCAAAAACCCGTTCAGAAAAATTTGGTTTAAATTGGTCCAGTTTTCTAAATTAAGAGTAAAACGAACAAGTTTACGAAAATTAAAGCTCTACATTTGTTTGGAATTTAACAAAATTTCTGCAAGATTTTTGTAAGTGTTTAACAGAAGTCATATACAATGACTAAAGCAAGAAACAATGGTTAGGTTGATAAATATGAACTTACACGACAACAATATTTGTTTAACGAAAGTTACATGTTCCGGTGGTGGCACATAGTCTGTAGGAACAAAAAAAATGAATTCACATACCTTAAACTTTCATAAGTTAATACATTAGAGGGTGGGCCCACCAGTTAGACTAATTTTAAATTATGGACACGTGTCATGCTTCCTTGAGGGGGAACACATTTTTCTCTGCCGGTGGTAGAAATTCTGTAAAAACAAAAATAAAAGAAATTAGAACGAATACTTTTTAGTATCAGGCGTTTCTCCTCTCCATGGCTTTCCTCCGACAGTTTTGCTAGCCATTTTTCTCCAGTTTCCCTTCTACAGAGATCTCTCGAAGTTTTTTTTCAACCTCAGCAGCTGCTTCTGGTCTATCGAATTCTTCCTTGTGAACCCGACTGCCGGCTCTTTTTCTTGTTCTCGCCAGTCCCTCGGCTTGGCAATGTTTGATGTTCCAAAAGTGGCCAATTGTAAGGCAACCCTACAGAGGAGAAGCCAGCAGAAGGTGGAAAAGTCTTCAGAGGAAACCAGCGGTTGGCGAATGTAGTTAAAATATTTATATGTAGTAAAATACTTAAATATTTTAATTTCTTATGTAATGAAAATTTTGTTAATTTCTGTAGGTTATGAGAAATATTAATTATAATTATTCTGGTGTACGAGTGATAACCAAAATTTTGAATATTAATTTTATCAGCGATGAACCACGAGTAAGAATGAAGAAATCCAACTACCCAAAATAGGATTAAGACATGTGATTCAGAGTACATCACGTTGTTTCCGCAATAACCCGAATGATAGGGATAAAATATGTGACCTACAGAGGATAGCAAAATAATGTACTTACCCCAGACGTTGTAATAGTTGAAGAAGAAAATACAAGTTAATCATCTACAATTTACTCTATTTATTTTTCCTATCAAAAATTTTACTGCTGAGCTCACACAAATAAAACAAGAAAATTAAATAATCAGATCATAACTATAGTCCTACTGTAAATGCAGAACGTCCACTCGTTCAACGATACACTTGGAGAACAAATCGATTTGCATCGCTTTCTATAAATCACAAAAACCTTGTATCGAAAATATATGTAGAGCAGCAATAAACTTATCTTGAAATATCTTCTGATTTTGAGGCTTCTACCAGTGAATTAATTTTGAGCAGTGCACCACGTGGCGATAGACAATGGATGAGTCTTAAATTGCACAATGAGATCGTTCATGATTCTTGCTTAAAAAATATCATTCCATGTTGGACGAATTTTCAGAAACTGCATGTAGAATGAATATATTCAATAAAAAAACTACAGTTGGCTTTCTATAAATCAGGAAACATATCATCGGACTTTTCAGGAGAGTTAAACGTGCATCATGAAAACGAGGCGGTAGGTGAAGAGACAGTCCGAAGCCTGTCCTTCACCTTTGAACTCCCAGCAGCGAAGAGGGCAGAAACCGGTCCAACAACTGCCACCAAGGGCTTGGACGAAACGATGACGATTCTTGAAGCGATAGTTTGATGATAGATGCCGGCTTGCTAGCACAGCGAACATCTCGAAACTGAAAATTTCACGTTCAAAGCATTGGGTCTATTAGTTATTCGCCACAATGAAATAAACACATTCCAATCCTTAGCCTCGCACAGGGTGTCACTCTTACATGTATGGAAGCCTAACGGACTCCAAGTTACCCTCATGACAAAACCTCGGCGCAGCACAAATGCATACAAAAAAAAACCTTTACAAAAGGAGTGCAAAAATGAACTTTGGCTAAGGAATTCCCAGACAACTGTCTGCCTGAGATAAGCAATTCTGAGAATCGGAAGGCATTTTTCTCCACGGAATTTCGAAAACAAGTCTATAAGTTGGCGTTCATTACAAAGTAATAATTTAAGAAAATGAAATGCAAAAACTGGCATTTGATTAACTAAATTAAATTAAACAAAACAGAATGTTTCTACAGTTGCAATATAATAATTACACAGTTTAATTTATGTTTCTTAAAAATGTTTCTACAGTTGCAATATAATAATTACACAGTTAAATTTATGTTTCTTAAGAGTATTTCTACAGTTGCAATATAATAATTGCATAGCTAAATTTATGTTTCTTAGAATGTTTGTACAGTTGAAATATAATAATTACACAGTTCAGTTGAAATGTAATAATTACACAGCTAAATTTATGTTTCTTAAGAATGTTTCTGCAGTCGAAATATAATAATTACACAGCTAAATTTATGTTTCTTCAACACCATAATCGACTTTACCACCAAATTCAGAAAATATAAATTTAAAACATTACCAGAAAGAGGGGTACGTTCAACAAAACTTATTAAACTTTGTACACCAACTAGTGAGAACAGTTGGTGTACAGTTGGCTCTAAAACAGAGAACTTTGGTTCTAAAACAGTTGGTTCTAAAACAGAGAACTTTAAAATTTAAAGTAAAAATGACCTTAAAGGTCAACCTAACCAGTAATTAATCAAACAGTATAAAAACCAACTTAAGATTTTGAATTTAGGAACGAAATTAAGTGGTTAACCAAACAGCACTTAAATGATAAAAGAAAAATTAACACAAGCAAATTTAAATTCAGAGTTAACCAAAACTCCCTTTCAAAAACTACCAACAGTTACTTTTCAACAGAGCAAATTAAGATCAAACTAATGAAAATCAGTTTAATAACTTCAATTACTGATAACTGAATTAAGATAGTGTTACAATTAAGATAAGTATTTCAAAACAGGACTATTAAAAATACTCTTACTATATGAGCTCTCGAGAGGTAAAGTATATTAATTGTATTTGAGAAATACTTCATTTTATTTCACAGTAGTATACAATAGTAAATGTGTAGTTTTTTTCAGATCAAGGAGTATAAATGGTATATTTAAACTGAGACACATAACATTAACTGTTATTTTAAAGTAAACAGTGTACCTGGAAAAGGTTGGTTATTTTCATAATAATGCATTATCATATGTTTCCAATCAAAGTTTTTTTTATAGAAATGTGTCACAACTTAAAGGGGAAAATATTCTGTAAAGAAATATCTAATTGATCTTGTGGTTCTAGTAAACAAGCATTTTCTTAAACATTTCATTAATATTTAATTAAAACTGTAATGCCCTTTTACAAACTATGTAGAGGTATGCTTCAAATTATTTTCATTAAAAATTAAAGGAGTCAGTTTAATCACATTTACGGGTTTATCCCTGAAATTTCAAAATTTCTTAGAGTGTCACAAATAAATGGTACTTATTTTATTATAATTTAAAAACATCTGATTTGTACACTACATGACTGCCTTGTACGGAATATTAAATTACACTCATTTAGCATTTAATTTAAACTTATTGGATTGAATTAAATCTACTTCGTCGATGGCGCATAAATCACAATGGAATAAATTCACTATATTCGTTTAACATAGCGGTACTCTGGCGCTAGGTTCACTTAACATCATTACATCTCATTCATTTTATAACTCAAAATGTACAAAAATTGCGTATATCATCAAAAGAATTATCTAATCGTTGCACATGTTCTATTAAAATACTATAATAAATCTAAAACGATGTATAAAAGAAATTAAACAAAGAAAAGAAAGTTTTTCATAGAGGATTCATAATTTCTCATACAGTTAATTTACTTCACACTTCGCGACGAGGCAAAAATTCGTATAAACTCAAGTTCCGTGATTTAATTTGCAATAATAAAAGAAGGTGTTATCTTTGTTGTTGCGAAGCTTAGTTTCTCTAGATTGGCATCAATCCACTGTTCTACTAGGTTTCAAATGTAAACAAATATGGCTGCTTTGGCCAACAAAATTAGGCTTAGCCTCACTTAAACAACTTTTAAATTCTTGATATAGTAACTATAACATGCAGGTTAACTAAAGGTATAAAATCCTTAACCGGAAGATAAGAAAGAACAACATAATTCAATAATACTTAAAGCAAAAAATGCACAATATACAAACCTATAAAGAAACTGAGCTTCTGAGCCGAGTATATATATATATTTACATACTTTTGGTCCGGCGGATTGCAACCAAAAAGGAGGGAGTTACACAACTACGTGTTATAGGAGTTCTATATACAAAATTTCAGCGTTCTGAAGCTACTCGTTTTTGAGTTATGCGAGATACATTCATACGTGCGTACGTACGTACAGATTCCACGAGAAAAATTTCTTCTAAATTCATTTTAAATGAGTTTTATAATTCGCTTGCGGAATAGAAGTCCTTTATTCTGTCCTATGTACAGATGTCAAGCAAGAACGTAGTTGATTTGCTTTCGATAGCGGTCAAAATGGATATTTTCGTTGAAATATGATACCCGAAATTTTGCGCGATTACAATACTTCCTTTTTACTTCGTACAAGTTAATAAAAAGAATCTCTGCTTTCTTTTCCTCCAATATCCATCCAATTCGAAACCGTATATATTAAAAGCTGGCAGAAATTTCAAGTGTAATGAATAAGAAAGCTACCCTTTTATACGGAATTTTACATCCGTAATGCTGAAAGGGTTAAGGTAAACGCTATTATCATAAACAAATAGCTTAATATTCCGTAACTCTCTTCTAAATTTATTCTTAATAATGCCTTGAAATTAAGCTATTAATATCAAAAAATATTATTTCAGTTGTTAAATTCCTTTTCTAAAATCTCACTAAAACCTGCATGTAAATAATAGAAATGTTTGTCTAACTGAAGCGTAAGGAATATCTTAATAATTGTTATCTTAACATAGTGAAGATCATGAAAACTTTTGTTTTCAGTATCCACTTCTGCTAAAAATATAAATATTGTTTTTGTAATATTATATATTCGTGTTTTAAAAAGCCTTGCACAGCCGGCTGGTATTATAATTGCTCTCTAAGAACGTTTTATCAATTGGCCGTTGTATCGTAAGTTCCCTGGAAGTCAGCAAAATGCATTTTTAGTATGCTATTCAATCAAAGCTTTAAGTGCTCAAGGAATTAATATAAAATATTAGTGAATATGCTTAGAGTTACTGGTAACATATTACAATTAGAAATTTTATTAACGGAAAAACCTTCAGGCTTAAAAATTCCACATTAAATCTTTTTTCAAATGTATGAAGAAATTATATAAAACAGTTTTTGTTTTTGTAATACGTTTGGAAAATTTAGATATTTTCATCAAATCATTTGTAGTCAGTTATTGTAGGTGATGTCTTCAACAGTGATTTATTCCATTTTCTGAAGTCTAATTATTCATGTAAAATATTGGTTTGCTTTCCTTCTAAACGATATTGAAAAACTCTAGCTTGAATTATTTAATTTTGTGTTTATGCACGCAATTATTTTTATATGCTCAGTAGAAAAAACATATTCATCGATTGATTAAGAATTTGTCATAATTGCTATTAAGCAGTCTTCAAACAAATCTTCTGTATAATTAATAGTTTTTAAGAATAGTAACTGAATCCTGAAAGGAAGTTTTCAGGAATCTTCATGTGTTTTGCCATGAAAAATGAAGTTTCGCATTCTTCATCTAACTTATAGTCTGCTACTTTAAAACAGGAACTTTAAATTCATGGCATTCCTTCTCTCATTTACAATTGTAATGTGTGCGTGCCATCATCACCGTACAGTGAGAATTAGAGGATTCTAGAAAATTATAGGATTGTAACTTTCTTTCGCAAGAATTGTTACCATGGTTACGAGATATGGTCGAGGGGAGTAAGTGACCCTGAAGTGTATTTTTGAAGTTACAGAATATATATACACTGAAGTTCCAAAACATTATGACCACCTACACAATAACGTCTTGCACTATTTTTGCAAGTCAACTGCAACTAAGCTCTGAGCTACATCTCCATAGCATCCAAAATGAGCTCTATGAGGTTAAGATGCGGCGAGTTAGGTGTCCCGGAGAATAATTGGAATTCATCTTTATGCTCGTCGAACCACTCCAACACAGTTCGCGCCTTATGACATGGGGCATTGTCGTTATGGGAAATTACATTTACAATTGGGAAGACAGACGCCATATAAGGATGCAACTGATCAGAAATTATGTTCAGATTGCCAGCAGCTTTCACTGACTGTTCATCCCAGTTAAGGGTCCCAGAGTCGTCCATAAGAACATCTTGCAAAGCATAATACTGCAATCACTGTATAACGGTAACTATAATATTGCAATCACTGTATAACGTTAACCCTGAGTAAGATCTGCTGTATAGCGGGAAGAAACAGTTCGCTTGGAGGACGGCGTGCCTTGACACGACCGTCGACAAGATAAATGAAAAATCGCGATTCGTCTGACTAGGCAACTGTCTTCCACTTATCCATGTTTCAGTCACAATGTTCCCGGGGCAATTGTAAGCGCAGTTGGCAATGACGCTTAATCAACTGAGGCTCAAGAGTGGTTCGTCTGCTGCGCAGTGCCATATAGAACAGTGTCTGCTGATTTGTATGTTGCGAAACACTTGCACCTGGACCTGCACTGTATTAGGCTGTGTAGCCATTGCCTGGCGCCAAATTTGTTGTACCAAGTGGGGCAGTCTCCAACGATCTTTTTTCTTATTCCGCGTGGATGTCCAACACCTTGCGGTCTACTACTGATTTCACCGTCATTTACCGAATACTAACAACGGCAGACAGTGAAAGACCTGCCAGTTGTGCAGTTTCGGAGATTCTCGTTCTGTGTCTTCGGACCGTTACAATCTGTCTTCTATCAAATTCGCTTAGATCAGCAGCCATTCCCATCATTCGCAAACGTAAGTGCAGGAATGATTCTTTACCTTCTCCAACAGAATTTAAATCCCATGCACACTTAATCACATGCCCTCCACGTCATCCAGACGAGTGCATTTAAAACTTCAGTAAGGGGATGGCCATAATGTTTTGGCTCGTCAGTGTAATTTTGCAGACTACTTTAGTACTGTTTCACTCAATATCCAGAAACCGCGGAAAATAATTTTTGATTAATGTACCTTGAATAATGAAACCCACGGTTGCATACGCTTCAGCTATGAAATAAAATTTAATTTCTGAAGTTCTGTAGATATAAGCAAACAAAAAGGGAATAAAGATTTTAGTTATGTAACGCAAACTTGCTCTCAAGACTAGCCATGTTTAAAGAATTATTTTCTGTCGATAAGCTTAGGTAAAAGCTGTACTCAGAAAATTGTCACAAAGAAATCTTATGTGATTTAATGCCCTTGTAGAAACTGAATCCCAAGAGTTTTTTGTTAAATAGAGAGCAGTCAGGATATTTATATAAGTACATATTTTATATTTTCTGTTCCAGTTATAAATTTTTCCAATCAAATTATTCATTATTTATTTTCTATAACATGTTCAAAACCTTTCAGCTATAACTAACTCAATTGGTGAGACATAAATACAGTTTCACAAATTTTAAGCTCTAGATTATGTGTAGTGCAATAATTAATAAATAATGGAAAATTCTTTTCTGTTGAAAATATTTGATCTCTTGAATTTTATTTTTCTTAAATTTTTTATCCTGATTTTTGGACTATTCTTGAAAGAATTTAGTGTTTGACTAATAGCGTTTGTAATATCCTAGCTAATTTGGAAGTCCTTGAGGGCTAGAATATTAAAGAAATGGGCAGTTCCAGTTAGTGTTCTAGTCAGTAGGCAGTCCAAAGATGGATTAAATTTACCCTTTATTCCAACTCAGATAAATGAACTTAAAATAAAAAAACAGATGGCACCTTCTCAGGCTTACAATAAGCCTTAAATTAATTACAGCCTAATCCTTCACTTGGGCTTTAGTTCAAGATAACAAATAAGAAACTAATCTAATACTATCTAAAATAAACCGAGCCGAAGCTACACAGCTTTACCTAAGAGTTGGCACTTATTTAAGATCACAGGCTAATACTATCAGGCACGTAACAATACGGTTGAATGAGAGACGAATTAGACTATTACCAAAAGCTTGGCCGGAAAGTAGAACACGTTCTCCTAACTCTTCTAGGGTGCTCTAGTGAAGTAATACAGACTTTAGCTTAAATACGGGTTTCTACCTCATTTTCATAAAACGTAAACCTGAAAACTCGTTCTGGAAAGAAAGGGTAGGTGGGAAACGATAAAGTAAGGGAAAGGCTTGTTCAAAAATAAAATTAACTGTTAGAAAATTAAAATAAACCCCCAAAAGTTCAAGCAACATTTTAGCATTTAAGGGCAGCATAGTTTCTAAGAACATTTTAACGTATAAAGCAAGAAGTAATTCTACTCTGTTGAAGGACCAACTAGCATAACTTTACTTAAATTTGTTCCGCCATGACCTTCAGAAGAAATTACCCATTTGTTAGGAAAAAAGGTTCAAATTCTACTCGATTCATATTTACAAGAATGTCGCTATAACGTGATTTTGACGATCAATGGACAGTTATATTGAGACAAAATTATATTAAGCTTATTGAAGATAGTGTTAAATTTCTAACAGGTTGTTTTACAGTATGTTGTAATAACCCGACTCGAATATATTTGAAATTATACCCCTAGGAATAATTTCAAGTAAATAAATCCTAATGCTACCTATATTCACTCTTTAGTTATCTGTAACCTTTATCTTCATTTCGCTAGATTCTTGATAAAGAATAATAGTTAACATATAGTCTCGTGTTTTAATGCATACAGCTCTGTGGAATTTTCAAACAGTATCAATTCATTCCACTGAGCAGTCTAAATCCTATGCAGTATTACGTTTAGCCGCTTATGTATAATTTAATACATTAACTAAATACAATATGCTAACATGCTTGGATTATCGCCTTCAGTAATTTGGTTAAGATGTATGCACACTGTAGACAATTGGTATTAAGTATCAGCGACATAAGTAATAATAATGTTTGGGAACACAAGCACCAATCTTCAGTGGATTTATGATGATTTCCAGATACGATTACAGATGTATGTTACATGCCGCTTAATAAGATTTTAATGTTTGATACAACGCACTTTCAATTAGATGCTTAAATAGTTGTGGCAGGTAGCTGGACTGGTTTAAAAAATATTCTTTTCGATTTTGCTTGATGCATGTATTTCTTTTAAAAGCAAAGTTATGAAAAATGTATCCTATTTTTTTGCAATGTTAAACAGTTTCTTTACTTTTTAGTTTTCTAAATTCTATTATGCACTTTTGAGTTTGTCTTTTAAAGAATACCTTCTGTGTATTATCGTTTTGGATACATTCATTTTCGGGTTTCTGGTTCTTTAAATGTATTTTTAGACTTCGTACCAACCTGAATAATAGATACATAAAACGTTTCAGCAGTATTCCTTAGTAGATTTTTACTACCTTTTTGGTAACAATTTTGTCCTTTGCTAAACATGTCAGATGAGGATTTGAAACTGAATTCAAATTATTCGGAAAATTAGCTAAGCATTTTTCTTACTTCTCTTGGAACAGAAGGCTATCCTAAAAGAAGTATTTTAATTGTGCAATTTCATGTGCATGTACTAGTAATGTTGCTTTCTCGCAGCTAGTGAGCGAAAACATTAAATAAAACACCGTACGCTCCAACAGTTTAAAAACGTTAGCATGCTAAACTTTGCTTTCCTAATTACAATTACTCTAATTATGAAGCCCTGATATGGAAAATCGTTTCCAGCACCAAAAGCACTGATTTCTTTGAGGCATGAAGTATGCAAGAAGGTTTCTATGTGAAAATGTTTCAGGACAATTAGTTTCTGCAACCAGAAGCTCAACTAACATTTTCTTTCTTTTGGTGGAGCTATTTCAGAATAATTTTCTCAAGATTGTGAGTGAATATTTTTCATATAAAATTCGCATAAAGTTCTCTAAGTTTCAAGACGCAAGAGAATCACACCGACGTGGAAAATAGAACAGGCAAATCGACAACCTTGTATTCGGCGTAAATTTTGTAAAATCCCAATCGATTTCGACGGCAAAACGGGTGCTTTTTCATCAGGAGCAAAACATTCTGCAAATTCAGAAAGCGAATGTCGATCATATTTATACCCTACAGGCAACCAATGTAAGGAACCGATAGCGCCATCTGTCGGCACAAATAATAACAAAAAATGAACGGTTAAGTTAGTAGAATTTTAAAGGCATTAATCAAGACTGGATTGGAATACTTATTTCGCATGTTTGCAGATTTATCAATTACTGGTCTTTATCTAGTTTTGAATACTAGCCTTCGAAGAATAAGTTACAACAGTCGCAGAGTGAGGAAAAAGACGATGAAGATTTTACTTTATATTAGTGTAACAGAAAAGTCCAAAATATTTTCCAATATGTAATGTCCTTTTTTCTTGCTTGTACGAAGTAAAGGAAGTATTGTAATCACGATTTAGGGTACCATATTTCAACCAAAATATTCATTTTGACCGCTATCGAATAGTCTAATGATGTTTTTGCGAGGCATCATTTCGGAAGGACAAAATAAAGGACCAGCAAACGAATTATAAAACTGATATAAAATGGATTCAGAACAGTGTTTTCCAAGGCATCTGCACTTTATTGCTTATGTATGTATCTCGCATAATCCAAAAACGAGTAGGCTCAGAACATTGGAATTTTGTCATTGAATAAACAGGATAAATTTTTGTGAATCTGAAAAGGTTCAAGAAACTCCAATTCCCTAATAAAACCAGCTTTCTGGATAATTTTAGCAGAAACCAAATCATACTTGTTATTGAATTTCCAACTATGATTAGCTATTGAAGATTTTTTTGCTTGTTCTCTAAGTTTTCAGTTAAACCAAACATACTCGTGCCGAACTGAAATTCATGAAGGTAACTGTATTGGATGAACGATATCATAAATAAGCTTGAGACACACACATCAATCAAGTGCAAGTAAAGGTTAGGGAGCACTGTAGCGTCCCAATCAAATACCAGGTGTTGTTCTCATTTACTAGGCTTCTGTAAAAGCACTTCCAGAAAGAACTGACCGTATCAGAACCCTTCCGATTCGATAATCATGCTTTGGTCCAAGATATGGAACCAGCTCACCAGTTTTCATCAGCCCGTCATGCACGTGCTACAGTACCAGATCTCAACTTTCATTAAACAATTGAATTATATAAATATGTTGAAAGTAAGGCTTGTAACGTCAGATAGAAACTAATGAGTTTGCTAGATTATCAGACTATCCATCCGGATATCACACTCCATTAACTAGTGCTATTTGTATTCAGCAAATACACTGAATATGCATGCATTTTATCAAACGTTTTGTTACTGCAATTAAATCAATTTGTCGATCTTCGTCACGCAGTTTTATTAATACTAAGTTAATAATTTACGTCAACCTAAACAGGAAAACGTAGTTGTGTAGTATATGGCTTCGAATCTTGTTTTCCTTTTCAGGAGGGTGTATTTATTTGAGACTTGTCCCATATGTTGCTAATTTTATTATTTTATTATGCTACTATTTATTTTGACTCCAAATGTAGAATTTGGTTAGGTATCTTTTGAAAATAAGGTCTACAGTACTTAAGTTCCTTTTGTGAAACTCAGATGTTAAAATTAATTTTTAAAATGTAATGAACCACGTCATTCATCTCAACACATACAGTGATTCTTGCAAAAGAAGTATTTCCCGCATAAACATAAACTAGAAATGTACGTGTTTACCAGATCAATAGTGGGAAAGGTGATGAGATAATTGGTGTTGAGGTATTTTTCATCACTTTTGGAAGGAACTTGCGAAATTTCCTTTCTTATAGTCTATATCTCCAGCTTAATACTCCCTATCTATTTTAACTGTAGCTTTAGATATGAAAGTGGCTAATACTTCAGTAAATTCACCTCGTTAATTAATCGCAGCTTTATTTAGCAAATTCTTCGGCTTTTCCTTTCCGTTGATGTCCACTGTTGTCCTTGATTCGTGAGATTTTGTTTTTACTATCATGTGAAAGGTTTGGAGTTTTCTTGATGTTATTTTCAATGCACGATGTACTCGTCTAAAATTTAATTACTAACACAGCAGTCTGACTATTGTTAAATACTAAGTTGTAAAATACTAGTTGACTAAACAAATTAGACCTTTGCGTTGTGTTTTAATTTTAAGTTTCGTTAGAATAACCCGAAGAGCCTTGCTACTGGTGAAGCTATGTTGTGTTATTAGAAATTCAAGTAAACACATGAAATCAATAATATTAACTTAGTTTATTACTTTCCTTAAACACTGATATCAATCAAATTTCTATTATCATAAAATAATACTAGTCCCCGGGAACTACCAACATTAATTTAGAAAACAAATTGTTAAACATTTATGTGGGTTTTCACAAATACTGCAACTTAGACAATAACCACTTCAATTCAAAAACTGTTTGTTAAGAAATAACTACTTTCATGAGTTAAGATATAAATTAAAATTTTCTATTTCATTTAACAGTTGTAAGGTTCTTACACCTTATTTATCCAAGAACATGTAAAAATTCTAATAATTAAGTACTGAGCTAAATATTTATAGTATTGCACCAAAAGGGAAAAAAATTTAGATTTTTAACTGCAGCAGTTTAAGACTGCTCACAAATTTCTTCAGACCTCAGTTAAATCAACAAATCCTCCAAAGATATTAAAGATTTAAATTTTTCCACATTTCAAAATTCTTTACAGCAAACATTTAAATAAAAAAAAATCTTAAATTCTGATAATAATAGAATCCTTTAAAAAATCCAAGAATAATTAAACCAGTGAATTTTAGATGAAAAATTTCTTTAAGAATTTAGTTTAATTAAAGTTCAAAAAACAACTTATCTGTCCAAACGATGGTACTTTGAAGAAATGTTAAGAAGACTGAAATATTTGCGACTTGAAGATGCAGGTACGAAGACACGGGTCATCAATTGATGGCAGCATGACGGAGCAGATTTACCCGACGGCAGCAGATTTATCCGGATGGCGGCTTTTTCTGTATTATGAACTTCAGATTCATCAGGAAACACTGGTCGGAACACAGGTTGCTTGGCTACTGAGGTTTTCTGTTCTTTTTAAATTGAAGGGGCAGACGGAGTCTGACGAGCAAA
The DNA here is from genome assembly GCA_000611955.2 of Stegodyphus mimosarum. Lineage (NCBI taxonomy): Eukaryota > Metazoa > Arthropoda > Arachnida > Araneae > Eresidae > Stegodyphus > Stegodyphus mimosarum. The sequence goes on along the minus strand of KK121578.1, from coordinate 55,034 downwards.
ATTTTGACCAAGTTCATCAAACGGTAGGATTGGTGAAGAATAATTTTCCCTTTTATTTCGAAGTACATTATTTTCGATTGTAGTATTATTTCCTTTTCATTGTTGAAGAACTATTAAAGTAAAGCCTAGAAGCCAAGAAGTAATATGCAAGGGAAAGGAGCCATAAGCCCCGAATACAAATTCATCCTCCCTGTTGTAGAATCAAAGTGCTCAAGGCACCCGAGAAAATATCTTCTCGTCAGCCGAATGAAAAAGCGAAGACGTCCCAAGAGAAGGCAATTCCACCTGCACAGCCTTTTTGTCAGGTCCGGACACCAGATATCGCCAAATCTCGCCAAAAGGGTGAATAAATCCTAAACTCTACACCTCGAAGAAACCCTTGCTACAATCGTCCAAAAATCGAGGAGTTGAACTGGAACAAAAATTCGAATCTCGCCAAGCTCGCCAAAGGAAGAACCAAGAATTCGACGTAAGCGTGGGAAAACTAACAAACCTAAGGCAACGGACAAAATTCCTAAGCAAAGGCTTAGAAATCAACTGCGAAAGGGACGCTTTTCAATCCTTTCCCCCTCAACCAAAAAAACTCAGGAAATGCAAAAATTTCGTTAAATAATTAGCTGTAACTTAAAAACTAATTAAGCTAGAGACTTGAAAGTACTCTTAAATTAAAAGGCTAATTTTTCTGCATCCAATGATATAAGTTAAATGAGAATCAACCTAAGTTACGTAATTTTAAATCAGGTTTATTACGTAGGAAAGCACCTAAATCCATTGTCTGTTTCAACGCGTTTACGAGTAACCAGTGGAAGAAACGTACAAATCTTAAAGTACCAAAACCCCTAATTAAAATTAAACTAAAGCAAATATAAATACAAGATATTAAATAAAATAACGTTGTGTAACATAAATTTAGAATAATGAAAATTAATCTTAAGTCAAACTTAAATAATTAAGTGTTACGTGAAAATTGCTACACAACACTATCTAGTTTAATTTACAATCTTTTTAGGTGGTTTTCTGTTTCTATTTACACTGCAGGTGGAATGGCTTCCAGTTCTACTTGGAACGTACTGTTTTCGGGTTCTATGTACCCCAGCAAACTGGCTCAATACTTCTTTGTAATTCCTAGGTACCAAAACGTAATTTCATCTTTATTATCCTGAGGGACAGTGACCGTAAGGACATGATAGAATATCTTTGCTTTGCAGTTTTCAATCAGGTAGAGAGGCAAATATCGAGGATAAACTGGAGAAAGAGGATTCACCACAGCCATTATTCCTCTCTTGCCTACTAATCAGTTTGGTGAAAGGTTAAGTAGTAAGTTGAAGAAATGTTAAGTAATAACATTTAGAAAATTATATGCTAATCATTCTATTCATAATTGGTAAAACCGAGAAGTGTCTGTCTGTCCTGGAGCAGCACTCGAATACATAAATGATTTGAACTGGCCAGACTGCTCTTTCCAAACTTATCAGTTGTTACATTCTTTTCGTGCTTTTATCCAATCCCACAGGTTTCTTCTCTCGCGTTACAAATGTAACACCGAGCACCTACCTCAAAATCATTTTTCTATGCATTGCACTGCATGAGAAAGGTCTTGTGAACCTAAACACTACAAGTATGATCTTTTTTTTAGCATATATCTCATTTCGCATGTTTGCAAGTTCATCAATTAATGATCCTTATCTAGTTTTGAATACTAGCCCTCGAAGAATAAGTTACAACAGTCGCATAGGGAGGAAAAAGATGATGAAAGTTTTACTTCATATTAGTGTAACAGAAAAGTCCAAAATATTTTCCAATATGTAATGTCCTTTTTTCTTGCTTGTACGAAGTAAAGGAAGTATTGTAATCACGTTTTCGGGTACCATATTTCAACCAAAATATCCATTTTGACAGTCAAGAAATGCAATTTAATGATATTTTTGCGTGACATCTGTTCGTGAAGACAGAATAAAGGACCACCAAACGAATTATAAAACTGATATAAAATGGATTCAGAAAGAGTACTTTCCATGCCATCTGTACTTTGCTGCTTATGTATGTATCTCGCATAATTCAAAAACGAGTAGCCTCAGAGCATTAGAATTTAGTATATAAGACTACTATAACATGCAGATGTACACCTCCCGTTTTGGTTGAAATCGGCCACACCAAATATACATATATACTACATAACTACTCTGTTACTCGCCTCCGTGAGCTCAGTTTTTTTTATTCTTATATATTGGTAAATTTGGCATTTTTTGCTTTAAAAATGATTTAATTGTGTTGTTCTTATCCGGTTGAGGTTTTTATCCCTTTAGTTAATCTACATGCAATATTTGTAGAATTATCAATAATTTAAAAGTTGTTTAAGTTCGGCGAAGCCTAAGTTGTACCATAGCAGCCATATTTGTTTACATTTGAAACTTAACAGAATAGTGAATTAATTCTTTTTGCAAAATGCAGTGTCTTTTTGCCGCGTGGAACCAAAAGGAAACATTTAGTTCTGTGCACCGAAAAATCCGCCTTGTTGCCAGCTGGCCGAATTGCTTGTTTTTGAGCAAAAAGCCTAATTTTAATTGTAAAATTTTTTTTAAATTGTTTTAACTGTATTTAGTCTTTTGTGTTTTTCTATAGCTTTCAATTTTTAATGAAGATATTTCGAGTTTTTATGTATTTTAGCCTTGCCACAAACTAAGAACTGAATTAATTGAATGAGAAATATATCTCGAATGAAATTCGAGGAAATAAGTGTTTCGTATTAGCAACAAATGCTGTCGCCAGTCTGTCTAGGACAGAGGAGAATGTTTGCGTGTAGCGCATGAGCATTAGGTAAGCAGCGATAAAATCGTTTTGGGAGAAACCCAGTTTTTTGTTGTTGTTGTTGTTTAATTCCTTTTATACTTCATTTTGCATTTATTATAGTATTGAATATAACATGTGGCAAGGATAATTTTTTTTGCCCATTATGAGCTCTAAAATGAATGAGATGTAACGCTGTTAAGTGAACCTAGCGCCAGAGTGTTGCTATGATAAATTTATTGTATTATGGTTTATGCGCTTTAGACGACGTGGATTTACTTCAATTTAAGAAGTTTAAATGAAATGCAGGAAACAATGCTTAAAATTTAGTATTCCGTACAAGGAAATTATGTGGTGTGCACAGCAGATTTTCGTGCAGATACTTTCCACCCTGTATTTGACATAAGTTATCACGGTGCAAAATCGCGCACTTGTGTCACTTAAATAATTGAAAATATGTTTACACTGTAAGGCTTTGAAACAGTGTTACCAAAAGTTATATGCAATTTTTTACAAGCAGTGTATTGTGAAAACCTAAAAAAGCAACTAAGTTCTTTAATAAGAGAAGTTAGGAATACACTAAGAAATATTAAGTTAGCAGCGAAGGAAAACATAAAATGCAAAACTGAATGGTTTAGAGATTTCTTTTATTCGTGACACTTCCCGAAAACGCAGGTGCAGTACACCCACAAATAATCGATCTGTGGACGAAACAGCTGGCCTGCATCGATAATTGTGTGCTCCACTGGTATCGATTCCACTTGTGTTTATCGTTTCGGTTAGTCTCTTGATAAGGAAATGTCACTAGATGTGTAAATAGAACTTAATCATGCGTGTCTTTAAGATTTCTACTTGATAAAACAAGTTCTCTTGCTCGAACAATAATACGGTTCTCCTTAATTAGAGAATATCGGAATGACCTAATTAACCATAAACTAACAATGCAGTTTATTTACGCTTTATACACTAATGGGATACAGAGTTGTTGATGTAAAAGCTTACTCGTCATGTACTCACTGTGTGTTATTTTCGAGTATAATGCAACGTAAGAGAACACTTATCCGCATATTAACATTCTGTATTTGTTGGGAAATGTCACTGAAATATGCATTGGAACTTTAAATATCCCGAAAAACTGGGATCATAATTGATTCGCTTATTCCAAAATCTCAGATTACCTAATTTGAAAGTAATTGTGTATTTTAGTCTTGTTTTACTTCTTTCCCATAGAGAGAAGTCAAAATCTGTTCCCTTCAAACATCTAAAACTCCCGTGTAAACGAATTTCTTTTGCATGAATTTCCTTTCCCCAGCCTAGTAGACAGCTACAGAGTTAATAACCTACTTATGTGAAGTGATTATGTCTCTTTGAGATCTTTGTGTGGCTTCACCCACCGTGTGCCCTTTCCCCTTAGTACAAAATTGCAACTGTGAGCATCAATACATAAAAGTTGACGCCAAATAAGAAGAGGGAAGCTACATTTAAATAATAGAGCTATTGTAGTCGGTTCGAAAGAATGATTGGCAAGTTATTTAACAAATCCCTAAACCAAGGACCCGTAAACAAACGTGATTGGGGAAAGCACCAAGTAAGAATAGACGTAGGCGTTCGGGCAACCTGCCTATGTTTGAATGCGCAAACATTACGGGCGACTTCGCTGTGAAAGAGTTAAGAGTAAATAGATATTTAACTAAGGGAGACAAAAATATTTACTGTAAGGAAAGGAAAAGAAATTTCATTTCCAGTTGCTGGATTTTATTTCAATAAAAGTTATATACTGACCTTCAAAAACCCAACTACCTTTACGAAACTATTGTATACACGAGGGTTATATATTTACCCCAAATTAAATATGTTACATTTCGTTCAACGATATGAATGGAAGCATTTTATAGATATAAAGAGAATTTATTTTATTACTTGAATAAGTAATAATAAAACCATAATATAATCTTACGTAAGTAATTTTTACGAATTGATAGACTTTATCAAATTTATTGCATTTTACTTTTCTCTGCTAATTTTGCTGACATTTTTCTTCGAAACAGCTTAATTATATAGATTACAAATATTTGAAAATAAACCTATTTTGCCATGTACAGAATAGTTTTGAAATATCTTACTTTACTTTAGTTTATTATACTTCATAATAAAAAAAAATACTGAGGGCATACTAAACGTGCTCCTCTCATTAATAAATAACCCCCAAGACAAGAAACCAAAACAACTCTCAAATGTTTTTCACTTATGCCATCCTTTAAGCGATCTTAAAACATAAATGATAGATAGATAATAATTATTTGATTAACTAATGAAGTGATTTTTTTGTTATACTTGCAGCACATTTTATTTCTGTTAAAAGAAGAATGAGGTATTTTTGTTTGTTTATATGTGTCATAAATTTATGTAAAAAACAGGTAATTGGTATGTAAACACTAATAACATACATTTAGTACAAATAATTGCCTTTCCTTTAAGCTATTCCATGGACATTATAGACCTTTATAAATATCGTACATTTTAATCAAATGCAATTTAACAACTTTTAAAAATGCTTAAGTGACTTGTATTATATTTTTGTTTAATTTATTATTGTAGTGAAATGGTTAAACGAAATGAATAAAGTAGCAAAATATATTGTTTTAGCTTAAAATGTAAGCTTTTTGCAAATCTGATGACTTCAGTCTTCTAATTAATATTGTGAAACTTTCGTGGTAATTATAATTAGGTTATTAATCAGGTGAATGAAAGAATAGCATTTTACATGTAGGGAAGTTAAATAATATTACTTGGAAAATTTTGACAAACCATTTCATTTTAATGTTGCATTGAAGTTGAATTCAAATGTTTGATGTACTGGGTGGCTATGAAATAATTTTCCATGTTTGATGGTGTCTGCAACTGGAACTAATGAAAGGAATGAAATCATGCTTCCTTCCGTTCATATACACAGTTCTACAGCTTATATACAAACTGTTGTAGGCAGAGGAAGATATCCATGTTTCCTCAACATGTTTCGTCAACTTAATAACACTACGAGTCCGATCCCACCGCCGCCCCTTTTTTCCCGTCCCTTTTTTGGAATGCATCAGATGCCGCCCCCTTTTTTACCGCCCCTTTTTTGGAATGCATCAGGTGCCGCCCCTTTTTTACCGCCCCTTTTTTGGAATTCATCATGTGGGAGGACAGGGGTTCTGATGAATTCCAAAAAAAAAGAAGAAATTGAGACCAAAAGTCGTTGATAAGAAAGATATTGGCGCTGCGGTAGGTATTGGTTTACGAAAATTTCCTAGTGTGTATCTCCCTAGTGCGTAATAGCAGTTATGTGCAAGAACAAAGAACGACAGATTATTATAACCGCTTGACTTTCGTGCTAGCGTTTCTCCCTCAAATAGGAATTGATTATTTTATTGCAATTTTGTATGGCAATTATACTGCCTTGGAAAGTATTGTGCGGAAATACGACTCATTTTACACTAATGCTCAAAAAATAAGGATAATTCGGAGTCAGGCGGAAATCGAACTCTAAAATAAATATATCACCTGTAAAATCACTACACACATCTTCAAGAATCATATGCAAATTTCAGGAAATAACCAGATGACACCGATGGTACGTTACAATGACGAGAGTGTAAGAGAGTGATATATAAGGAATACAGGCAAAGAAGTAAAATTGTTCCCAGGCGCTTTATAAGCATTTCAGTGCAATAACAGAATATTTATGACACAAAGGACGCATTTGGATGACTTTTTACGTGGTAGAATTATCGGCCGTCTGGAATGTAGGCGTACCCAACTAGAAGTATCAGACGAACTTGGAATTGCCCAGAGTGTCATCTCCAGGCTTTGGCAACAATTCGAAGATGACGATAATGTGAGTAGACGTTACAGCACAGGACGCCCCAGAGTTACAACGCCGAATGAGGACCGGTATTTGGCAATTACTGCCAAAAGAAACAAGTGGAGCACAGCCTCAGACCTGTCTCGTCAGTTCTCTTCAGCCACTGGTACGACAATTTCAAGGCAGACCGTGTAGAGACGCTTAGGGCAGATTGGTCTATATGCTCGTAGACCTGTCAGATGCGTTCCACTTACTGCAACTCACTGTCGCCTGCGGTTAGCCTGGAGTAGAGAGCATGCATTGTGGACACCGCAACAGTGGGCTTGTGTGATGTTTTCCGACGAGTCCAGGTTTAGCTTGCAGTCTGATTCTCGCCGGACTTTCATATGGAGAGCTCCAGGTACCCGTTACCACCAAGAAAACATCATGGAACGACACCATTACGGTGGTGCATGAGTGCTCGTTTGGGGTGGAATTATTCTGGGTTCCAGAACTGACCTGCGTGTTCAAATTGGAACCATGACAAGCCAAATCTATCTGGACGTTATTCTGGAACAACATGTACATTTGTTTCGGGGCGCCATGGGTGCACAATTTGTGTTTATGGATGACAACGCCCGTCCTCACCGTGCAAATATTGTAAGCGAATGCCTTCAATCGGAGAATATCCCCCGTATGGACTGGCCAGCATTCTCACCAGACTTGAATCCAGTAGAGCAAGTGTGGGACATGCTTGGCCGACGAGTTTCAGCCCGTCAACCTCCTCCTACATGTCTACCGGAACTTCGGAGAGCATTGCTTTTTGAGTGATGTAATATCCCCCAAGATCAGATCGAGAATTTGATACTCAGCATGCCTAGGCGTTGTACGGACTGTATTCCATCGTCTAGGAGAGATACAATGTATTAAAAATCATACCAACCATGTAATATTGGTTTTTTGTAAATAGAGGTGTTTGTAATTTGCTCCAGGGAGAAAAAATCGCTAATTTTATTAATAATATCAAACATATAGCATCTTTTTTTGCTCTTTACCTTTTGTTTAATAAATAAGCTTTACAAATCAGTCAAATTTGTTTTGCTTCTAACTCTTCCTTTGCCTGGTTTTGCATTGTCCTTAATTTATGGACATGAGTGTATTTGGATGATTCCGCCAAACCTCTTAGCGGCCGCATTTGAAAGGCCTAGCAAATGTTACTGCATTCTACATCGGCACCGTATGGTGTGAAATTATCGCCGGTTTCATATTAGAGCCATATTTTTTTTTGAGAATATCACTCCTACAGATCCTGTTATCTGCACCGTTAATGTGGAGAAATATCGGAAAGTGCTGCAAATTTTGTCTTTCCTGAATGGCAGCAAACACAAATTATCGATAGAGACAAAGAATCGATAAAAAGTATCTACATTCTTCATTTGGTACACAAAACATTACTCTAAAAGTATCGGTATAACGGTTATGAGAAAGTTATCAATCAATGACTTAAATGAAAATTGCCGCCTTGTTCCCCCACGCCCATAATCCCACGTGACGTTTTGCCGGGAGTTCCTTAAATCATTTGTGTATACTGGTGGCTTTATAAACGTGAGTTGCTTGGAAGAGAACATAAGACAGCCTTTTACAAGCACACAGACATTTTATAGGCAGCAGTACAGAGCGTCCAATACCGAAAGCAATATCTTCCACACAGGAGTGGCCAACACATCAGACATGTTGTAACGGTTTCAAGGATCCCTCCAAGGTTCAAAAGGTCCAAGGTCCGTTGCAAAAGATTATTTTCTATAAGTTACGTACTGTAAGCCATTTATTTCTCTATGTGCATTTTCATTACTGAAACATTCATGACATTTTTTGACAACCGTTTTCGGTGTGTTCATTATAATTGTTGAGCCGTTTTCCGTTCCGACAGAGCTAAAATCTCTCCTATCGGCTGTTTTTGGCAATAACGTTTTTGGTGAAGTTTTTATGCCCTTTTCTTCCACATTCTCTATATGAAATTTGGTTTTATTTCGTTTATTAGTCTGAGCTGCATTTGTCTTCAAACAGGGGAAGTTATTTTATACCCGTCCTGTGGACCGATACCGATATATTCGATAAAATACCGATGGATGTGTTGACTTGAATGGGCATTTTCGTGATTTTGCCCACAGTTTTCTAGATACTATTGAGTCCGACAATTGTATGCACTATTTAATTGACGAATATCTTTGTCTTTTCAGAACTGCCTTACTGAGGATGGCCAAGAAGCGGTCTTCGAGAGATGGCTTGAACACAGTAAAGTACCGCGTCTTGTGGAGGCACGATTTACTTGCTTATACCCACTTGATGATTGATATAGGAAAGCATCACAGATGGCAATTTTTAAATGGACAACGACTTATAATAAATTTTTGATTCTAATTCATGCCTACTGTTTGTTTCATTGCCTTTTAGTCCACCTCACGAAATTATTCTTCAAGCGTATGAGGTGTTTTAGTATTAATGTAGAACGTTTTCCAGATATTACTCATTATTTTCTGATTTAGTTTCATTTATGTAATGGAAGCTATATTTTAATAAAAGCCTGCATTTAATGCATGGACATTTGCTGCGGAGAATTATGTTTCGTAATATATTTAATTTAATAAGTTTAGGAAATTTCAGTGGCTTCCAATATACGTACCTTGTAACGGTTTTAGGCCGTTTTGTTAGACTGTTCAAATAATGTTTTAACGGTTAGCTTTCTCAGACATGTAAAATGTTGGAAAACATATTTTATATCCATACCTAGAATTTTTAATTTTAGGTTTTATATCGTTACATATGCATAAGTAGTAATTGCAATTTGTAAAACGTTATACATGACGAATTAATATTAAAATTATTTTTATAACCCAACATAAAAAACTCATAATTACTTCTTGCAAAACAAAATCTGCTTTACAATTTATCTTGTGTTAAATAACATTGTTTAAGCGGTTTAAAATGCACTACCGACAAGAAAATAAATTGTAATTTTATATATCACACAGTTGTTAGAATACTGATTTATCTAAGTAGTTTTACAATTAAAAATCAAAATTGTTCTGCCTTATTTTATACGTAATCTACAATAAAAATATTTGCCGTTTCTATATATGTGGTTTAAAAATATACGTGATGATTAAAAAACATATACACGTGATTGATAAAATTCCATACACATGACGATTAAAAAACAGAATTGCTTTACCTTATTTTATATATAATATACAATAAAAGTACTTTCTGTTTCTATGCACGTGATTTCAATTACACCTGATGAATAAAAACATATACAAGTGATGATTAAAATTCTATTTACGTGATGTTAAAGAAACGACTGTTTTACCTTACTTTATACGTAATCTACAATAAAAGTTCTTGCAGTTTCTGTGCATAGATTTGAAGATACATGTGATGATTAAGAAACATGTATACGTGGTTGTTAAAATTCCATACACGTGACGATTAAAAAACTGAATTGCTTTACCTTATTTTATATATAATCTACAATAGATAATATTTTCTGTTTCTATGCACGTAATTTCAATTACACGTGATGAATAAAAACATATACACGTGATGATTAAAAAACATGCACACATGTTGATTAAAAAACAAGTACAAGTGACGATTAAAACTTTATGGACGTGATGTTAAAAAAAATTGTTTTACCTTATTTTATACCTAACCTAGAGCAAAAGTATTTGTCGTTTCTATACACGCAATTTATAATACCACAGGAGCTCATAAATTTTCAGTTTTTTTTTCTGTGTTTAAAATGAGATAAGAAAGAAAGTTTAGATTGGCGTACATTTTGAATAAAACAGAAATCTAACAGAAACTTGATTTTATGGCAATCTATATCAGTCTAAGTTTTCGTTTTAGCGTTTTTTAAGTTTTATATTGACTTTTTTCTCTTCCTATACCCACGCCCTCTTTAATTACAAATTCTTCTATTAAACCTTTGTTAATGAGCAAATTAAATAGAGATAAATTAACAGTATTTTAATTAATCAAACAGAAAGAAGAAGAGCAAGTAAACTTGAAATTTGAAGTTAAGTGATATTCATCGTCAAACTGATAAAGAAGAAATATATGTGTCTAATTATTTCTCCAAAATTCACACGAATTAAAGCTGGGGTTTTGCCTAGTTAAAAATTTCTCTAATCTTAGTGAATGTGACTTATATGCACCATAACTCCCTGGGCAAATACTTTTAAGCGCGGGCCAAAATGAACTTTTCAAAATATCTCTCGAGCCGGAGGACAATAGGACAATACCGCGTACGCTGTGCACGCGCGAATGTTTTGGATGAAGTTTTTTCCCTGTGCAAGAAATGTTTTTGACAAAAACACTATAAGTATCATTTTAAAGCATTTGGACAGAGAAATTTGCCAGTTAATAAAAGATAATAGTAATAATAAATTGTCTCACTTAGGTGTATATGCGAACAATTTGTGTCCAGTAAAATATCCACTCCAGTCCATATAGATATGGCCGAAGTGCTGCTAGTGAATGCAGTGTTATCGGCTCCTGAAAATTATGCCAAAGGCACATGACAGTGAAAAGTCCTGATAAGTGATGTAAAATATGTCACGTAATTTTTAAAGAAATATGATCCATTGTATTAAATTACTGGTCATTAAATAAATCAGTTAATGGAAGATTTTATTTTGATAGTTATTTATTTATATCTTAACGATACAAATTATTTTATTTTGATCATAGTTATTACATTTTTATATTTATATTACATTTTGTAAATATAATAGTAAATAGAATTATAAAAAGAGAAGACAAACATCAAACTTTAAAATAGAATAGTTTTAGTTAATGCGAAACGTGAAATCTGGAATGTTCATTTGATATTATTTCTTCAAAATTTGGATCCAAATCACTTGTAACAATCCTTAATACCGAGTGTAGATTTTCGTCAATAATTTGTGATCGATATTTATTTTTCGTGTAAATCATTAGCGAAAAAAATTCTTTCACAAATATATTGTTACGAAAAATTCGGCGGTTGCGCCTGTATGTAAGCTTTCCGGCATAGCACTAGGGTTGCCATAAAATAGTGTATGGTAGGGTTGCCAGATTGGCGACTTTATCGCCCATTTGGCGACCAAATTGGCAATCGGGAAGCTTCTAGAATAACTTCCTGTCGAGATATTTCTCGAAACGTGTCGAACTTAAAGAAAAGCTATATAAACCCTTGCGTTTCTGAGAGCGAGGAGTTGCGAAGTAAGTTGCGAAATTGTGAAGTGTTGCGAGTTAGTTGAGTTAGTTGCGAGATTGTGAAGTAGTGTGAGCGTTGTGATTATTGTTAGAATAGCTACGCGAGAGTTTTGTGAACGGAAAGCAATCGAGATAGTGCTTTGCCGTGAAGCTATCTTTACAGTATAGCTTGACAGTGCATTGGTGATTGTTCCACGGTGTTTTATTATAAGTTTAGTGTTGCCGTGAAGCTACCTTTACAGTTACAGCCTGAAGCTGTGTTGCTGATTGTTTCAGCGTATTTATTGTAGATTTTCGACGCTTTTAAAGGTAATTTTGGAACTGTGTTGTAAATAGTGATTCTTGTAAATAAATTGTGCTTTTGATTGCTCTGCATCGTGTTTTCATCGGATACTCTCAAATCTACGAACCCGTATAACGCAACAATATGTTGAACCAAATAAAACTAGGTATTTTTGAACATAGTTCAAAAAAAAAATTTGAAATGTTCTGTACTCAAAGCACCGTAGAAAACATTCAACTCATTTGAGTGAAAATTTTCTTTTAGTAAATTATTTGACTGTAAATCAATTAGTTCTAGTTGAGTTTCAACAGGAGCTTCTTGCACGTCAAAATTGAAAGGTTGAGTAATTAATGATAAAGGTTTTTCAATAGCTTTGAAATCTTGAATTCTTCTTTGGAATTCAGAATGCAGTCTTGTGTTATTGCACTATATTTAAGAAAATCGGTATTTTTCGATGATTCTCGTCGTGATTGTAATGAAGGGAAATGATTTAGTAATTTCTTATTAAAGGTTTTAGCAAACAAATTGAGTTTTATCATAAATGCTTTGACGTTTGAGTGCATATTGAAAGCGAATTGGTTTTTCCCTTGTAGATTTATATTTAGTTCATTCAAATATCTTACAATATCTACTGCAAACGAGAAATCGTTTAGCCATACCTTAGTTTGCAATTCAGGAAAATCATGTAGTTTTTTTATCGACATGAAGGATACTATTTCATCAAGTAAATATTGAAACCTGTCCAAAACTTTACCGATGTTAAGCCATTGCAATTCAGTGTAATAAGGAATTTCGTAAAAGTCACTTTGAATTTCTTTCAAAAATTCAACAAACTGTCGATGATTTAAGGCACGTCCCCGGATAAAATTCACAACTTTTGTCACAACAGTAACGACGTGATTCAATTTCAAGACTTTTCTACATAACACTTCTTGATGAAAAATGCAGTGTAAAAATAATATATCCTGTTCTGTCTTCAACTCTTTTACTTTGTCGTTGATTCGTTTTAGCAAACCCACATTTGTCCCTGTTAAACTAGGACAGCCATCCGTTGTGATGCTTACTATTTTGTTCCAAGTTAAATTTACTTTAACTAAACACTCTTCAACAGCGATAAATCCTTTTTAAAAATTTCTGATCCATCATATCCAGTAACGGATACACAAAAACTTTTGTCAAGTCTTTATAACTAACTAAAAGGAAAAATTAGAAATAAAAAATATTGAAAATTAGAGAGCAAGGAGCATTTTAAATCTTTAATTAAAATTATTAATTGTTTTAAGAAATTTATTTTTAAATAAATTAAAATTTTGAACATATATTTTATAAACTGATGTCACAATATGTATATGTATAAAATTTCTTATTGAAAACACAAACTAATTTTTAAAGTCTACCGTCCCTATAAAGAATGAGCGGGTACAAAATATAACTTTCCTAAATATAGTTATAGAAATCGGACAAACGTGTATGAAGTTAGATCTCTTAATTTTATATAACTGATGTATTTAAATTTAAAAATGCAAAAACATGAATATTTGCGAATTTTAAAACAATTCTGTAATTGGAAGTACATGTCTACGACCAAAGGTTGCGAAAGAGCTTTCATAAACACGATGCATAGTAAACTGTGTCTGCATATTCAATAAAATAGTTTAAAGAATCAAATTCGCTGAAATAACCTTGTATTTGGCGTGTTCTCTTCTATTCTAGTTTAAAGAATATTAACAACAGTGCAAAAACAATAACAGGCTCACCAGCGGCTAGCCAGTAAAATCCTAAAGACTGGTAGTCCCGACCTGGGTTCGAATCCAGGCGAAGAGGCTGGCAATCTTCGTGATTTTCCCCAAGTGTAACGTGTATACCAGCCATTTCCCTGAGAACGTCCTCCACGAAAGCATCCCTCCTCCTAAGCAGATGGCCATGAAGTATTTGTCATAATAAAGAAAATGAAACTAAGCGAAAAACACTAGCATAAATTTAACACACAACAATGTACAAAAGCAATCATGCAATTTTTTCAAAATATAATGAAATATGTTTTGCAGAATAAAATGAAATGCACTAAACAGTTATGCAGTTCCTGTAACGATTTGAAAGGTTACAAGAATAATAATTTAAACAGTGCTTAAAATAAATGACTCGAAAATTTGATATCGTAGTCAGAGGATTTATAAAAAGCATGAAATCCTAGAAATTCATGCTCCAAACCTGAACCACCTGCCTAAGATGATTCAGGCCAGGGAAACCTGTCTTTTTTTTAGGTTAGGTGGCTGTTTTGTACCTTCCTATAATCCAGGTCAAAAATGATAGAATACTAAAAACCTAATATAAAAAATAGTAGAATAATATCTCGAAATGGCATCAGTTCAGAGAAAATAGTGAATATTCTTTCTTCGGAATTTTATCGATAAAAGTCTACCCGGGAGAAGCTAGAATAGCTTTATAATTGTAATATTTTTGATAGTCATACAAAATGTAAGCAGTTTACTATTATGTACCCTTATGTACCCGGGTAAAACATTCAGCATAGGGCGTAATTTTCTTAAATTTTGTTATCTTAGAAATCTGGATCTGATTTGAATGCATTTTTAATTTCAAGTACGTGCTTTAATCAATATAATTAGCAAAAAGATTTAATGTATAAGCACTCATTGGATATTCAATGAAATGTAGTCATATCTCTCTATTTCAGTAGAGAAAAACATGTGTTACTTCAATACAAGTCACCAAGGATTCATTTCAATAAACATGTAAAACAAGGGAATGTGTAGCAAAACATGGGATGCATTTTTAATAAATATATGCAGAGAGATCAAGAGAGAAAAAGAAAATATTGTTTTTGTTTAAAGAAAATATTTCGTAAAATATGTATTGTCTATAAAAAATGTTACAGATCTTAGCAAAATTCTCTCATCTTATTTCTGTTTGCAATACGAAAAACAAATAGTCATGTTCTATGCAACAGAATGTAGTATTTCAATGCATAATATATTTTGCTATTTGAATGAAACAATGTGATGGAATATACCTCTCAGTTTTGTAAAATAATATACTTATGAAGAAGTGCATGCATAGTTTTGAAGAATGTGCCTTTCACATCAAGTTTAATATTGATGTGTTGAGGAAGATACGTGGCAGATTATTCATATGGCGAACAACAGAATATAACATCTAATTCTTCTTTAGCTAAAAATTAACGAGGCAAATAAAGAAAAAACACGTATGTAAACCTAAGACCATGAAACAATGTTCATATAGATGGTCCTTGTACTGTTGAGACAGAAGTGGTAACTTTGACTCACGGAAAAAAACCTGTGTTGCTCTGCATAATAAAATAACTCAAGGCAGAAAACTTTACCACCGCGTTTATTTTATAATATAGACGTGTTTTATTAACGAATAATATTTTAATGGACTTTCATGGATAGCTTCGCAGAATATCTGTGCCACAAAGTATATATGAAATGATGTTGCTTGGCTCATGGATATATAAACTTTCCTATATTTGCCGCATGCTAATTTAGAACTTTACGCTTAATCAAAAACGAATTTGTTAATTCACTTAGACATGTGTGTGTTAAATGCGTGTACATAATGCATTTAACACAATGTATTCGACTGAGTGAAATGTAATTCATTTTATTGATTATTTTAATGAGTTTATTATGTTGTATCTTACTGTATTCTTTTATATATTATTAGGTATATAATCTTAGCACCATTCAGTGTAGACACGTAACCTGCAGCGTTGTAGCTACCTGCTGCCAGCTGAACAATAGAATTACAGGTGCAGGGTGCCCTTTGCTGGCCTACTGCGGACGTTAGCCTGCCTAACGGGCACTATCCCACTCGATAGCGGCGCCCGTAGCTGTGCCCTATCTTCGACATCTTCATGAAACCATCTTTTAACAAGATAATACACGACCACATGATGCATGTTTTATCCTTGACTGTCTCGATGCAGAGCGTGTTCCAGTGTTGGCCTGGCCAGTACGTTCTCCATTTCTCTCACCCACTGAAAATATCTTGTCATTATTTGAGTAGAGATTGGCTAGCCGTCACCTGTCAATTACAATAACTGATGAACTAATAGAGTGTAAGCCGCAAAGAGTGAAGTACGGGTATTTGTAATCCATCTTCAACTCGATGCTCAGCCGGAGTGTAGCATTTGTTACTTCCATAGGTCATAATTCTGTGTACTGAATTCTGTATGCTGCGTACCCCAAATCACTAGAGGTAGTAGCTATACCTTATACTATATACGCCAACAAGAAAAAAGGATTTTGCTATTTGCTTTTCCTATTGTAACTGTTTTAATAGCCAACAGAGTACATAGTGGATACTAGTCGATTATGCAACTCTGTACTCCAATGTATCTAGTCCTTGTCGCTAGTGATTTATACCGCAACAGTAATATCAGTATTTCGTACCATACACCCCGCCACCACAAACACGGCAGGTAGCCTGGCTAGTTACAGATGGAAAAGTCGTGGAGAAAACTATGCAATGCTAAAATATCGTCATACAAAACATCAAGGGGAAAGGAAAGGAGAAAAAGGCGCAGTTCTAAAAAATCGTCATCGAAAATAAAGCGGCTCAAAAAACATCCTACTTTTAAAACGCCATGAAATATATTGTGGTTAAAAATAAAGCACCTACAAATCATTGCATGAGGATAACATCGCAGACATGTGTTTTCTAGATTTAAAAGTTGTAAATGCACTATTGCGTGCATACGGGTTCGTAACGGATTGGTACCGATGTTAACTTGATAAAATTATTACCAAAAGAAACATTTCACAGTTCTGGAACTTTCCACAAAATTCCTCGTACAGCTCTTCAGAGTATCATAGCGTACAATCAGTAATTACATTGCAAACTACTAGGAACGTTAAACATAAAGCATTGCAAAACGCATCCAAACAGCGAAGTTCACACAGAGATATCTTAATACTCTGAACCCTTGCGGAACTACATAACTGAGAAAAACGGTTTCCGTTCTTATATAGTTTCCCTCCGACCGCCGAGAAATTTCTAGTACTTTCCACTTCTCCAAATTACTGGAAGGCATATGAGGGCCTGATACAGATATAGATTAATTACATATAATATAGATTAATATAGATTACATATAAATTATAAAGATTATATAGATTAATATAGATAATATAGATTACATATATAATATAGATTATTATAGATTACATATTAATATAGATTAATATAGATTAATTACATTTATTCAGTCACAGTACCAATATTACACTTATACATGGAGCGCACAAAAACGTTGCCAAGTTTGGCGACTTTTGGCCATTACTCACCAAATTTGGTGATAAAAATTAGTCTCCAATACCATCGCGAGCTCCGGGATATCTCGCCAATTTAGCGAGATAATCATTTACTCGTTGTAGACTTGCCTCCTTTTCCCGGCAAAGTTTCCCCTCTTCAGATTTTAATGTTACATTATACGACAAAGTACTACAGTTTCACATACAATTTCATTTAAATTATACTATAAATAGGTGTAAAATTCTTACCAGTATATTTACATAATGGTTTCTGAGCGTAAGAAGGAAAGCGGAATATTTTTACCTTTGTATTTCCTGTTTTCTGGATTAATTAAGAATTTTTTCTAAAAAAAAGAGAAAGGAAACATAAGCATTCAAAATATGAAAATGGGTGGAAAATTAATACTACATATAGCAGGGAACAGAATTTAAAATTTATTTACTTAACTGTTAAAAGTAGTTATTTAATTATTCTCTTTTAATAATTTGTCTGAGCACTTTTTAACAGAAAATGTAGTCTTAAAAATTAGAAAAGTGAAGATGAGAAACCACTTGAGATTACCCGTACTAAAATTATTTAATTAATTAGCAAAATGTAAAACTTTTTTCTTTCACTTTGTCAATCTGATATGCTTTTAGTAAAAATTAAATCTTGTTTTGTTTTCATTAGTTAAATAATTTTAATACAGATAACTTCAATCATTTACTCATCTTTCCTTTTTTTCGGGGGGAGGGGATTCTATTTTTCATAAAAAACTGCCAATAAAGCTTCATAAAAGAGATTAATTAAATAATGACTTTTAATACTTAATTACATAAATTTTAAATTATGTTAACTGCTGTATGTAGTAATACTTTTCTGCTCATTTTCAATTTTCAAATGCTTCGTGCTCTTTCAGCGAAAAAATTATTAATTAATGCCAAAAATATGAAATGCGAGGTAAAAATATTCCACTATACTTTCCTGCACTCACAAATCTTTACGCGACTATACATTTACAGCCTGAAAAGTTGAAAAACGCACACCTGTGATGGTATCATTATGAGATGATTTTAAAATACTTTGTTTTTTACCACCCTACTTTTTATGACGATGTTTTAAAATTGCAATGATGTTGAACTTCTTTATTTTCTACTACAATGTTCTATAACCACGATGTTTTAGAGATCCAACGTTTTCTTCCTTACTTTCTCTACTATTTACGACGGCGTTCCGCCTTGAGTTCTTTATTCCGCAATGTTTTCGTGTGACTTCCACTGGAAGTATATTTGTATTTCTCTTGTTTTCAGGCTGCGCAGTTTTAAGGTGAATGCAAATTTTTAAATAAATAACCATAACATGTTCAAGGTTTTTATTCCCATAGAGTTGATAAGCACTTTTTTCCACAATATTCATACTACACTCATGTAAATAAATTAAAGATAATGCAAAATCAGCCAAAGGAAGAGTTAGAAGCAAAACAAATTTGACTTATTTCTAAATCATATTTATTAAACAAAAGGTAAAGAGAAAAAAGATGCTTTATGTTTGATATTATTAAAAAAATTAGCAATTTTTTCTCCCTGGAGTAAATTACAAAAAAAAACCTATTTAAAAAAACAATATTACATGGTTGGTATGATTGTTAATACATTGTATGTCTCCCAGGCGATGCAATACAGTTCTTACAACGCCTAGGCATGCTGAGTATCAAATTATCAATCTGATGTTGGGGGATATTACACCACTCAAAAAGCAATGCTCTCCGAAGTTCCGGTATACATGTAGGAGGAGGTTGAGGGGCTGCAACGCGTCGGCCAAGCATGTCCCACACCTGCTCTACTGGATTCAAGTCTAGTGAGAATGCTGGGCAGTCCATACGGATGATATCCTCCGATTGAAGGCATTCGCTTACGATGTTTGCACGGTGAGGACGGGCGTTGTCATCCATAAACACAAATTGTGCGCCCATGGCTCCCCGAAACAAACTTACATGTTGTTCCAGAATGACGTCCCGATAGATTTGGCTTGTCATGGTTCCAATTTGAACAAGCAGGTCAGTTCTGAAACCCAGAAAATTTCCAACCCAAACGAGCACTCCTGCACCACCGTAACGGTGTCGTTCAATGATGTTTTCTTGGTTGTAACGGGTACCTGGAGCTCTCCATATGAAAGCCCGGTGAGAATCAGACTGCAAGCTAAACCTGGACTCGTCGGAAAACATCACACAAGCCCACTGTTGCGGTGTCCACAATGCATGCTCTCTACTCCAGGCTAACCGCAGGCGACATTAATTGGAAAGCATCTGACAGGTCTACGAGCATATAGACCAATCTGCCCTAAGCGTCGGTACACGGTGTGCCTTTAAATTGTCGTACCAGTGGCTGAAGACAGCTGACGAGACAGGTCTGAGGCTGTGCTCCGCCTGTTTCTTTTGGCAGTAACTGCCAAATACCGGTCCTCATTCGGTGTTTTAACTCTGGGGCGACTTGTGCTGTAACGTCTACTCATTCCAGACGGCCGATTATTGTACCACATAAAAAATCATCCAAATGTGTCCTTTGTGTGATAACTATTCGGTTATTGCACTGAAATGCTTCTAAAGCGCCTGCGAACAATTTTACTTCTTTGAATGTATTCCTCATATATCACTCTCTTACACTCTCGTCATTGTGACATACCATCGGTGTCATCTGGTGACTTCCTGAAATTTGCATATGATTCTTGAAGATGTGTGTAGTGATTTTACAGGTGATATATTTATTTTAGAGTTCGATTTCCGCGTGACTCCGAATTATCGTTAATTTATGGACATGAGTGTAAATTCGATGATTCTGTCAACAATTAATGTACACAAAAACAATAAATCCTCTTTTGTGATAGAACAGTTCAAAGGGACATTAAGTACTTAAAGGCATTCCTCTTTCCGCTAGCTGAATCGCACTAAGAGTCCTCACCCCCATGCAGAATTGGGGACGAGGTTAACCCCATTCCCAGAACCTTGGAGGGATCGGCGGAACGCATCTGAATTCATAGGACGCCACTGATCGTTAATTTGCTACCTACCCGCCGCTCAGACTGCCCGTCGCAGAGGGCTATTACACAGCAAACCCGGGGCCAATTCCCGGGCTACCAGAACCACACTACTCGAAGACTCGCCGGACTCCGGGCCGGGCAATGAGTGACCTTTCCGGAGTCCCCAGAACCACTAGGTTCATAATTTGTATACCCCCGTGGCCGAGATTGCCTAAGTACAGATCCTAACCAGTAGCTTCGCAGAGTTCTATACGTCGATCCCGGGAGGGGGGAGAAGGGACAGTAACACAGCTTTCTTACAAGAACAATACAAAAAAATCTGAAAGCTTTCAGATTTTACCTTACGCCCAAAGGGACGTTTTTTAATATTTTGTGTGCCGCCTTTACTTATTAAATATCATGTTCTTCGCACTTGAACACAAAAATTCAATTCAAAGCAGTATCACAAAATAATTTTGAAATGAGCATATCTTCAGAATTTCTGATACACAGTCTCGCGAGCTAAAGATATTTTTATTTTCCCCTTACAGTATTGCCAATTGCTCTCTTTGAAATCGTTGAGTTTGGAAATCAAAAATTCGTTAAAGTGTTATAAAATATGAAATTGATAATACAACAAATTTCAAATCCCAAATTCGGGCTTCCAGATGCCCATATTCAGAGGAAGATTACATTATTCATAATTTGAGGGCTCTAGGTACTGTTGTTTTATGCAATGCTAGAAACATATATACATTTATGCAGATTCTTCATTATTTAATTTCTTTAAATATTATACAGGGTTCTTATATTTGGTGGCAACAATTTGAAAAGTGAGCATACATTTACAGCAAAGCAACGCAAAATGACAAAATGACAAAATAGCCCTTCTGGCCTAACGTTCTTCGGGCTAATATTTAAACGACCATTGTAAAAGAGTAATATATAATAATATGATATGTTGTCTACCTCTTTTGGTTAGTTTTTAATCATTAGATTGTTACACTAAAATTAGTTGCTATTTGAATTATTTTCCCCTCCGTTTTATCACGAGTTTGATTTCAGGAGTAATATTCAGTGGCGCCATCTGAGAAATAACAAACTAACTAAAACTTGCACCATATAAGAAACAATAAACTAGTCAAAACGACTGATCACATACTACATCATTATCAACACTATTAAACATTTTTATGCAAAAGCAGCATATAATGCAGTAGTAACACAGTTTTCATAACAACTTGAACAATTTTCAACAGCAAATTGTATCTGTTTCAATTTGAAAATAAACTACAACTTTTCCAATCATTTGCACTTAATTATTTTAAATCACCCGTACGAAATTTCTCTCTAAACATATAGGCAATCATATAACTTGTACAGACTGACAGGGTATTTTAAAGGTATTCGTTAGTGATCTTTCTTAGAAAAGAGCTACAAACGTTACTACGCTATACCTGTTGCTAAACAGCGAAAGAAGATTCATATTATTCTAAATAATAATATTCTCAGGTTTTATACTTAATGTGTCTGATACGTAACTATTGCATAAATCTACTGCAGTTTTGTGTCGAAAATTGAGTCATGTATGAAATTTATGTCAACATTTTGAGGTACACAGCAACAATAAATTATCTTTTGTGAAACAATAATTCAAAAGAACACTAACACAACTTTCTTACAAGAACAATATAATAAAATTATGCGACTTATTTCATTCTTATATTTACATGCTCTGTGTAAAACATTATTTGCAACTTTTAATCAAACACAATTAAAAAAAATATATACTAGCCATTTCACTCGGGAGCTGTGTTAATATCCTATGCAAAAATGCCAAATCGAAACACAGAACTATCTTTTCTA
>KK121578.1:4685-32709 GCA_000611955.2 Stegodyphus mimosarum | reverse complement strand
GTAGGCAGAAGCCGAATGACTAAATTAGAGCAATGTGTGATTATCACCACAATTAAAAATTTTATTTTATTGTCCAAAATAGTTCTCTTTTATTTGTTGATTTTTTTGTTTGTTTGCTTGTTTCTTTGTGACGTCGTTTCCTCCGGAAAGGCGAGGAGTTAAATTTTGAGAAATGTAATTCCGAATTCCGAAAATTTGTGCAAAGCCATTTCGAGTATTCTTCCCTTTGTATAACTTTAGTCAGTCAAGATATAATTAAAAACTCTGAAAACGTTAATTTTCGCCCTCATTTTTTCCGAGTGGCAAAAGTCTTTCGCACTGGATAAAATTCTGCTTTATTCTGAGAAGTGTTGCCACTGCTAGCTGTGAAATCGTAGAGTTTGTTAATAAAAAATTTGTAAATTTTACAAAATATGAAAACATATAACATTGCCAAACATTAAGTACGTTATTATAATATAAAATCATATTCTGAAGTTGAAGAAAGCACTCGACTGCCTATGAAGTCATTGTATGTCGAAAATCTTTCGTTAATATCAGCATTTTAAATAAACAGTTGCTGTTGGCAACTTTTTTATTTCAGGTCAGGATAATTGACAATGGTACGTTATTGCCACTTTAATTCATTTAATGATATTAAGGAAAAGTTGTTATATTTTATTAAGTTGAAATCATGACGTCATAAGTATACGTATTAATCTGAAAGTGTCAAAGTTTTTTGTTTCATGGTCCCCCCCCAAAAAAAAAAGAAAAAAAAAAGAAAACTATGAATTGGTTGTTCTTTGGAAAGAATGAAATAAGTTTTCATTCGTACTGAAATGTTTTTGTGCATTGTCTTTTCTGTTATGTATATATGTTATATATTATAATGTATTTCTCACGCCTACTTCGAATGCCTTCGTAATGTAGTGCTCAGCACCCTCGGCACGTATTCAAGAGGTCCGTGGTTCGATTCCTGGTGAGCGCATTGTTCATTTTTCACATGTCTTGCTTTCAAAAAATACCTAATGTCTCCAAAATGGCGCGCGAACTAAAAGGTGGTGAGTGGTTAAATGGTGATTCTTCATTACCAGGATTTCGGGATTGGGTCCCCTAATCCCCAGTCGCCCTTTGAAACGGGGAGTATATAAGGTATTTCTTCCGCCTTTTTCGCATGCCTTCATGGTGTAGTGGTCAGCACGCTCGGCGCATATTTGAGAGGTCCGTGGTGCGATTCCCGGCGAGGGCATTGGTCAATTTTCACATCTCCTACTTTCAAAAATTACCTAATGTCGCTAAAGTGTTACTAAATCTTAAAATTTTGCTTTGGCGACAGCCCACTCACCTCGCTAATCTCTCTATATATATAAAGAAGAAAGTCTGTTGTTTTGTCCTCTAATAACTCAGTCACAACGCTAGCTATTGTCATCAAACGTTCTGCAATTTATTTCTGGGTCCTAAAAAAGTCGACGTCCACTTTTTTCCAGAAAACATAGCTGAAATCAGAAATATTAATTAAAAATTCCGAAAAATGATAATTTTCGCCCTCAATTTTCCGAGTGGCAACAGCCTCGCAAGCTGGAAATGAAAATCTGCTTTATGTCGAAAATTGTTGCCACTGCTTGTTTTCATGTCCTACAGTTTGTTAATAAAAAATTTCTAAGTTTTACTGTGAAATAAAAATAGCATTGCCAAAGATTAATTACATTATTCCCAATTCCAAAAATTCGTGGGAAGCCATTTCGGCTATTTCCATCGTCGTAAGACTTTAATCAGCTGAAATATTAATTAAAAATTTTGAAAACACTAATTTTCGCACTCATTTTTCCGTGTGGCAATAATGTCGCCCGTCGCAGATAAAAATCCTCTATTTCGAAAAGTGTTGCTACTGCTCGCTTTCAAATCGCAGAGTTCCTTAGTAAAAAATTTGTAAGTTTTACAAAATCTATACACGTAATGAAGAATGCCTGCTAGTGTATTTATTTGTTGTTATAGATTTTTGATCAATTACAACCAAATTTTTTGCCACATTTGATAGATTAAAATTGAATATAGGGGAAATATTGGATGTAACTTGAGCTTTTACGACCATTAGATCAGAAAGATGAAAATCATTAAAAACTGCGTGCCATTGTTGTTGATATAATGAGAGAGAATTAGCTTATTTTTCTATCGAAATTTATTATGTGGGTTCCATATTGCCTCAGACTGAAAAATGTATGACTATGAATCGGATTTTTTGCATCGTTATTGGAGAAGGATTTGAACGATATCATTCTCTCTGTTGTTAAATGCAATACTCCCAATCTAACTTAGCTGCAATTGGGTACTTCCGGTAGTATATAATATTTTAAAACCTAAATCCATCTTCATTGATGTTAATGGGAAATTCTGTTTTTATTTCACCAATTATTATCAGATGGCATGGCAGGTTTTACACTTGGCAAACAACCCCAGTGAATAATAACAGTGAATTGCTAAGTTTTCATTCCACAAGGGGTTTGAGTTTTGCCTTTCCGGTGCTGGATATCACTTAAACGGTTTCAATACCAGCATACTGTAATAATTTGGTATTGATGATAATCCCATATGATTTTGCTCGGATTGTATCGGTAAATCCTTGCAACTGAAGATTTTTATTTATGGTACTTCGCAAGTAAAATGCTTTTATTGATTTGAGGAACAACTCCTTCGAACAGAGTAGCTCCATTTGTGGCCATGTCCTTCTGTCTTCAATTTCGAATTAAATGGGCACTTTCCAATTTAAGTCATTCTTGAAGGGTCAGAATGTAAACTATGAATCTGAAGGCAGCAGATTGGGCCGTTTCAGTTTGGCCACAATAGCTGCATGCTATGCAGCTGTGAAACAGTAACTGTCGTTACTGAAGAGAATAAAATCATACACATGGAATAAGTATAGCATAGGAAAAGAACTTCAGTTCTGGTACTCGGGCTTAAGAACTGTAGTCGCTGGATTCAATGGAAAAAATTCTTTTATCCAAAAAGGAAGCGATGGGCACAATCATTTCCTATTCTCAGGAAAAGATAACCTGTTCGAAAATGAGGAGAAACTACTCGTAACAAAAAAATGTAATATATCTAAAAAACAATGTAATGAAAGATCTTAGCATAAACAAGACAATGAAAAGAATATAGCTTCTCATCGTAGCATATGACATTCCATGTTAAAGAATGCTCCAGTCATAAGTTTGAATATACTTTTAACGAAATCATTGTCGTAAAACAATATTCAAAGCCAAAAATAGAAATTCCATGAGATATTAATATTTTTATTACGTTTCGGAAATCAAAAGACTTTAAATTTTATTTTCATGCAAGAGATGGATAGATAGAAATTGCCTTAGAAGGCCTACTATCTGAAGGAGGGAAACGTAAGTTTTCAAAAGTGCTGAAAAACTACCATAGAATCTGCATAGATTCATTTTCTAGATCTGTACGTTATTTCTCTCCGTTATGTTCCTTGTTTTTATTCCTACGCGTCCTCTGTGCTCTCGAAATTCATTCTTCAAAATATTTTCTTTCTCAGAAGCTAAATTGCTATGAAAGTCATGATGGTGAGAAATTTTTCTCACGCTATCATTGTCAAAGGCTTTAGGAGTTTGTAAGGTTTACATTAATTAACCCATTATCTTATTATTTGAACTATAATACGAGGTATTTCTTCCGCCTTCTTAGCATTTCTTCGTGGTCTAATGGTCAGCACACTCGGCGCGTATCAAGACGTTTGAGGGTCGAGTCTTGGCGAGAGCATTGCTCATTTTTCATGTCCTCTGCTTTGAAATAACCTAATGTCTCTACAATAATTTTACTTTTTATCTGCCTTCACCAGGACATAAAACAATGTGCAGTTCTATAGAAAGGTTCTATCTATAGAAAGGTATCTATTGTATTCTAAGCAACCACTAGGATCAAAGTTCAAAAAGAAACTTTACAGGCTAATTCTATTTATAATGTTTATCCATTTTATACAAAAGTAACACCCAGTTCTATTACTGCCAACGAAACATTACATAAATGAACCTTCTTTTACTCAGAAAAAACTGTTTAGAAAGTTGTGCGACATTTTACTCTTGCAAAGTAATACAAAGGAATCCCACAGACAGTTCCAAAATAATCTATTCCCTAATCATTCATATGCCACTCTAATGGCATTGTATGAATAGTTATTGTTCAAAACTAGTTTCAAGGAATGTAATCGATGTACGCGGCAGTGATGAGAGAAAACAATTTAAATATTATATTGTTCTCCTGCTTGCAGAACATCTATAAAATATAAACACAATAACTGAAACAAGTTATTTTTATAGACATTTTTATTTCTACAAATAGTGCTAGGAAACTAGTAATAGTTATGTATACATATGTTTAGAAAAAATACAGATTTTCACAAATCAAAAATAAATCATTTTAAAGGGTCGTTTTTAAGGTCGTATGCTTAATGAAATTAATTACGACAAGCTATTGTTTTAGTCTCCATATAAAACTTATGTCTATTCCAAGGGAGTTGTGAGAAATTCTATTTGTTTGTTTACTTTTCTTTTCCATTTAATGAAACTTTATTGGGTCGTCCTGTATTTAGGACAGTGGTCTAGAATGTAGTAATTTATGTTTGAAGTCTCTTAACTTCAGTCTTAGATAGTTACGTCACCAGCAAAACAAACGAGCATTAAACGAAAATTCAGATATTCCTCGAGGAAGTTAGTTTCATAAATAAAGATATTGAGTTCATCGTAACCAGGAGCCCAGGGGTACTACAGCCATTGCGTGGTCTGTAAGTGAAAAAAGCATTAATATAGTCAAATGTTTAAATTTATAATAGACATTAAAAAGTAAGTGAGATAATCTTATTAATTAGCTCCTTAAGCCGTACGCTAATTGTATCAAACTGGTAGGCCCCGTGCAGACCCCGAAACATTTTAATCAAGGATAAATAGAACCTCTTGTAAGTCCTACATTTTAATGCGGTTCGCAAATGCATTTCAATAGTGTATTTCTTTTAAAAATTTTAGTTATTTGAAGTTTGAGTTTACATTGCTTTCATTAGCATTAAAAACGAACATGAATAACGCATCAGGATATCTATAATATAACTTTATTCATACAGCTAATTCATTTAAGATGCTAAGACTAATATCTTTGTTTAAAATCCATTTATGTGTGAATAGGTCTTTTTTTTACAGATGAAACGTAATAAGGAAAGAAGATAGCTTACCTTCCATAGACCTAGCTTATCTCCCCTAGACCTTACCCTAGGCAGCTTCGGAACTCCACGTACTCTCGAGACTCTCCACGTTATAACTTTCGATGTGCTCGCCCATGCACATGACAGCCTCAACGATGTTAATGCACTCTCGCTGCACCAGAGCGTGATACACACGACACTAGACTGCTGCTCCGGATACAGACAGGGCTTATATAGCTTTTGGCCTGCCTTCGAGAACATTCTAGGTCGAACCGGTAAGAATTCGTTCTAGAAGGTTCTCCGTCGTCTATGGCACATTGCAAATTTTGTCGCCAAATGGGCGATTTCGCTCCAAATATGGCAACCCTGCATTCCCATGCATTTTCTGGCAACTCTAAATCCGCTTTACGGGGGGAGCTATCTTAACGCAGCTGGGCATTTCGTAACAATATTATTTTTATTGTTTATGTGTGTTTTGATAAATATTTAATAAGCAAAATTTAAAGTTCATTAAAATACTTTTACTAAAAAATTTTAGCCGTCAACTATTTTCAGATCGTGCATCAGGCCTGCATGCAATTGGACTTTGACACCAGTACCAAACGAGAATGAGATACTTTGATGCTTTCTATTTGCAGCTTTAACATGAAAGGTATCATGCTCTTTCCGGCACCTCAGTTATCCCCGGGTGGGGTTACCACACATACATAACCTCAATAAACTTTCCAATAGGAAAGTCCAAAATTCAAGCACAAAAGGAGACCTGTCGCAGGAGTGCAGTAAGGAATTAGGCAGTCAGGTTAATCTTGCTGACAGGGAACGTGAATTTGAGCCTTACGAGTTTCTAATAGGCAAAACAAAAGTGTTGTGTTATCACGTGGTGTAAACCTACGAATATGTAGCACTTGCGACCGGAGATGCGGTTTTGCGTTTCGGATCTGGAAGAAGTTGGAACTATGTCCCTTAATGCTGCGAAAATTTCAGCCATCAGATAGAAGGGCGATGAAAGCAATGTAAAATGTAAGTTGAGGAAGATTAATCAATGTCTAAAGCTAGTATGCTTAATTTTAGGGTTATTTCTTCTGAGAACATGTGTATGCCGTTGATTCAAGTCCATGTCGATCAGTTCGCATTTAAAATTATCTGCATAATTAGCATCTTCTTTCTATATTGCCTTGGCATAAAAACTGCTGTTGAGTTTGTTTATAAAGGTGATAAGGCCATCCTTTTTGTGATCTTTATGTAATTGATTACTTCTGATAAACCAGAGAGACATTGTTATTATCCATAAAAGTTATTTAAGTATTTTTAGTTTATTGGGGTCAGATACAGAGGCAGCAATCCAAGCTGGTGAGGCATAAATTAAAATGGAGCGTAAGATGGATGTATATAACCCCTTTTTCCGCTCAAGGTCTAATATAGATGAAAGCTCAGGCAGATACTTAAGCTTGCTAGAGATTACGATGTCGTTCCCAACGGCAGTAGAAATATGCGCACTTTATGCAAGGGAGGTATTGAAACGTACCTGTATATAGGTAACTTTGGCGCTCGTCACTCTAAATAGCGTAAGCTCGTTGTCCAAATTTCTGCATCTGAGTCGGCATGCGACTAATTTAGACTTCGACGCACTGATGCTCATCCTCCAATGACAACATCAATTCTCTATCACATGCATCCTGTTCTGAGTACGAGTGAAGGTTAACCCAAGTTCAGAGAGCTGGAGAGTATTGCTGTGTCATTGATGTAGCAAGCTGTAATACTACATGGGAGATTCCATGACGTAAATTAGATTGTTACAGGGCGAGGATTGAACCCTGCGGGAAGCCAGTTTGGATATCTTTGTCAGTAGATTAGTACTTACCCTGCCTAGTACTAAAAGGATAGTCTTTGAGAAAACAACTTAGAATCAAAGTAGTCTACTTCCTGCTATCGTGAGTAATGAATGAGCTTGTAAGATTAGGCCGTTACACCAAACACGGTCAAAGGCTTTGGCGACGTCTAGAACGAGAAAAGCAGTAGTCTGGTATTTGTTGTTGTAACTTCAACTATCCTGACCAGTTGCATAGTTGTAGAAAGGCCGCTATGTAATCCGTACTATTGAGCAAGAAGTGCTTTCAACGCCATGTTCATACCATTACAGATAATTCTTTTAAGTATTTTTCCGGGTAACGGGAACAAGCTAATGAAACGATAGTTTTCCGCACTGGAAGCAACTTTCCCAGAAATAAAGATAAGAAAGACTGCTGCTTGCTTCTATGTCCTCAGAAAATAGCTTAAAAACAACCTAGCGATATAGTTCCCACAGAGTTTACTAATGTAGTTATTTAGTAGGTGTTTAATATCCTTGTTTGAGGTTTTATCTTCACAAGAAGCGTTTCTGTTGTGGAACTTAGAGATGATAGCTTTAACTTCAGCTGAGGTGGGGAGAGTAGGCTTAACAACACAGGGTTGATGAATCCAATCTGTCACTGCTTTGTCAATGAACAAGATCAAATTCGCATCAGAGGGGTTATCATTTGGGTTTAATTCTTCCTCGAAGCTATTTTCAAAAGGCTTAGCCTTGTCTTCATTAGAATATTTGAATCCAGAGTTACCTTTAAGGGGCTTATTTCTGGTGTAGTTAGATTTTTAAATTCCGGATAAAATTACAAAAGGCAACATTCTCGGAGTTTACTTGTTCTGTTTTATTATTCCATGAATTTATACTCTGCTCGTCACAAATCGTTTTATTTTCCTGCTAAGTTTATTCATTTCCGATTTGAATACAAGATCGCGTGAGTATGTGAATATTTTTTCAGCCTATTACGCTCCTAGATCAAGTTCTTAATGTGATATGGGAGATTTAGGTGAAAGTTGTTACAGTGGTTGTTGATGAAAAAGGCAACTGGGTTATTTTTCAAAAGCATCAGTGACATTGTGGGCAAGAGTTTCAATAACCTGGCCAATATCTTCATGAGTTTTAAGAGGAATATGAGCACGAGGATGTTGCCTGATAAAATTTTCGAAGTGCTGCCAATCTATGATTTTGTTAACATGCCCCTCTTCGGGTTTTTGAAGAGATGCCCCTTTTCGTTTCGGTCATAGAGTTTCGGTCCTATGTATGCCAAGACATGGACATGATCTGAGACAGTGGCGTGCGATAGGTTTTCATGCAGGGTGTGCAGAGTACAACAATAATAATAATAAAACCGTAAAAATGTACATTAAACACTTCTTTAACTTTTATTATTCATTTGTACACAAAATCCATACGTCTATTCGTATTACTAACAAAATCATCAATTACATGATCATAAAACTCTGGTTTTGACTGTAATAAGTGTAACATTTTTTTTCTATTGTTATTAGAGATAAATTGCTTAATCTATCCTGGCTCATTGTATTGCGTGCATAATTTTTTACTCTTTTCAATGCTGAACATGATCTCTCCACCGAAGCAATTGAAAATGGAACTGTACAAATTAAATGTGCCAATTTATTTGTAAGGTTTAAGTTAAACTAACCAAGTTTTATTTTAATTTAAATCTTTCTATCTCTTCTCTGTTTCAACTTCCCGTCAGAAGAAGCGCGTGTTTTCAGCTTATGCTAATTTGAAGTACAGCCAAGTACTATTTAAACCAGAGGTAGAAGCCTCTTAGTGTGAGAGAGCTTTTAGTCTCAAATCACGGTCATTTTGTTCGACGTTCGTAACCTGTTCCTTCACATTTTCTGCTAATATAGAAATTCGTTCTTTCACAATTCTCGCAGACAAGGGCACTGAATTCTGTTTCTTCGCTTCTTTTTGACCACACATAATCTCTGCCATTTTTTCAGCAGCTGGTTTAACCAAATCTTCACCAATAGTGTATGATTTCTTATTTCGAGCAATCAACCAGGCTACTTCAAAGCTAGCCCTTGATGCTGAACGCTGATCAAATGTACCAAACAAGTTGCTATTCAATCTTTGTCTTTTAACAGATATTTCTAAATTTGCAAAGTATTCTCGCGGTTTGGAAGACAGGTGTGAATGCAAATTATCTAAATGTTTCTTCAATTGACTTTTTTTGAAAGATTCTGAAGTCAGTACCTTCATACATACAACACACTGTGGTTTCATTGTACCATTGTCTTCTATTTTTGCAAAACCGTAATTAAGGAATTCGTCGTGGTATGTTCTTTTTCTATTTGCTGCCATCTGAAAAAAGACAGAAAATAATAGTTGTAATACACTTGAATTAAATTTTCAAATTGCGGCTTACCTTGATCGATATATCGATGATAAATGATAAAATGGTGGTCTTGTCAGCAACTAACTAGTAAAAACTCGCTCTCTGACTCGGCAGTGTATTTTTATCTTGACGGCATGGCACAGACTGAGCAGGTAGCCGGGGCTGTGCTTTACTGCGCAAAGATATAACTCGATAACACTCTAGTGGTGGGGAGTGAGATGGCGTGGCCTGCAAATGTCGCTAAATTGTTTAAGTTGAAAAAAATACTAACAGGTTTATAAAATAGCAAATTAAAAATATATACTTTTTACTCACAAAAGTTTAATTTTTACCCCCCAAAATTTCATTTTTACCCCATTTGGGTACCACCGCTGTATTAAACGTATCATTTATCTACAAATGTTTCGGTCACGATTATGCTATATAGATCCCATTTCTGGGCCTCAACAGCGAGCAAAAATAGATATATTTGTAAGGTTTTAGTTAAACTAACCAAGTTTTATTTTAATTTAAATCTTTCTATCTCTTCTCTGTTTCAACTTCCCGTCAGAAGAAGCGCGTGTTTTCAGCTTATGCTAATTTTGAAGTACAGCCAACTACTATTTAAACCAGAGGTAGAAACCTCTCAGTGTGAGAGAGCTTTAGTGTCAGATCACGGTCAGTCTGCTCGACGTTCGCCTGACCAGCTAGCAGCTAAAATTATAAGCCATAGTGCTTACTACGTAATTGCATATTGAAATAAATTTGAAGTGCGATAGTATTAGTATTTCTTGCTACGCACCAGTTAGTTAGAGGCCAAACTCCGCGAATTGCTCTGTGAGCAAAGTTTAATTAGCTTTCTATTTTAGTTTTAGTATTAAATTTATTTGATTGTTAAGTTAGGCCCAAGTGTGGCCTTTTACTTTCTGCATCCCTCCCGAGTTGGGAAGTGTGTAAATAATAGTGATTTAATAAAAGAGGATTTTAAATCCCTTTGAAGTGCAGTTATTCTCCAGCACAGTATCTACACCAGAACAAAGCGCTTTTTTTCAGCTCCCTGTTCCAGAGCAGGACTTGAGAGTAAGGAGTTATTTCACAATGTTCGCTAAACACATGCACAGAACACTCAGTCCTGACAGTGGCGCCCGAACAAAAAGAAGAGGATGGCCTCAAAGACAAGAAGACGAACCTGAGATACCTGCTGCACCTGTCCAGAATCCTGAGATAGCACCTCCTGGCTTAGAAGGATATGGCTACATCGTACAAACCATGAGAGCAGCCACGAAGCCAGCGGCAGGTTTTGACGGCAAGACAGCCGTAATCAATTTCCTGGAAAAGCTAGACTCCCACTTCATGCTATATCCAGTCCACGAATTTCATGCGAGCAGCCATGAAGCCAGCGGCAAGTTTTGACGGCAAGACAGCCGTAATCAATTTCCTGGAAAAGCTAGACTCCCACTTCATGCTATATCCAGTCCACGAATTTCAGAAAGTCGCTCTTGCTACCAGCGCTTTGAAGGGCCAAACGCTAAGTTGGTTCAAGTGCATTGGAAAGAATCTCTTGGGGGAACCAGGAAGTGCCACATATACGTAGGAAAATTTCAAGAATTCCTTGGTGAAAGCATTTCCCGTAGTACGAGATCGAGCCAGACTGGAAGCGGAACTCTTTAATCGATATCAAGAAAGAATGGAAGATTTGTCTAATTTTATTTTGAGAAAAATTCAAGTTTTCAAGCTTTTGTATGGAAGTCGCCGGGATCCTGAAATTATTCAAATTATACTTCCTAGGCTACTGCCCCAAGTTCAAGATTTCATCGAATTAAGAAACCCAACGACGCTAGACAGATTATTTGAGCTCGCAGTAAAATTTGAAAGCCGAAGAACAGCCGACAACGAGCGACGACGCCAATTTGAGCAAAGAAGTCAGTGGAGTTCGCCAAGGCCCCAGCAGAAGCAAAATCAAAGTTTCGGGAATAAGGCGAAGCAATGGCCGAAGAAAGATGTGTCTCCTAAATCGAGCGGCGAACAAAAGGAATTCAATAGAAGAACAGGCAAAGATTCGGAGGGCAACCAAAATAAGAAGAATTTAAACTAAGATGGATTTCCTCGAGGAAGGTGAAGAAGTCTGAAGCAGCGCAAAACTCTTCCAAAATCAATTTAAACACCGTGGTCGTGAAGAATTTGAGTTTACCGAAGATTGAAGTTCTAATTAACAACATACCGGCGACGGCTCTCTTAGATACAGGAGCCCAAAGCAACTTTGTATCGGAAAGTTTCTTCAAAAAGCACTTTCGCCGTTACAGAATTTTTAGTGCAAGAGGCACGGATGTCATAGCGGCCCAAGGAGAGATGTGTAGCTGTTTAGGAAAAGTACCTTTATTCGTGCGTATCAACGACGAGCAGGTAAAGCTTTTGTTTTATATTGTGCGAAACCTTCAAACATGTATTATTCTAGTTGTGGACTTTTTTAGTTTGGCAGAAGCAAAAATTGATTTCAAAGGGGGAGAGTTGACGTTAAATATGAAAGCAATAGAACTCAAGAATGATAAGCCCCCGCAGCTGGACTTGCAACATTTACCAGCAGAAGAAAAGGAAAAAATCCAGGGACTGGTAAGTCAATTTTCGAATTTATTTAGTGATGTACCGGGTTTCACACAGGTTGTGAACCACGACATTGACACGGGGGATGCTCAGCCAGTTAGGCAAAAGCCATATAGATATGATAAAGTCAAGGATGAAATAATTGAATATCATATTAAAGAGATGTTAAAGAATAAAATCATCACGCCAATTTCTAGCAGTTACGCTAGCCCCGTTGTCCTGTGTAGGAAAAATAATGATTATCCGATTACGCACCCGAAGCGATGGCGCTTTGCTATAGATTGTCGCAAGTTAAATTCAGTTACAAAATATCCTGTATATCCGTTGCCGATAATTGAAGAAATATTTCGAAATATTTCGTTATGCTAGCCCAGTAGTTTTATGCAAGAAAAATAATGATTATCTGATTATGCACCCGAAGCGGTGGCGTTTTGCTATAGATTATCGCAAACTCAATTCTTTCGTCTACAAAATACATGACTACGTTAGATCTTACGAGTGGCTATTTTCAGATTGGGGTAAAACCGGAATACGTACACAAAACCGCGTTCATAACTAAGTCTGGATGTATATGACCACATTAGATCTTACGAGTGGCTATTTTCAGATTGGGGTAAAACCCGAAGACGTCCCCAAAACCGACTTCATAACTAAGTCTGGCACGTACGCACTTCTTAGGATGCCTTTTGGTTTATCCGGCGTGCCGGGAACTTTCCAAAGATGTATGGACATCGTCTTAAGACCGGTCCTTGGTAAAAGTACGTTCATATATTTAGACGATATTATAATTACGAATAGTACTTTAGAACAGCACTTACCAGATTTAAGAAAAGTGTTTTTATTGTTAAATGAAGCTGGTTTGAAGATAAATGCGTCCAAATGTAAATTTGCCGCAAAAGAGTTACGTTATTTAGGGTTCAAAATTTCTCAGAATGGAATCGAAACGGATCAGCCAAAGATAATAGCTATTAAAAATTATCCTGTTCCTAAAACAGCGAAGAAGTTTAGCGTTGTTTCTTGGGATGTGTTCATACTATCTGTCCTTCATTAAAGACTTTGCCAAAATAACTGAGCCTCTGCTAAAATTGAAGAGGAAGAAAGATAGGTTTTCGTGGTCAGCAGAAGCCAACTTGGCATTTCAAAAACTAAAAGACACATTGACTCAAGCCCCCGTCTTAAAATTTCCGGAGAGGGATAAAGGACTAGAAATTTCAGCGGACGCTTCAGATTTTGCGATTGGGGCAGTACTTTCTCAAAATGGGCAACCCGTGGTCTTTTTCAGTCAAATGTTAAATAAAACCCAGAGAAACTATTCACCCACGGAAAGGGAAACTCTCGTAGTGTTATCAGCAGTGCATAAATTTCGTGTTTTCTTCGGAAGTTCTCCAGTCTGTTTATACGGACCACACTGCGGTCACCAGACTCTACTCTGGGAAAAATTTATCACCCAGATTAATAAAGTGGGCACTTAAATTACAAGAATATAATCTAGTAATTAAACACACGCCGGGAAAGGAAAATGTTGTGGCAGATGCTTTAAGCAGAATTAATTTGGATGAAAACGGGAATACGGTTAGAACAGCCATGCTGACATCCAAAGTATTAGATTCTTGTGAAACAGTAATGGCCAAACTCGGAAAAGATCCGGAGTTCAAAAATATATACAATTATTTTTCCGACCCTGAGAATTTCAGTCATCCGGATACTGTGCCGATAAGAAATAGGGCCATAAATTACAAAATAATTGATGGACTTTTGTTTTATAGTCATCCGGATATTGTGCCGATAAGAAATAGGGCAGCAAATTACGAAATAATTGACGGACTGTAATTCTATACGAAAACGACTAATGAGAATCATGAATATAGACCGCTTATCCCAGCTAGCATGAGATTGAATGTATTAGAAGAGTTGCATGATTGTGCCATTTCGGCTCATTTAGGTATACGAAAAACTGTTCAAAGAGTTCGCGAGGCAGTTTTCTTTCCAGAACTGCAAAAGTTTACTAGGGCGTATGTCCAGTCGTGCCCAACATGTCAATTAAATAATTATGTTAATTTCCGCCCGGCCGGATTCCTAAATAGTATTAAATCAGAATTAACAAATCAAATAATAGGCATCGATTTATTAGGAACTTATCCTAGAAGTAAAGTTAACAAAAGCCGATATCTTTTAGTTATAGTGGATCATTTTACCAAATGGTTAGAGTTAATTCCGTTAAAACGCGCGTCTGCAAAAATTGTAGTAGATTCAATTCTAAATAAGTATATTTTAAAATACGGGGCGCCCCTAAAAGTTATTTCCGATAATGGTCCCCAGTTTGTTAGTAATATCTTTGAGAAATGTGTGCAAAACTGGGCATACGTAATCTAAAGATGGTCCCGTATTGTCCGCAGTCAAACATAGCGGAACGGGTAAATAGAAATGTAGTGAAAATAATTCGAAGTTATGTGAAAACTATCACTCTACCTGGGATAGCCATATAAATGAATTTGCATTTGTCCTTAGGACCGCCAAACACGATACTACACAAAAACACCCGCTGAACTGCTTCTAGGAAGTAAAATTTTGACGCCCTTAGATAAACTTTTCTTTGTCCAGGAAAGGGCAGAAGAATTTAAAATGAGTGACATACAGAATTTAATACGGGAAGCTACCGGTGACATAGAAATGGCCCAGAGGAAACAAAAATTATATTATGACCAAAAGAGAAGATGGGTACTATGTGGGAGATGAAGTTCTGAAAATAAAACATAACTTGTCAAATGCCCCAGAAGAAAAGCAGGGTAAATTTTTTCCGCGTTTTGAAGGCCCTTTCATAATCGTAAAAGTTACTCAAGCAGTGGTTATATTAAAAAGAAATGATGGACAAAGAGTAACAGCGAATGTGGACCAAATCAAACCCTTCTATAATCGCAGCAAAATGGCTGTATTTAAAGATTTTTTTCAGGATCCGAGGCAATTGACTAGCCAGGAAGATGTACTTCAGCAAAAACAGCAGGAACCAGCTACAAAGGCATCGAAAAGTCAGAAAAAGAAAGCTCCCTCTCAACAAAGTAGAAATAAGAACCAAAAATGTGGATTCAAATGAAAGTCTCACGATTCAGTTGACCAGATCTACGAACGGACCGCATATAAGCATTCTGTACCGCGCCACGCACATAGGGAAAAATTCCTCCTTGTGATTGGGTATGGCTTCCGGTGACATCATTTCCTCTACGCTTAGGAACGCCTTGACTTTGCTTGGTCTCGAAGGTACACCTCCATATCATTTGTTTATATTTTGATAGCAGTACGAAAAGATTATTACATGAGTTGTATTTTTGTTGAAATGAGATTATACTTCTTACAACACTGTAGCGTTGTGAATTTAATATACAAAATGTAGTTTTCTTATCCCCAATGGAGTAAAAGTACTATTTCTTCTTGAGCTAACTCCGTAGATGTGTATTAATATTAATTGCACAGACTTTTAATAAATGTATTCTTAATTTAAAAACCTTCTTCTTCAAAATTATTAATTTTAAGTGTTGTGATTATTAACTCATTATTTCATGTTCATTATACATTCATTCTCTGCAGATGCAATCTCGAAAAGCATGAGACAAGTCAGTTTTCGGACATAGCAAAAACGACGTTCGGAGCACAGTGAATTCACAATATTTATAATCAGTCTGAAAAAGTAAAAGTAAAATTTATTTTTGAAGTTAGACTAATGTAGGTTTGGAACAGAGAGAGATACGCTTTTAAATTGATAATATTACTTTGTGAACATTGCCCATTTTTTATGCCTTTACAGTTGAATCGAAATCGCCGTGTTTTGGTTTTTGCACTGAATTCAAGAACTCAGCTGTTTATATAATCTAAGCGCTTAAAATTGCTTCTGGTATTAACAGCATCTTTGAAAAATTTTATAAATTTATGAATCCATGAAATAGGAAGCCATCTGTAGAACGCTGCAGCTAAATGTTTTTGTTCAGAGAAAACAAACCATATTTTTAACTCTTCCGTGTCACGCATGCGCGTCATTTATTGAAAACAAAACCCTAAAAACCCCGTCGAAACGTCATTACGCCAAAAGAAAGTGATATCATACGATAGTATGTCCAATCACAAGTACGGAAGTTCTCTATGAGCGTGGCGCGGTACAGAATGCTTATATGCGAACGGACCTACGAGCAAACCAAGAGAAGAAAACAGAATGGGGAAGGAAAGCCCAATGTATCCAAAAGAACTGTGATATCATCGGACAGGTGCCTGAGAAGCAAGAAACGTCGATTGCAGCCTGAGAATCAACGTCCCGAATACAGCAGGAACCAGGACCAGCAACGAACAAGGGCCCAGGAGAGAAGGGCCCAGTCCACCAAACGTCCAGCAGAGCAACCTCTTCTTCAGGGGAAATATCCGAGGATACAACGATGAAATTTCAAAAGGAAAAGAGATGAGCAACCTCCCAAGGACCAAAAACAAAAATCCAGGAGACTGAACCAAGCTGCAACATACTCAACTTTCAAGGATTGGGCCAAGAAAAGGATGGATGACCATAACAAGATAAGTAGAATTTCGTATTCAAAAGTTTAGTTAATTTTCGAGTGTACTGCAAGTTGCAGGGTCGATTTTACCTTAAGCGAGGTTGAGTTTTACGCCAAGTGGGCGATAAGTTCTCATATTGAAAGAAAAATGTTTTTGTTTAAAAAAATTTTGTAATTCTTAAGGACTTAAAATTACTTAATGTTTGTAAAATAGATTCTTAAGCATTATAAATAGATTAATTTTGTAAAATCAATGAATTGCTGAAAAGAAAAATGTTAACTAAATGATTTTGTATGACGCTTTGTCGAAAGACTTGTAAAATGCCTAGAATGAAAAATCGGAAATTTGAAGAACACGAGTTAGTGTGTGGACTATTAATTCAATGTAATGTGATATTTCAAGAACGTACCTTGAGAAAGGAATAGGAAGCACTTGCTGTAAGCTTAGAAATTTAACCTACATTTGTATTTCATGATTGCTATGAAATTGTTAAAGTGTTATAAAATGTAACAAATAATATTATGCTAGCAATGCACGTTAAGTGCAATATCAATGTGAATTGTGTGTGCAAACTGCGAATTGTATGCATGAAAAGTTAAAGTTTGAGTAATTTTAGAATGCAAGTGTTAATTAGGCTCTCCACCAAATACACTTAAAGTGTTAGACATAAAGCTAGTGAGAACCTCAGGTTTAGCTGGTTATAGGGCGTCTTTTCAGATCTCGTATGTCAAGTTCTAACTCATGTTAGTCGATCGTAGGTGGAAGATTTGAACACCCCCGAACACAGAAAACCCGCAATGGCGGTTTGCTTTGCATTCAACACCGGTGAGAGAGCATTGGGGGAAGAATTTAATTGTGCTTGAATGATAATGTGTGTGTGCGAATTTACACGGGTAAGAATAAAGAATTGTACCTAGAAATTTACTGTTATTATGTTGTACTAAAATTATTTTCCTTCCAGATTTTGCTGGAAGGAGTGAGACTTAGGAAAGAAAAATGTTGAAGACTGTTGTTCAAGAAAATTTCTTCTGTAAAAATTTTCACAAACAGATATTGCCTTGTAAGAGTTGACCTAAGTTTAGAACAGTTAAATTTTGACTATTTGTTTAGAATTGCGAGTTTCAACATGGTCCGTTTGGACCACAGTAGTTTAAATATCGCAATTCTGGCGGGAAGTATGTAAGGTTTTAGTTAAACTAACCAAGTTTTATTTTAATTTAAATCTTTCTATCTCTTCTCTGTTTCAACTTCCCGTCAGAAGAAGCGCGCGTTTTCAGCTTATGCTAATTTTGAAGTACAGCCAAGTACTATTTAAACCAGAGGTAGAAACCTCTCAGTGTGAGAGAGCTTTAGTCTCAGATCACGGTCAATCTGCTCGACGTTCGCCTGACCAGCTAGCAGCTAAAATTATAAGCCATAGTGCTTACTACGTGATTGCATATTGAAATAAATTTGAAGTGCGATAGTATTAGTATTTCTTGCTACGCACCAGTTAGTTAGAGGCCAAACTCCGCGAATTGCTCTGTGAGCAAAGTTTAATTAGCTTTCTATTTTAGTTTTAGTATTAAATTTATTTGATTGTTAAGTTAGGCCCAAGTGTGGCCTTTTACTTTCTGTATCCCTCCCGAGTTGGGAAGTGTGTAAATAATAGTGATTTAATAAAAGAGGATTTTAAATCCCTTTCATGTGCAGTTATTCTCCAGTACAGTACCTACATCAGAACAAAGCCAACATTCTTTCAGCTCCCTGTTCCAGTTCAGGACTTGAGAAGAAGAACCCTTGTAAGTATTTCACCATGTTTGCAAAGAACATGCACAGAACACTCAGTCCTGATACATTCTCCAAAACTTCAAAATAAAGTGATCAGGATCATGCTGGATGCGCCGCGCTTTATTCTAAATCCGGTACTCCACAGAGACCTTAGAATTAATTCCATGAATCAGAAATCCTCACCTCAGTGCATAATTTTTACCCAAAATATATGAATTATGAGACTGCATTATTTAAAATATAGGCAATTACAACTACTTAATTGATCAGCCCTTGTACATCATAACGTGTATTGGTAAACCGCATTTAACTAACTGTATATATAAACACTGTTCATAGTTTTTCTCTATATTTCAATTTTCAATTACTTACACAAGATTACCTTATATTCAAGTAACATTTATGTTATTTTGTTGCCCGTAGATGGCGCTACCTCTCGATAGTATAAAATGCGTCTCTTAAGATTGACTTAGATTTAATTCTAGCAAATATCGTTTCCTATGTCGAAATTGTATTCTTGACTCCTCAAAGCCCTCAAGGTACCTAAGTTATGTTCGTATCATTGGACGGTACTTGATTTTAATGTTATGACTTGACCTGACTTCAGACGGTGTTGACGTTGCTAGAGAACTTATACGAGTTCTGTTACGATACTACTATAATGTCAATAAAGCTCTTTGTCCGCTCGAGATGAGAGCAAAGAATTTGAATTGAGAGAAGTAAAGCTTCAATGATACAGCAACGCCATGGAAAAAAATTGAGGCGAAAAGGTATAAGGCGTCGATATACTTTACAGGCGTAAGGACAAGTTGCTGGCAGTTTGGAATCGCATTCATGAGAATCCGTTAGAGCGCTATATTGAATGATTTAAAAACATGAATGCTTTCGATAAAACATTTAATTTTTATTTCTTTAATATTAAACAAACGCATGTAATGAACGATTGCATGGAAACTCTCAATGGAACATTTTATTTTAAAATTAAAACCCAGGCTATTAAAGAAATCAGAAACATTTGAAAGCATCTCAGTACGAAATTTTCTTATAAAATGCAGATTCTCTACCTTACTTTTAAAAACCGGTGGTTTTCCCAAATTTCGAAAAATCAAACTTCATCAAATCCACCAGTTTTCAACATAATAATAATGCTAGTCACAAAATGGACAATCCTAAACACTTCCTCCTGAAAAGACTAAAATAGCATCTAACAGAAGCAATTCCAAATTTACTCCTGTCTTAAAACCTGAACCTTATTCCGAAACAGTTAAAAACCCTAACCTCAATAAAATTTTCAAATGTTTATCGAATTCTTTTGCGCAGTGAGAGAGCTCGAAAACATCTTCGGAAGCCCTAAATCATCCCATTTAATGTTTCTTAATATAAGTAGGATAATTTAGGGCTATAATAACTATAGCAACTATAATTCTACCTATGTCTCAGTTTAATTACATTCTTTACACTCCGCTAGCTGAGAGATCTGAGGTTTCTCCTTAATAATAAAAGTTACATGCATGAATTTATTTAAGGGAATGTATTACCACCGACATTTAAAATGAAAGCATAATTTACTATAAAATTACATTAGAAACATTAATATAATAGTAACCGCTGTCAAATATTTAAGAACGAAAATGATTTAAAGCAAAACGAAAAATTTTTCTGTAAAATCAAAAAAATCGTATGCGAAACAGACTTCAGAAAAAAAATATTTCGAGTATAAATAACAGCAAAAACTAATTTTCAAACAGCAGATTTGTACTTCATATTTCATAAGCATTTCAAGCAGAATGAATTTTTCCAGCACCCTGCGCGTTTGCTTCACCGCACACTAACCTCTGTTCGAAAGTCGTTTGAGGCGGGGAAGCCTGGTTTACATTTCGTCTATACTGCCTTCTGGCGTATAATCCATGGACGCAGCCAGCTCAAAACGGGAGGGGGGGCGGGGTAGCCCATTACGACTCCTATGGCTATACTATTCTATCTATTACAGCATCTTCAAGTATACAGGTAATAATTACGTGACGGATATATTATGTTAATGGCAGTTATTTTAATCTAAATAATAACTCTATTATAAATTTTATTAATAATAAAAATATGAAATATAATTATGGATATATTGCATTTAATTGTCGTATTTATAATTATTACTTTCAAACGTATTAAATGCGTAACTCAATATTTTTTTCGCTTTAACCGCTTTAACCTTTATTAAAACAATTTTAAAAAGCATAATAAAGGAAATAATAAATAACAAAAATAAAATAATGCTAGTAAAAGTACTTCTAGTTTTTTTATTTTATTTTCTGACGCACACACTCACATAAAAACAAAGAAATAGTAAAAGAATTTTGAAATTCGTCTTACTTTGGTTTCATAATACAACTATAAAAATAAGTAAATGTATAAAATCCGTATTTCTGTGCTATATAATTATATAATAAAGATATTGAATGAAATGCATAAAAGTTATAAATGCATCATTTATTTTGCACATAAAATTAAATTGCAAATAAAACTAAAAATAATAAAAAGAAAGCAAACATTTTTCTGGCCTTTCATTTTGATTCGGCAATTAAAACATTCTTGAATTCCGTTTTTCGTGGCTGTAAACTGGAAAATATATCAATAACTTTGTGGAGTTCTTCATTCCTTCTGCCTAAGAGGAACTTAGAGAACGGTGTAGCGACTTATCGCTGAGTTCAAATAACTAAAGATCCAGACTCAAGAAGGGCTTTCTCAGGCTTACAACGAAGCCTCTACTCAGGCGTGAACTCAAAATGAGAAATAAGAAATTAAACTATAACTAATTAAAGGAGACTTAGCCAAGACTAAACACACACAAGTATCTAACGTAGTTGGCACTCCTTCTAACTCATTTGCATTCAACGCGATTCTAAAAACTCATTCTGGTGGGGAATTCTAAGTGGGAACAAAATTGATAGGAAAGAGACTTTGAAATTAAAATAATTGTTATAAAATTAAAATATACCTTACA
Source organism: Stegodyphus mimosarum (assembly GCA_000611955.2). Lineage (NCBI taxonomy): Eukaryota > Metazoa > Arthropoda > Arachnida > Araneae > Eresidae > Stegodyphus > Stegodyphus mimosarum. Next base: position 11,438 of record KK121578.1, on the reverse strand, counting down.
ATTTGTTTAACTGATATTTCTTTGGTATAAGGAATATGCATTAATACAAAAGAACTTCTCTCTTTTTTCATTTATATTAGCTCTATTATAATTTTCTGTCCTTTTCAAAACACTTACAAAACGGTCACATTTGCAAGATGTTATCGGCAGTGTAGCTGCTATATGCAAAAGCACATCGGTATTTGAGAAAAAGATTTTATTCAAAGCTTTTAAAGCCAAAAGTTGTGTGTCTGGGATCTTTGCTTTGGGAATAGACATAAAATGCCGTCGCCAACGTTTCTTCTCTTCGTTTAGAAGTTCCGGAGAGAGTAAATCATTTTTATATGTCGTCCTCAACTCATTTACAGCAATTTCAATTACACGATCAGAACGAACTGATGGTAGTATGCAAAACAGGGATGATGCAGTCTTTTCTAAATTTGAAAATTGAAATTTCAAATGGAAAATGAGATGGTCAATGATCAAATATACTCTCAAAACTCTTTTCTATATTTCCCCACTCAGAAATATAAAAATTATTTCCTGGAACATGTTATAGGCTTCCAAGTATCAACAGCTCGCCCCTGAAGTTTAACTGTAAGTCCTTCTAAATTAAATAGATAATGATATGCTGTTATGAATGTTACAATGAATAGAGATGAAATGATTGAATTCAGGAGAACCATTGCGTCTTGCTTACATTGCACACTCTATTGATTACGAGCATAAGCATTTGGTTTGAGCACAGAATGTGCTCTAGAGCTTCAATTATATCGAAAAAGCTTTAGGCCCTATGCTGCATGACCCATCTTGTCGGGCAAAGGTCTAATATTATTTTCGTCGACCTAAATCATAGGGGGAGACTTGATCAGACAGGTTTAATGTAACCAAAAATGCAAATTTATTAGCCACCAAAATGTAAGACACTATAAGGTACAAATAGACTTTTATTTACACTAAGCCATTTAGTAACATTACACAGATGAGCAAATATAGTCATAACAGTATATACAATTTTTATCTAAATATAAGTAATAATAGTTTTAATTTAAAACAATAATTTGAATTCAAGTAAAAATGGCAGTGCTTTATCAGCAAGATACGAGTTAAAGACAGTTAAGCTACACAATGTGATTTTGCGCTTTTTACGTTCTGGTCAATATTCTGAGGGATTTACAATTTTTCTCTTAGCAGTCTTCATTTAAACGATTTATTGGAATTTTGTTATTTGAGTATAAAATTTAATTATTTTATTTTTATTATTTAACTATTTTATATTTGTGAAATTTGAACGCATTAAAGTCCTTTTTAAAACTACAATCTTTTATTGGAGACAATTTTGATCTGCTAAGTAAATAGTTGCCGTTCTCAGAACTACTGTAGAGAAATATGATGTCATACAGCAATAGCAGTGCCCCCACCTGAAGTAGAAAAAATTAAGTAGATGTTAGATGCTAGACGGGAAAGGCGCAGTAAGCCTTATAGTTTGTTTCGTAGAATTCCATAAGATGCTTTATTAATTGTTTAACTGTATGTAGTGTAAATAAATATTTAAATTAACATTTCTTCGAATCAATTATAGATATAGATTTCTTCATAGATAGATTTTAGATAGGATAGAACTTCGAATTAAAATTAGCCTATCGCGACATTAGCCTTTCGCCACAATGGTGCATCCAGGTCCGAAATGAATCGTTCGGTAATTTGAAAATTTGTGTTTTCTAATTTTGGATTAGCACTTTAGAAGTGTGCGAAGACTGCCAAGGTAAGCCTGCACTTTCTATTATTAGTATAATGGAAGATCTCATTGCTAAACTGAAATCGAAACGAAAGGTATTCAGGACCGCAGTGTCCAAGATATTAAAGAAAATCGAGACTGAATGAAATAAAGATGATATTAATATAAACGCTAATATATTAGAAAAAATTTAGATCAATTAAACGAAAAATCAAAAGTTTCGAAAGATTTAGACTCTCAAATAGAACGAAATTTAAAACTCGAAACGGAGGAATTTGAACTTGAAATCACGACGGTTCTAGAATACGATGAGAAAATTCAACTGTGGCAATTTAGAGGAAAGAAAAATTGAAGGAATTGAATAAGCTTGAAAATTCGGAGAATGAAAATCGGAACATTTCTAACGAAACCACCACAGATTCGAAAAACGAAAATAATACATTCCTTCGACTTCCTAAATTAACCTTTTCTAAATTTTATGGTGATCCTTCAGATTGGTTTGAATTTATAGGTCTGTTCGAAAATGCGATTGACAAAAATCCGAATTTATCAAAAATAGAAAAATTAATTTATTTGAAAAGCTTTCTTGGTGACTCAGCCGCCAAAGCTATATCTGGTTTCGCTCTTATAGAAAATAATTACGAAGCTGCTCTTGAACTGTTACTGCTGCTTACTTAACACAGTCTCATGCGGCTGGTACACAAAATTAAACACAAGAACAATTGGACTGTATATTTTTCACTTTTATTTAATTACACTTATTCTAATAATGCGAAACTTACTACAACACAGCGAGCCATTCCACGCGGCTGTCACAAGAACGAAGTTCTATTCAACACAAGTTTAGTTGCCACACGCAACAAGTATAAAGAGAAACATTTCAAAACGATAAATTACAGATTAATTACCTTACACTTCCGGTTGGAGCGGAGTGATGAGCCATCAAATAAAAACCAAACGATCTTATTTTATAAGCTTGCAATACTCACATGAACATCCTGGCCCCCGTTGAAATCCTAGGGGATTTCAACAATTGGTGACTTTTGCAAGTTCTTATTCTGTAACGAAAATACTATTAATGAAACATAAAATAAACTAATACAAAGTACAACATTAGATGTCACGCAGTTCACAGTTTTTAGTCTATTGGAAGAAGACACAGTTTCACGATTGGTCGTTTTATGACACCATGACCAGTTTTAATGCTAACAACTCTGACTCTATGGTCTGAGCCTGGATGAATAGCAGTTATTCTCCCTAACCTCCATTTAAGAGGTGGAAGATTGTCTTCTTTGATTAGAACCAAATCGTTAACTTCTAAATCCTTTTGACTCTTTTGCCACTTTGTTCTTTGCTGAAGTTGCGATAGGTATTCCCGACTCCATCTTTTCCAAAACTGTTGAAAGATGAACTGTCTCACATGCCATCTGTCAAGATGATTTAAGGAACTTATATCTTGCTCAGGTATGGTGGTTAAAGACGTTCCTACTAGGAAATGACCAGGTGTTAACGCAATTAAATCATTGGGGTCAGACGATATTGGACACAGCGGCCTAGAGTTAAGACAAGCTTCAACTTGCGTTATCAAAGTTTGAAATTCAGGATATGTCAGCACAGTATCACCAACAGTTCTCTTGAGATGAAATTTCATTGACTTTACAGCTGATTCCCACAGTACACCAAAATGAGGGGATGAAGGTGGATTAAATTTCCATTTTATTTCCTCTAAGGATAAAAAGTCCTGAATTTCTTGATTTTGCTTGCACTGCAAAAAACATTTTCTAATTTCCTTCTCTGCACCTTTAAAGTTCGTACCGCAGTCGCTGTAAATCTCACTTGGCTTCCCTCTTCTTGAAATAAATCGTTTCAATGCACTTAAAAATGCCTTTGTTGAGAGATCTTCTACTACTTCAAGATGTACTGCTTTGACTACAAAACACACAAATAAGCACACGTAACATTTAAATGATTTTTGTCCACGTCCTGCGCGATGTTTGATCATGAATGGTCCTGAATAATCTATTCCAATTCTATGAAATGGTCGCGATTGTGTTACTCTAGATGTTGGTAGATCAGCCATTATTTGACTTGCTGTTTGAGCTCTATGTTTGCAACATGTAACACAAGTCTTTACTAATTTTCGAATAACAGATCTAGCAGCTATGATCCAAAACTGCTGTCTGATTAAAGATAGAAGAAGTTCTGGTGCTGCATGTAGATATTTGTCATGAAAGTGTCTAATTATGATTTTCGTCACATTGTGTGTTGAAGACAATAAGATTGGATGTTTTTCATTTTCTGATAGATGCGCGTTTTTCAATCTTCCTCCTACTCGTAACACTTTGTTATCATCTAAAAATGGACTCAAGCTAAGAAGATTGCTGTTTTTAGGTAAATCCTTTCCCATCTCCAAACACTGAATTTCTTTACTGAAGTTCAATCGTTGCACTATTCGAATAATACACAGTGTTGCAGATCGAATTTCGTTGCTAGATAAAAATGACGTATTTCTCTCCCGACTAGCTACCCTTGAATTTGATATGAATCTTAATATCCAAGCAAATATGCGTTGTAACTTCGAAAATGAAGATATTTTTGATATAACAGTAAGTTCCTGTACAGGTTCAGAAACTACGAATGATACTGTTTTATGTGCTTCTGGTAGTGTTTTTTCATCAATAGGGATATATTTAAACAAAGGAACTTCATTGCACATTAACCAACAGGTCCATTCCACCACAGTTCATGAGAAAGTAGTTCTGCAGGAAATAACCCACGAGAAGCACAATCAGCAGGATTTTCCTTTCCATCAACATGACTCCAATTCTCAGATGGTAAAATGGTTTGTATTTCAGAAACTCTGTTGGATACGAATACTTGCCACTTTTTAGGATCTGACCTTAGCCAAGACAGTACGATTTGTGAATCACTCTACGCGTGCACTGAATCAAAATTTATAACTAATGCAGCTCGAACAGCCTGAATCAAGCGTGCCAACAATACTGCTGCACATAATTCTAGTCTTGGAATTGTGATAGGTTTCAGTGGTGCTACACGAATTTTAGCTGTTACAAGTTTTACACTAATGGTAGAGTTGTTACAAGTTTTGACATAAATAACTGCTGCGTAACCTTTTTCAGACGCGTCACAAAATCCGTGAAGTTCACATCGGAAATAATCAGGTAAAAGTACTTTTCTAGGTACACTTATGGAATTCAAAATTTTAACTTCTCTACATAAACCTCTCCAATTTTGATCAATCTCTTCTGGAACAGGGTCATCCCATGACAAATGTAATTTCCAGAGTTGCTGAAGGATCATTTTGGCGAGAATTACAAAAGGCGCTATCCACCCCAACGGATCGAATAACCTTGATACAAATGACAAAATAATCCTTTTAGTCGCAACACCTTGATAATCTATTACAACGAAATTACATTTGAATTCATCATTCTCAGAATGCCATTCCAATCCCAGAACTTTTAATGTTTTACCCTCTATTACACGATGAATATTGTCACTATCTGTGTTTATTAAACCAACAGTTTTTAATAACGATGGTTTACTTGTCGACCATTTATGGAGCTCAAAGCCACCCTTTTGTAGCAATTGCTGCAATTCATTTATCAAAGCGATACCTTCTGAACTATCCTTAACACCAGTTAGTACATCATCAACGTAAAAATCTCTTAAAATTACACTCTTTGCCTTCGGAAAATTCAGTCCTTCATCAATCGCTAATTGACTCAAAACTTTGGTTGCAAGATATGGAGCAGCTGCAGTTCCATATGTGACAGTATTTAAACGACAAACTTGTATTTCTTTATCTGGGCTATCTCTCCACAATATTTTCTGAAAGTCTCGATCTTGTTCGTGAACCCTTATTTGTCTATACATCATGCGAATATCAGCAGTTATTGCAATATTATGAAGTCTAAATCTTAACAAAATACAAATTAGATCATCTTGTGTTTTAGGACCTATCATTAATGTATCATTTAAAGAAACACCTGTGGTTGTTTTCGCACTCCCATCAAAGACGACTCTAAGTTTTGTTGTTAAGCTAGATTCTTTCAATATGAAGTGATGTGGTATATAATAGTGTTTATTCTCTAATTCACGATCTGTGTTTGACACTACTTCTACATGTCCCAGTGAAAAATATTCTTTCATAAATTGAATATACTGAATGTAAATTTCTGGCATAGATAGCAGTCTCTTCTCTAAATACTGAAGTCTTCTGTACGCCATTTCACGTGAATCACCTAACACATCTCTATTATGTTTGAATGGTAATGCAACTGAATAACGGCCTGTTTTATCTCTAAAATGAGAACTTTCAAAATGTTCTTCACAACGTTTTTCTTCATCTGTTAAAGGCTGTACACTTGGAAATTTTTCCAACTCCCAAAAAGAATTTACTAATTCATCTGTATTTGCATTCACATGATTTACATATACTGGCTCAGTTGTATGTAACTCATATTTTGTAGTACCCGAAATTATCCATCCCAGTCTCGAATTAATCGTGAAAGGAAGGTCTGGACTACGTTTGACAATTTCTCCCGTCATTAAATGCAGAAACACATTTACACCAAGTAAAATGTCAATTGGCTGTGACTTGTAAAATAATGGGTCAGCTAACTTTAAATCACTGAAGTTATCAAAGATAACTGGCGGTAAAGACACGTAGGGAATATTACCTGTCACCTTATCCAATACAAACGCTGATGTTGATACGGGAATATCACTTTTGAAATGAGAAGTGAATAATAAATCGACTTCCCCATTACTCACAGTATTAAATTCTCCTAAACAAGACACAGAAATCGAATTATCTTTCACTCGTAATCCTAATTTCTTCACACAGTCTTTTGAAATAAATGATCTCTGAGATCCAGTGCCACATAAACATCTACACTTCACAAACTGTTGTTCATAATTTTGAACTTTTATCAATGCAGTACACAACAAAATGTGACTAGTTTGACTACTTTTTGAATTCGAATCATAATGAGAGGCACAAACTGTTGATG
>KK121577.1:16179-29438 GCA_000611955.2 Stegodyphus mimosarum | reverse complement strand
GGGAAAATAAAAAGGAATTTTAATTACAGTTCTAAATAAATAGCCAAATAAATGTGAAATTCGTAACAATATTCTCTAAAACTTTAACGAATTTTTCATTAACAAACTCAAAGATTTCAAAGCCAGCAATACCAACGTTGTACAGAAAAACATTTTTATCTTCAGGGCGTGAGAGCGTGTACCGAAATTTCTAAAGATATGCTCAATTTAAAATTATTTTGCGATATTGCTGTTGAACCGAATTTTATGGTTTAAGTGCGAAGAACATGGTATTTAACAAATAAAGGTAACACACAAAATGTTAAATAAACGTCCCTTTGGACGTAATTTAAAATCTGAAACATTTCAGATTTTTTATTTATAAATCATCGAAATAACTTACCTCTCGCCGTACGTACCTTCTGGTAAGGGTACCGATGTGTTCCTTTCGCATTTCGACAATAAATAGTGTTGAAATAATAAAATTGCTGAAGTATTTACTTTCAGTGACATCATTTTGGAAGTAAAAATATAGCTCCTTTAATTACAACTCGTTCGTTAGCAGATTAACCCCTTCATTCCTCAGTTTGCCGTCGAAAAGCAAATTTTCCCGAAAAAAAAGCAAACAAAACTTTAAAATTTATTTAGAAGTTACGAATATTGATTCAGAGCAAAACAAATAAAAGGGGACGCTAAAATACAACGGGTATGATTCTTATAATAGAATTCGATTTCCTGACAACCGTAGTACATTTTAAAGAAACCATTTTCCCCCGAACCTGCTGAAAAAAAATTCCCGCCACTCGCGTAACCTTATTGTTTTAAACAGTTCGGTGCTTTGTTTTTTAATTGCCAACTTGTTACAATGAAACTACCCAACAGACCCACAGTTCCTTACAGAATATGAGAATTAGTGACGTTTGGTAACGTGGTTTCAGGAATAACTGTACAGTTATCGAGCTGTTCCTCGTGAGAGGTGTTCTTGTAGTTTAACGACTACAATAGCACCTCTCACGAAAATTATTCTGTATTGCTGCAATTATCCTCCACACTTTAGTTATTCTTGTTACAGAGCTAAAAGAATCCTTATTGCTCTGGTTATGTCTTTCTAAGTAGAGTCTTGAAAGTTAAGCTTTCTCCACGATTTTGCATTCTGCAACATTTTAAGTTTTTTTCTGATTCGCATAAAATTTTTTAGCTGATTCGATTTCAGAATTCATTTTTTAAGCACCGAAGCGCAGCTGGAATACAAAACTATAAATTTTACGTGCTAGTTCTCGAAATCGTGTATCTAGAATGCATTATTATTTGCTAAATGAGTAAATTTCCGATTCTGCAAAAACGTCTGCTTGACTGAATGTGGCAGCACTAGCAACGTTCATGTGCACTATGTTTATAAAATTCGACATTTCTCGAGAAGGCGAGACATTTTCCGAGGCAGCAAGATGCTGCTCTGATGTGCACGGGACGATTTTCATATCAATTCTGCTTCAATTTATTTATAGTACAAATGGTTTTAATTGCATCTTTCGAAATCAGTATCAAATGTTCATATTTTTTTCCATAATATTGCAGAGTCGTTAGGTTATTTGGAATCAGGAGATGTGAAAATTAGTAGTGCTCTCGCCGGGAGTCGAACCACGGACCTCTCGAATACGCGCCGAGCGTGCTGACCACTACACTACGAAGGCATGCGATACTCTGTATGAGTCAGTCAGTAGAAGGCGAGAGAAATACCTTATATACTCCCACTTTTAAAGGGCGACTGCCGATTAGGGGACCTAATCGCCAAATCACGGTAGTGGAGAGTCATCATTCACCATTGTTTGTAGTTTGGGCGCCACTTGTAGCGTCATCAGGTTTTTTCGGAAAAAGGAGATGATGAAAAATGAGCAATGCCCGCGCCGGGAATCGAACCATGGACCTCTCGAATACGCGTCGGGCATGCTGACCACTACACCACGAAGGCATGCGAAGAAGGCGGGAGAAATACCTTATTATATGACCACTTTCAATTGCAACATTTCTCATTATTTTTTGAGTGGGGACCACGCTTGTTCTGCGGACAGGCTTATGCTTGTCCACTTATCTTATATAAGTGATAAAGGACAAGTAATTTTTTTTTGTATAATCGAGGCTGTTAGAGTTTGAGCGATCTTTATATTAATAACTGTAAATTAAAAGAAATGTTGGTACTCACATTTATGAAATGAATGTACCTGCTGATATCTACAGAAGTGTTCTGTGTTTGGATATATACTGGTAAGCTTAAATCTGAGATCAGCATATACGTTAAAGTTGATTTTGTATTTGAGTAGTGATGAAACCTTTTTTCACAGAAGAAGAATAGAAGGTAATTGAATAGCATAATTGGACAGTTCACGATATGTCGTTTTCACTGGTAATGAGGTTTAGAAATTAACCATACCTTCTACTTGGAATTTTATTTTATGGCGAGTGTCTTCAGAGAGAATTCAGTTAATTGCTCTGTTTTATTCAGTGGCATTTTTTTTTTGAATTCGCAATGGAAAAGAGAAAAAATCCGTGAAAATTCGTTATACTTGAAAATCAAATTTCAAATTGTCATCTCAGAGTTTTCGAGATGCGAGCTTTTAGAAATGATGAAAACTTTTTGCGTTTTACACATTTAACACGCAAACCAAGTTTTCTCTCAAACATATGTAATTTCTCATGAGCATTGGAGAACAGTCAAAGAATTGCTTTGCAGACAGAGGTTTGATTCATTTAGTGTTAAGAATACAACCGAAAGATATGTATGTCATTAGCAAGAAACGATGTAAAATCCTAATTTCGTTTACAAATAAGAGAACATTTGTAGAGTCATTAGGATCTTTGAAGTAGGAAATAAGATACCGTTTACCGCGAAGGCATGTAGAAAGGAGGACAAAAATAACTAACAATGTTTGTACATCTAAAAGGACCACTAGGGCAGGTTTCGATATTCTTTGAAGAAGATTATTTGTACACCTAAAAGGACCACTAGGGCAGGTTTCGATATTCTTTGAAGAAGATTATTTGTACATCTAAAAGGACCACTAGGGCAGGTTTCGATATTCTTTGAAGAAGATTATTTGTACATCTAAAAGGACCACTAGGGCAGGTTTCGATATTCTTTGAAGAAGATTAGAACTAGCTACTTGGACTATGCATTATTATTCCTATTCTTTTATTAACGTGACGTGGTGGCGTCATGCTCGAGAACTATTTTTCGAAACTTGCTTATGTTCGACGTCAAAACTTACGTTATGCTGGGATAGTGCTATGGGAGACCGTTACAGCAAATTGCGTACACCCTTAACCAAAGACCACTTTTGGTCCACAGACCACAGTTTGAGAAACGCTGTTGTAAGCCATATAGCCATACAGAGTGCAGTATATTTTATTTATTAATTTACATTAAAAAGCGATTAAAGACAAACTTTTAGATGCAGTGTATTAAACACAGGAACATTTGAAACTATACGGCAGTAGTGAAGTTGTATGGGAAACTAAAGTTGATCTCTTTGTATTGAAAACATAAGAATCTGATAATCACTTTGTTTTTAAAAGTGATTGATATTACTTTAGAAAGTACTATTATATATACAAATATATTATAATATACAAATCACTATTGTATTATGAACTCATGAATCAAAATGTGTTAATATGTAATTAGTGTTATATTATAATATACAAATCACTATTGTATTATGAACTCATGAATCAAAATTTGTTAATATGTAATTAGTGTTTACATAAGCTCGTATTTATAATCTTTCAAACGACGCAGTATGATTAATAAACGAGTAATGAGTATAAACCGAACATCGCAAAATGGATTCTGCATCTGTGTTTCATCTGTCATTGATATCATAATCAGATAGATAAAACTGACTCAATTCAAGCTATCTGGAAGGACATTATTCATGTTACGCGTTTTGCATGTTTTGTAGGTCAACATAAACGACTTTTAACGAGTATGTATAGATGAGTAAAGAACGGCGAAAGTATTTTAAGTATATTTGATACTTTTATATCATCAAAGTAGGGCGTAGGCGGATTTATCTGTTAAGTGAAAGTGATTGAGTGGTACGATTGGGTCCATATGGTAAAATTATATTTATGATCAATAATTTGCAAATTATAATAAGATAACTGTTATCCGTAGCAATAAGTAAGTAAACATTTTTGTCAGCTAATGATAATTCTAATCTGAATATTTTTTCTCGAAAGTTAGCTTTTCTTCACGATTTTACATTCTACAACACTTCTCATTTTTTTATCATCCATGTAATATTTAGCTGATTTAATTTCGTAATCCATTTTCTAAGTACGAAACGCAATTTGGATACAAAACCAAAAGTTTTATGTATACCGCTAGTTATCTAAATCGTATATCTAAAATGCATTTCATTATAAATTCAGATTCCAATAGAAAAAATGTGCTTGACTATGTGTCACAGCACTAACAATATTCACGTAAACTGTATACAGTTAGACATTAGTGATAAAATATGCTTTCAATATTTTCATTGAAATTGTTTAAATTATTAAGATACATGTAGTACTCCACAAATAAAGAAATTGCGCTGGTCCTGTGGTATTTGAAATCTCTGTGCAGGAGTACCAAGCGAGACTTTTAACCTTCTTGATTCTGTTGTCTAATTTCTTTTGAAGTCCAAGTTCTTATAACATTGCCTTAAAAATGTATGTAAAATTAAATTTTCGAATCAATTTTGTATCAGATCCAGTTTTCTATGTTTGAGGTTAGAAAATACATAAGAGTTCTCTCTAAGCAAATCACACGCGGTTCCAGATGATTTTGCTCTTCTGCATGATTTAGGTCTTCTGTCGAGACGATCGTTAGACAGGTAATTAATTATCAGTATCATTGTTCGTTTATGTTCTTTGAAATAATTCGAGAAGTATGATAGCTTAAGAATCTTATCTGTGCCCGAAGACTTCCATCTATTTCTGAAGTTAAACTGCAAAAATCTCTGATGCTGTGTGGATGCTTGGTTCGCTTATAACTCTCCAATTTGTCTGAGCCTCTAGCGTAAATCACTTCCGCCATAGAATGATTTGTATTCTCTTGGATAGCAGTACACAAATCCAAAAGTATTGTTGGTAATGTGTCAAGACTGGTTGTTGTGTGCTTTTAATGCTGTTATTAATTTTCCAATAAGGCACCAAATTTGCCATTACACGAGGAGTTGTTGGCATTAGTATGTTGCAAATTGATACCACAGATTTTAGAAGAAGCTTCTAATGTTTTCACATTTAAATTGGAATTCACAATCGCTAATGAGTTTGGCGTTCCAAAACGCGCAATCCAGTTGCTGCAAAAGGCTTTTGCTGCAGTTGTCAGCTGAAATATTATCTAAAGGAATTGCTTCCATCCAGTTCGAAAATCTGTCAGTGGAAGTAAGACAGTAAATATTCCTGGGTGTACTTTAAACTCACTTTGTTTTCTTTTGGTATGTTGGTTGATTTCGCGTCTACATGTCTTTCCTATTGTTGGGCCAAATGACTATTGTTGACGTCACTAGTTTTATAGTCGATTTTATTCCTGTATGTGATCAACTGTGAATTCGTTGAAAGATTTCTTTTCTGAAAGTTTGAGGAATATAGGCCGAATATTTTTAGTTGATATATCACACCACAAATATTTTCCCAAGGTAGAGAACATTGCTTTAAATTCAAGGAAGCAGTGCCTTACAAACTCTTTAATTCTTCATCCTGAGTCGGTTCATCAGCTATTCTATCATAATCTATTTACAAAATTTCATTAACCCTAGACAATGTATCGAGTACTATATTATTTTCACCTTTTACATATTCTATATTGATAAAAAATTGAAGGATGTAATGAAACTGGCGGACTTTAGGCGATACTTTATAATGTTTTTTGTGTGTTCGCCTCTTTCTAGATTGTTCGACGTGTCTAACTGACAGATATAGGCGTTATATTTTTGCTGAGTGTCGTTTAGATAAGCATTGGTTTCCAAGATGGATTTTCGTGTTATTGCAACTCTGAGCTAATTGCCATATCTGAAGCATCTGTAAATAACGCCAGAGGTAGTTCAGAAAATTGGGAAAAGAAGGTAGTGCGGTGTTTTGTTTACGAGGTCATTCTTGCACTTTTCAGAATATTTGTTTTTCAGCTTCTTCAATCCTTAAATTTTACGTCGCCCCTGATTTCATCTTCCTTAAGATATTCATGTAACAATGCTTGATTCTTCGCTGACGGTATAAAAAATAATTATTCCAAGTTCTGAGTTCCTCTATTGCTTCTGGTCGTTTGTAATTGCTAATAGCTTGATTTCTTTCTGGCAAAGGACGAGAACCCTGAGATTTAATTAGGTATCCCAAAAACTCAATTTTTGAACAGCGAACATAGATTTTGAAATATTTATTCTTAACCCAAAGGTATTTAATCTTTCGAAAATTAATTTAGGGCAGTTTACCAGTTTAGGGCCTGAGTACTGAATGCAATAAGTATATCATCTAAATAAAAAAAAAAAACAATTCTAATCTTCTAAAGACTTTGTGAATAAATTGTGAATAAATAGTTGGAACATTGCAGGAGCATTTTTTAAACCGGAAACTCATACCTACGAACCTAAAAGTGAGGATAGCTGTTTTACATTTGTTTGCTTCTGCAACTATAATTTGAAAATCAACTTCGAATAAATAAGTTTTAGAAAAATAGTTTTACCTTTTAAAATATGATGGAACATCTTCAATCCGAGGAATTGGATACTGCTCACGTATCGTCTGCGCGTTAAATAGACGGTAGTCTACAAAGCCGATGAGAGCCAGCTTTGTTTCCTAAGATGATGCAACGGGGTTGACCACTGGGAGTTTGATGGACGAATTATTCCATTGTTAATCATAAATCCTTCTCTAGCTATCGTTAATCATTTTGGATAGAGCTGCCGATATGGGTTGACCATGGGTCATTATCAAATGTGTAATACCATGTTTGAGTCAATTTTGGTATAAAAATTTCGAGATATTTCGAAAGTAAATCGAAAGATTTTATGGATTTATTTAATGTGGTGAACGTTATAAACGTTAAGTTTATTTTACAAAATAATTAAACACGTCCAAAAATAAAAATAATTATTCGTACAATAATGGAATCACTACAGGTCAACTGATTTTTAAAACTGTATCAGTAAATGAATGTATTTAAACTGTACACAGCTCATAAAAAAGGTTATCATTTATAAAATTCTGACCGTTGTACGAAGATATGCTTTCAAGAAGTTTTTAGAAATTTTCTCTAGTATTCTTTTCTGTAGGCATATAATTAAATATACCAATAAGAATTAAAATTATTAGTTTCTTTTCAATATTTTTGTGAAATATGGAAGTGAATACCGGTATAGAAGGGCTGTTAGTTTCGTAACAGCATTTTGCGTCGAATCACTATAAACGGCTGTATTACTTTTCAAATTGTTGTTACCAAATATTATCGCCCTCTATTATATTTAAAGAAATTAAATAATGAAAAAATCTGCCTGAATGTATGAATGTTTCTCGCACTATCAAAAAATACGTATAGCCAAGAAATTTTGAATAACGTAGTCCTCCACCCCAACTTGGGTACTTGGAAGCCCAAATCTAGAATTTCAAAATTATTATCTATTTCATCTTTTTAAAACTTAAGCGAATTTTTGATTAAAGAGTTCAACAAATTCAAAGCGAGTAGTGGCAACACGCTTGCGGAATAAAATATTTTTTTCACCAGCGCACGAGAATGTCTATCCGAAATTCTAAAGAAATGCTGTTTTTAAATATTTTTAGGCCATAAGTCGTGTTAGCCCAGGTACTCAAAAACGTGCATGTATGTATAAATGGAGAAAGCTCCATGGTGCGTAATATAAAATCTGAAAGTTTTCAGATTTTTTTTCTTTTTTCTTCCTTGTACGAAGTAAAAAGGAAGTATTGTTATAAGGTATATCTCCCACATTCTTAGCGTGCCTTCGTGGTGTAATGGTCAGCACACTGAGCCGGTATTTCAGAGATCCGTGGTTCGATTCCCGGCGAAGGCGTTGCTTATTTTTCATCTCTCCTGCTACAAAAAAATACCTAATGTCTCTACAGTGGCGCCCGAACTAAAAGGGTTGTGGATGATGACTCTCCACACCCATTTGGCGGCTTCCACACCCAGGATTTGGCGACTAGGTCCCCTAAAACCCTAGTCGCCCTTTAAAAAGGGGAGTATATAAGGTATATCTCCCACATTCTTAGCGTGCCTTCGTGGTGTAATGGTCAGCACACTGAGCCGGTATTTCAGAGATCCGTTGTTCGATTCCCGGCGAAGGCGTTGCTTATTTTTCACTTCTCTGGTTCCAAAAAAATACCTAATGTCTCTACATTGTAATCGCGAAAAATTTCCGGTATCATATTAAAACAAAAATATCTATTTTGACCGCTATGGGATGCAATTTAACGATGTTTTTGAGTGACATTCGTACGTAAGAAGAGAATAAAAGACTCTTTTTCCCGAAACAAATTATAAAAGTAATTTAAAATGGATTCTGAAAATCTC
This sequence comes from Stegodyphus mimosarum, assembly GCA_000611955.2. Classification (NCBI taxonomy): domain Eukaryota; kingdom Metazoa; phylum Arthropoda; class Arachnida; order Araneae; family Eresidae; genus Stegodyphus; species Stegodyphus mimosarum. The sequence continues at coordinate 20,896 of KK121577.1, read as the reverse complement.
GTATACGTGTACAAATCTCGTTTTGAATTATGCATGTATGTATCTCGCATAATTCAAAAACGAGTATCCTCAGAACGTTGACATTTTGAATATAGGACTGCTATAGCATGTAGATGTCCACCTCCTATTTTGGTTGCAATCGGCCGTAACAAAACTATATAAATTTATGTATATATCTACTCTGTTACTCGGCTCAGTGAGCTCAGGTTTCTTATTCTTAAATGTTGTGTGCATTTTTCGATTAAAAATTATTGAATTATGTTATTCTTATCTACCGGTTAAGGTTTTTATGCCCTTAGTAAATCTGCATGCAATATTTGTAGAATTATCAGCAATTTAAAAGTTATTAAGGTGCGGCTAAGCCTAATCGTTTTTCTCATGGCGGACATATTTGTTTACATTTGAGACTTAGCAGAATATTGGATTTGTTGCCAATCTAGAGAAACTAAGCTTCGCAACAACAAAAAAGTAACGCCTTCTTTTATTATTGCGAATTACACTCATGTCCATAAATTAAGGATAATGCAAAATCGGGCAAAGGAAAAGTTAGATGCAAAACAAATTTGACTTATTTGTAAAGCTTATTTATTAAACAAAAGGTAGAGCAAAGAATGATGCTATATGTTTGACATTATTAAAAAAAATAGCGGTTTTTTCTTCCTGGAACAAATTACAAAAAAAAAAAACCTATTTACAAAAAACCAATATTACATGGTTGGTATGATTGTTAATACATTGTATGTCTCCCAGACGATGCAATACATTTCGTACAACGCCTAGGCATGCTGAGTATCAAATTATCGATCTGATCTTGGGGGATATTACACCACTCAAAAAGCAATGTCCCCGAAGTTCCGGTAGACATGTAGGAGGATGTTGACGGGCAGCAACTCGCCGGCCAACATGTCCCACACGTGCTCTACTGAATTCAAGTCCGGTGAGAATACTGCCCAGTCCATACGGGTGATATCATCCGATTGAAGGCATTCGCTTACGATGTTTGCACGGTGAGGACGGGCGTTGTCATCCATAAACACAAATTGTGCGTCCATGGCGCCCCGAAACAAACATACATGTTGTTCCAGAATGATGTCCCGATAGATTTGGCTTGTCATGGTTCCAATTTGAATATGCAGGTCAGTTCTGGAACCCAGAATAATTCCACCCCGAAGGAGCACTCCTGCACCACCGTAACGGTGTTGTTCAATAATGTTTTCTTAGTGGTAACGGGTACCTGGAGCTCTACATATGAAAGTCCGGCGAGAATCAGACTGCAAGCTAAACCTGGACTCGTCGGAAAACATCACACAAGCCCACTGTTGCGGTGTCCACAATGCATGCTCTCTACTCCGAGCTAACCGCAATCGACAGTGAATTGCAGTAAGTAGAACGCATGTGACAGATCTACGAGCATATAGACCAATCTGGCCTAAGCGTCTGTACACGGTTTGCCTTGAAATTATCGTACCAGTGGCTGAAGAGTGCTGACGAGACAGGTCTGAGCTCCTTCTGTTTGGCTGTGCTCCGTCTGTTTCTTTTGGCAATAACTGCCAAATACCGGTCCTCGTTCGGCGTTGTAACTCTGGGGAGACCTGTGCTGTAACTTCTACTCACATTACCATCATCTTGGAATTGCTGCCAAAGCCTGGAGATGACACTCTGGGCAATTCGAGATGACACTCTGGGCAATTCGAAGTTCGTCTCATACCTCCAGTTGGGTACGCCCACATTTCAGACGGCCAATAATTCTACCACGTAAAAAATAACCAAATGCGTCCTTGCTGTCTTAACTATTCGGTTAGTGCACTGAAATGCTTATAAAGCACCTGCGAACAATTTTACTTCTTTGCCTGTATTCCTTAATATCACTCTCTTAACACTCTCGTCATTGTGACGTACCATCGGTGTCATCTGGTTACTTCCTAAAATTTGGATATGATTCTTGAAGATGTGTGTAGTGATTTTACAGGTGATATATTTCTTTTAGAGTTCGATTTCCGCGTGACTCGAATTATCCTTAATTTATGGACATGAGTGTAAATCATGCTTAATCCATTCTGGAAATTATTTCAGGAAATAGGTGTATTAAGATTTACTTCGTAATTTTTAGTATAGATATTTTGAGTTTTTATGTATTTTTGCCTTGTCGCGCAGTGAGAACTGAATTAATTGAATTGGAAATACTGAATCGTCTGTGAAAATCTGTTTCTTTCTTCCTCTTTTTTTTTTTTTTTTGTTTGTGTGCTTGTGACAACGATTAGATAATTCTCCAGATGATGTACGTAATTTTTATGCATTCTGATGAGTTATAAAATGAAGGAGATGTAATGCTGTCAAGTGAAGCTAGCGCCAGAGTGTCGCTGTGTAAACAAATATAGTGAATTTTAAAGAGTGCTTTTATTCTACTGTGGTTTATGCGCTGTCGATGAAGTAGATTTAATTCAGTTCAGTAAGTTTAAATGAAATGTAAAATGCGTACAATTTAATATTCCGTACAAGGTCATTTGGTGTACACATAAGATTTTTTTACATTTGAAATATAGCAGAATAGTGGATTTGTTGCCAATCTAGAGAAATAAACTTCGCAACAACAAAGATAACGCTTTGTTTTATTATTGCGAATTAAATCATACTTAATCAATTCTGGAATTTATTCGAGGAAATAAGTTTGAGATTTACTTCGTGACTTTTAATATAGATATTTTGAGTTTTTATGTAATTTTGTCTTGTCTCGAAGTTAGAAATGAATTAATTGGATGAGAAATACTGAATCGTCTGTGAAAAACCTTTTTCTTTTTAAAGTTTGTTTAATTTCTTTTACGCATCGTTTTAGATTTATGATAGTATATCAATAGAATTTTTGTGCATTTTGAGTTATAAAATGAATGAGATGTAACGCTATTAAGTGAACCTAGCGCCAGAGTGTCGGTAAGTAAACAAATATAGTGAATTTTAAAGAATTTTAAAGAGCGCATTTATTCTATTGAGGTTTATGCGCCAACGACGAGGTAGATTTAATTCACTCCAATAAGTTTAAATGAAATTTAAAAATGCGTATAATTTAGTATTCCGTACAAGAAAGTTACGTGGTATACACATCAGATTTTTTAATTTTGAAATCGTTATTTAAATTTTCTGCATCTTTAGAATTGTAATTCGTATTATATATTTTAAATATGAATGACTCCCTCATATTCTGTGTTTCAGGTAGTTCAGGTAAAATAAAAGATGATGGTGATGATTTGATAGAAGTCGTAAACAAACTGCAGAATACCTTAGCTGCTACCGGGCATACATTAAGTATTTCTTTACCTCAGATTGTTGTCGTCGGATGTCAGAGTGCCGGAAAAAGCAGCGTTTTGGAAAATATCGTAGGAAAGTGAGTCAGTTACTTAAAATGAATTATTTTAAAATTTCTCTTATAACTGAATTTAATTATATGCCAGTATATTTTCACTTTTTCTTCCTGTTGCAGTTCTGTATCACAATACTCACATAATTTATTGTTTTACCTGCATAGTCTGTATGAAATCAACACGGATAGATTTATGTAAGAGTCATGCGCTTTTGTGCAGTAATGAATCCCTCTTTGTGAATTTTTTAGACGTTTTTGTATAGATTTCATATTGTAGTATTCAGGGAGGATTTTATTTTTTTCCTATCAGGCAACATTCTTGCAGGTACACTCTGTACTAAAAAAAGGGGGGGAGGGACATTTCTGTATCTCCTGTTCTAGTGGGAAATTGCGTTTTTTATGTCTCGAAAGCGCGACTGAAGATATACATTAGACTTGGATATATTGTTTTAACATAGGTATTTTGTCCCCAAAATTTAAGACTTTTTCTAAAATGACATATCCCTTTTCCCCCCATATTTCGATTCTAAAACTCTAAATTTTACGGAAGCCAAATTTTGTAAAAATCGCAGTAGTTGTTATAAAATAAAATTTCAAAATTTTAGCTGTTAATTGAATTTGGTGTCTAGTATTTATTAGTATCTCTTTTTTTATTAAACTCGGTTGATTTGTTCTTTCACAGTCCAAAATTTACACTTACGTAGACAATTTCTGATTTATTTTTTAAATTTGCGTTTTTTTAATATTGAATTATTCGAAAATATTTTTGCATGCCAATAAAATGTTTATCATCACCTTAAAGTAGATGTATTTTTAAACATACATGCAATGCATTTCTAAGCATACATGCGAAAAATTAAACATACATGCAATGCATTTCTAAACATACATGCGAAAAATTAGGGTTGTAAATTCAAAATTTCCCAAGATATACGTGATTTTACGTATTGGCACATTTTAATATTTGGCAGTGAAAGATGCGCCTTTTTTCCTTTTGTGCGGAATGAAAGTAAATAGGTTACAGTAAATTACGAATTAAGTGAATTATTCTTGGCGCAAACTGAAAAAAGTGGGCCAAGATCAATTTTGAATTTCTCGGCAAGTTTATCACCAAATTTTGAAATACAAACTTCTGATTTTTTGTCAAAATACCTATGTTAGAACAATTATGTATATAAGTCTAATATATATCGTAAGTTGTGCTTTCGAGACATGAAAACTGCAAGTTAAATTTCGTTAGTCCGCCCAGTTGAACGGGGGAGCTATGGAACTGTGGCATTTTGTGTGTGTATAGAGTATACAGTGACCGACTTTCCGGATTATATGCGACAGTTTCGCATCTCAGTGTGTAGAGTCATTAGG
>KK121576.1:33106-104857 GCA_000611955.2 Stegodyphus mimosarum | reverse complement strand
TATCTGGTACCTTGTCTGCAGTTGGCATCGCCACAGTTGATGCAAGAAGGGTGCTCCGCTGTGATGTCCTGAGGGATGGTTGTCTATTCCCTTTCAACCATTTGCCACAGTTCGTCTTCAGAACGAGGCAGGGGCAGAGTCTGCAAACGGCGTCTAATCATATCCCACACATGTTCGATTGGTGACAGGTCAGGAGAGTACGGTGGCCAGGGAAGCATCTGTATACCTTGCAGAGCATGTTGGCAGATGCGAGCACTGTGTGGTCGGGCGTAAGCCTGCTGAAAAATTGCTTTAGGCAGCCCCTGAAGGTAGGGAATTGCCACCGGCCGCAGTACATTATCCAAGAATCGTTTTGCCGTCATAGTGCCATGAATACCAACTAGAGGTGACTTGGAATCGTAGACAATAGCGCCCTAAACCATTATGCCGCCACGTTGTCGCGCGGTGGGCGTTCCACAGTTACTGCCGGATTAGATCTGTCTCCACGTCGACGCCACACGCGTATGCGGCGACTGTCACTGGATAAACAGAAGCGTGACTTATCTGAGAACACGACGTTTCGACATTCTGTCATCCACATCGCTCCAGTCCGGCACCATTCTAAACGTTGTCGTCTGTGCTGTGGGGTCAATGGCAGTCTTCTTAACGGACGCCGTGAGTGAAGGCCATGTTCAATCAATCGACGGAAAATGGTTCTCGTCAACACGGGAGCATCCAGAGTATCTTGCACATGCTGCAGAATCGCGGTACAAGTGACTTCCGAGACCGCAACAGCTTGTCGGCGGATGCGTCGATCCACGCGTGCTGACGTCACCTGCACCCTCCTTCTTCCTACATTCCCTTGTTCCAACCATGTTCGCCATTGCCGATGCACCGTGCTCGCATCCATGCGGGTATCAGCTGCGATTTGACGTAAGGACCAACCCACCCTTTTCAGTCCGATCACCATACCCCTCGTAAAATCGTCTATCTGCTGAAAGTGCCTTCGTTGACGGTGGCCTGGCATTTTCTCCTATTACACGTATCCTCCGGGGCAAAAACCAACTTTCTTCGATAATTTGTCTAGCAGAAATAACGACGAATATTGCCCATTCTGCACGTTCCTTCCCTTATATCTTACTTCACGTACGTCGGACAGCTGCGCATTTCACATCATTCGCATAACTCAGTGACGTGCGTCTACTCTAAAATTTGCATAAATTTCTGACCACTCCTTCTTGGTGTTGCATTTTCAATATCGAGCAGTGTAATTAGTCTGTTTTTAAAAAGAACTTGAAAATAAGTCTTTGATTAAATATACAAAGAAATCGCCTTAAATATACAAAGAAAACATTCGTATTTTAATAAATCCTAAAAAGGATATTGCTAGAAAACAGATAAAACTATATTAACAGCCGAAAATAATAAAATTCTTTCCCTGATATATATATCCTTTAGCAAATCACATAAGACGTTAACGATAGAATGATCCGGGAAATGATTTCAATTTCATTATAAAATCCGAAAAGCTGATGAAACAAAATAATCCCGAGAAAAACTGGAGAAAAAACTAAAGTGAATAACGAGTTTTTATCTCAATTTTTTTCTCAGAGATTTCTGATTTCCACTTTTTTGAAATATTTATGGAAAGTAGATGCAGAATGCAGAAAAAAAAAGATGTCAAAGGCATACCGCTGTTAGCCGTAAAGCACCCAAACAGCCATTAGAGGACAGGTAAGTGACCATTGAAAATGATATATGCTCCGTACCTTCAATTAATCTTCGCTGGAAGAAATGCGACGTTTTTACTGTTATGTCCGTCCCTAATGTGCAAAAGCGCAGCGCAATGAGTATCTTTTATGAGATACAGGACTGTGTCATAGGGAACAGATTTTGAAACATCATGCATTAAACGTGTTACTGGGATGCATGGTGAATCTTTTTTCTGATGCTTTACAATAAGAGGTACTGAAGGGAATGCTTAGTTTTTGGTTTAGAAATTACTCAAGTTAAAAATTTGGGGAAAAAAACAGTTCTGGTGCACTACTTTTCTTAGTTATTTTAATTCTCTTTAAATGGCAGGATTAAATTTTTGCTGTAACTTCATTTAAAATTTAGATCAACACTGCATGTTCGTTCACGTCACTTTCTAGCAATAAAGTAAAAATAAAAATTGTTTCTTCAGCACTTAGCGCCTGTACATAATCTTTTTAAGAATTTAGATTCATTCTTATTTACGTTAGCGTTGGTAACGCGTGAGAATTTAGATTCATTCTTATTACGTTAACGTAGGTAACGCGTGACTTACTAAAGTGACGATCTATGTTCTACGTGTGAGACTTTCGTAGGATAACTATTTATGCCCTTGCATGCTGGTGACAGAGTTTTTTTGAGACGTCTATGACGCTTCTATAGCACAGGGTTCCCATGAGAATGCAGATGGCTCCTGTAGTATCAGATATAGATTTTGTTTGAACGACTGAAGATTCCACTAATAATTCAGTATCAACAACTAGTTGAGTGCTCAGCCCAAATACTATCCCATACAAATAATACCTGAGTGATTACTAAGTGTAAGCACTCATTTATTAGCTGTATGGGATACCATACAAATAATAGCTGAGTGATTACTAAGTGTAATCACTCATCTATTAGCTGTTGGGATAGTTATGTAGCAAGTTCATCCTTCTGTGATCACGGACTGTAGTAACTGGAAGTTTCTAACCCATTGACGTTTTCTTATTTTTATTACTTACTTGTTCCTCTTGCGATCTTGGATAGGAAATTTTATTAATGTTTACTAAATAAAATAGGAAATTATATAATAAAAACAATAACAGACTAAAGAATGATATATGTTGTTGAAGGAAATGCTTATTTCCAATTTATATAGATTCTAAAGCATAAAACTAATGTCGAATTGTCCCTGATTCAGCGAAGAATTTTCTGGATGTGTTTATACAGTTTTGACATAATAGGTCTGATTATTTGAATCAAATCTTGAAGTTACGTTTTGACACCCTTCCTTGAACCGAACTTCTTATACGCATTTGCGATGAAACTGTACTATATACACAACTGTTTCAAGATTATACTTACCATTTTTCACTTAGAGTTGAATTATCTTCCATTATTCTTACCACGCAATCAAATGAGTTATCGCTGGTTCTCTATTTTTACAATTTTGGATAGGTCAAAGAACATTTTTCTAAAGAGAGCTTTTTGGATACCTCTAAATTAAATTAGCGAACTTCGACGTTTTGAAAATCGTTAAATTACTTCGCTATCGAATCGAAAGATTTAATCTCCAACTGATACTTTTAAGAGATGATGAGATCGGATTTTTAAACCAAATGGAAACGTTAATGAATTAATTGTAAATTTACACCATCGGATGCATTCGACGACTTTGTAGAACAATAACATCACATGTACGTCATTGCTGCGCTAATTAGATAAAAATAATGGTTGTACGTCTAAAAATTAGTATGTCTTTCCTTAATCACGTTTCCTCAATTTATTAGACTAAACTAGTATAAATTACAATGCGTGAATAATGCGTAAATAGTATAAATTACAAGTCTTTTTAATTTAGAGGAATTTAGTTAAATGCATGAAAAGGTAAAACATAATATTTTAGATATCATAATATTGTGGAGTCGTATGTGATTAATAATAAAATCCATAGAGGGCAAATTATGCTGGGTTGTACTGAGATATTTATAGTTGTTAAAAAAAATAAAAGTGAGAAAACAGAAATGGTACATCAAAGAATGCACATATTCAGTTCACTTAAATTTCTATTTGATAATCTTGATTTAAAAATCTATCATTGTTAACTGCTCCAGATGTTTAGTCACCACACCAAGGATTTTATGACAGCTGAAAATTTATTTCTTACTTTACACGGACTTTATTTGCTTTCAATATTTATCTCTGGAACCGCTAATAACACACGCGACTTATCGCATCACCTTAGTCTTTAAGGAAAGTAACTCCAGCACAGAATAAAATTTAAAATAAAGCCTTTTATTAGCTCGTTAACCTAAGAAGTACACAACTTGTGTAACAACAGAAAACAGACCTCGTGTCTTGTGGAAAAACATAAACAAAAAGATAAGATAAGGTTTAAATATTAAATTTATAAGACAAACCACGACTATAAGTTTTTACTGAATCTCAACGCTTGTAAGCGCTGCGGCAAGAAAACAAAAGCCGAATCAAGTAATTCAGACGGTGGAAGCTATATTAGCGAGAAGATTATGGAGACGAAGTCTGTGATAGCTGCCAAAAGCTCTCTCTTAAGCTCCAGAACTCTGTATCTTAAATGAATTTACTAATTTGCATCCTGGTGAGAGCCGACAGAAGTAGGTGTGATGTTAAAAATATTAACAAGAAAGTTACTGTTTAATAAATATAACACCTTACAAACGTTTAGAACATTTAATTAAAAACTGTGTACTTTAAAAACATTTTCTTTATTTCATGTCTACTAGATAGTCTTTAGAAGAAGAAGAAGTTTATGTCTACTAGATAGTAAGTATGTATTTAGACTAACTATCACAAGCTTTTCTTGCAAAATATTTGTTAACAAAGGAATCGCCAGAAAATAATACCAGTAGGCTAATCTTTGAGGACTGAGAATTTAAGCGTCTTCTTTGTAGGAGCTGTCAGTAAATCTAACACTAATTATTATTACTAATTATTATTTATAAAACAGAGTTTACCCCTCCAAATGGAGAAGAAGACGATATAGGAGGAGCAGATTGTGCTTTGAAAATGTTTGGAAAGTTTGGAAGTGATGTCGCCTCTCCCACATTGCCCGAACTTACACCATCGGATAATCATTTATTTCGAAGTTTATAAAACTTCTTAAATGGTAAAAAGTTCAGTAATAATGATGACCTCAAAGCGCACTTGGTTGAGTTTTTTGCTGATAAATTCCAGAAGTTCTATGAACGCGGAATTATGAACTTATCAGATCGTAAAGAACATATCAGCGTAAAGATCATCGAATAGAATAGAATTTATATCTGACTGGTCAAATTTCAGTTCTTGTATAGAAGAAACTGAGTTTATTTCACACTAAAACACCAAAATCACTTTCTTGCAAACCCAATACTTTAAATAAAAACTAAAAAAATGTTTATAAATACGTGATTTTAATTACAGAGTTATAGTTACAAATCATTTTTTAAGCTCCTGTATGGTTAATAAACCTTTAACTCTCTCCCAGTCTTGTAACAAAGCTTTTCCTTCTTTTCCATACAGACTATATATACATAAATAAATCAGTGATACAAGTAGATTTATTCATTAATTAATTACTACATGATACCAAATAAAGAAAAGCAAAACATAAATATACATTTTATTACTTACGCATTAAATAATAAATTAGTGATTATATTTTCGTTTCATTCATTATAATTCACGTGCTGTTTGCAGTAGCTTCTAATCGCTTTTAGAATAAATGTCATAATTATTTTTAAATAATTTATAACTTATTATATGATGTATGTATCTATTTCTATCTCTGTGTAGACAGAGTGACTAAAAATATGTGGTCCAAATGCAGACAGGTACAGAAAACCGAAATAAGCAGCTTTTATAATGGAATGTGTGTGTTGAAATGGAGCGTTGACATCAAAAAACACGCAGCTGAGAGGTAGGTAAAAGAGTTCTGCTGGCAAAAAGTTTCATTCATCATGCGGATTTTGAGCGCTATGCATCGCTACATGAATGCAAAGTTCTCTGACTTTAGTTTTTCTATGGGTCTACCGACGGAAAGGGGGAGCTGCAGCTTGAAGAATGTACTTGGGAATCGTTCTCTGTATTTCCTTTGAGCATCAGATGTGTTATCTGAAACTGTATAGATAATAAGCATGTCAATGTACTGCTCGAAATGTTCACTGAGAATGATGATTTACGCCAGCCCAACGATATCCCATACGGACCTCAACAGCTACCTCTACTTTCTCAATGCGACATTTCTGCGCACTCTGTCTATATAAAGGGACACCGAAAATTTTTAACTTTTATCAATTTATTTTTTATTTCAGAGCTTTTACCAGGAAATGTAACATTTAATTACGCTTATTCTTAAATTATTTCTACCCGATCTACAAGAAACTGCATGTGATATTGTTCTAAAATCCACAAAGTTTTTGTTTAATGTCTAAGAATGTGTTTTGTTTAATTAAATGCTGTTTTATTGGGGAAATTTTATCTTTCTTTAACTCCTTTTGAAGCGTGAACTTTTAAACTGTGAAAATAAGTACGAATCTTTTTTCTTGCTATCAACTGTAAAAAAAATATATCCTTCTTTACATAAAAGTATCTATACGAAAGTTTTATATCTTTCAGTGAGGTTTCAGTTGAGAAAACTATTGCAGCTATCATGAGAAATAATTTTAATAAAAACAAGGAAAACTCTCGAGAAATAAGATTTATTACTACGTTCAAAATTAAACTTACTGCATCTGAATGAGCATTTAAAGTAACCAGTTTTTCTAGGAACATAATTAAATCCTGGTGATGAATGTCACTGAGAGTCGTGTTCTAAGGTGATAACTTATACAGAAGAGCAAAATTGTCTGGAATCGTATGTAATTGTCATAGGAAGGTACCTTCAACCTAGAGTTATTTCAGAAAAATTTTAATTTTAATTTCTTCAGCTCAAACGCATATTGCGAACTTAACAGAATCACATTCATGATTAGAATTTTTAACCCAGACGCTTCTCTTTGAATCCCAGAAAACAACAGATGCTGCATCCATAACTCATTTTCGAAAATGTATTTCATCTTTACGCTTAAAATGCGAGTTTTATTTCTTATTTATTTAACAAAACAAATACACCTTCTAAAAATTAAAAGTTTATATTTTTGAAAACATTTCCTCTTGCATTTATGAAAAGTAAGATAATACAGAACCTATTAATCTGTGTTTAACACACAAAAGTTCAATTCATCTTACATCACAGTAATATTTACAATTGGCAATTTTTTTCCTCTCTGGAAAATAAATAGAAGTTTTCATTACAGCAATGAATTTTAAGTTTCTGTTAAAGTACTTCACGTTCCTTTAAAAATATTTCTATTTGTCCTAGATACATGCTGATAAAATCACTTCCCGATTCCATGTTGTTTTCCATTGTTATTTCTGGAACTATTAAACTCGTTTTATGGTCACATTGCTTGATGATTATATTTTATTTCTTCGCACTTTCCAAAGAATAAATTGAAAACTAACATGATTCAGTGTAGGCAAATACAGAGATGGAAATTAAATTCCTTCTTTTCCTTAAATTTTTCTGAGACGGAAGAATACTTCCATGATTTATTGCAAGAGTAATTGTTTTGTCTTTTCGCGCTAGGTAGTTGATGATATGTTGTACGATAACTCTTCCTTCTGTTACCTGCGTTTTGAATTAATTTAAAATATATGGTAATATTCTGTAAATACAGGCTTCGTTTCTTTGAAAGAAATACGAGAATAATATTTCATTTGTGACACTAAGGAATTTTCTGTTTTCAATAATGTGCGTAATAATTTGTGCGGAAGAGCATGTTTTACAAGAAGTTACATAAATATACTTTTCTTATTATATGCATGATTTTTGTATAAATTAGTTCCAAGCGAAACAGAAAGTAATTTCGGTAAAATAAAACTAGATATGTTAATGAATTCAAAGAAGCATAGTTACACTTTTGTACATGATGCTTCTGGAAAAGTTGCAAAGATTCAAAGTTGTATTACTTTTACTTTTTCTTAGTTTAAAAGGTTTATGTTTATTACTTCATTATTATTTTAGCTCTATTGTCACGTCTACATTCTTTAGCTCTCACTAGGATACAAATTAGATACTTTTAAATAAAAGCAGGTTCCTTGAAAATTAGGAAGAGGTTTCTGGCAGCGGTTTCGACCGTTATGATAATTCCTTGCGTATTTCTGATACTTACTTTAGAGCGGTGTTACCTTTTTGCTAGATGAGTTTGCTCAGGCATTCACAATAATTTGAGCAAACGTGTAATACGCCTTTGGTTTGCGAAACTCCAGTAGATGTACGGTTAACTTAGCTTAACTGTGGTGTATGTTTAGACTGTCAGGCGAATTATAGCCCCGTTTATTAATACTCGCATGATTTATTGCTATATTATCATTTATATATTATTGATATTTATATTCTAAATACTACTATTTAAAAGAATACTTTAAAACACTTTTTATTAAAATCTGTAAACATAACAATGGCACTGCAGCTTGTGCTTTAGAACAACTACTGCAGCTTGTTCGAGTCGATAACATAAATTGTAAATTAAAATTCGAAGTAACCTAACATTGTAGATTCACGAAAGGTTATCAAGCTTTGGCTCAAGTTAACCTAACTGCTCAAGGAAACTTGGTTACTCAAAGACTAACGCCAGTTAAAGTAACTCACTGAGCGGACCAAGGAAATATCAGAACGGTCAGCCCCGCTACCAAAACTCTCTCTTTAACTTTAAAAAACTTTGTTCTTATTTGCGCTATTTAGTTTGCATTTTGGTGAGAGGTGACGAAAATAGAAGTGACAGTACAAGTAAGAATAAAATAATGGGTTAATTAACATAAACTTTAAAAACTTATTTAGCTTTTTCGGAAGACATCCCCGTTGTCGGTTCAATTTTGACATTAGAAAATGTCTTCAACAGAGTCTCTCCAAAAATTTTGAAATGTTAGATTACGCTACTAACTATCATCCATGCGATTTGGTCAATATTCCCATTGCATGAGACATAAGATCTTCGGTTTACTTTCTACGTAGCGTAGCACATAACCAATTCTCATTCCTCTAACATTTGGCACAACAAAAAGTCTTTAATTCGTTTTCAAAATTTAATAAGTTTGTAAGTGCTTAAACTAGGAGATATGTTGTTTTTGTGTGTCCATATTACATGGAAGAATGGTTGCCGGAGCCTACAAAAAAAAAAAAGGCACCAAAGAGAGGCTATTTTCCACCCCGATTTTGAAAGAGAGCATCCTACCGGACCTTTCTCATACCTTTTCCCTTTCACCAAACTACACGAGAGGATTTTCGGCTCGTCGCATATTTAGAGTGCCTCCATGCCTCACGGATAGTATATATTTACAAATATCCATATCTTCTCCGGGATTCGAACCCGAGCCCTTCAGTACTGCAGTAGGCTCCTTAATCACTCTACCGTCTGGGCGACGTAACTAGGAGATTTAAATGCAATAAATGCAAGTCTTGATAATTTGTCAAGCTGTGTAATGCCAGTGTTCTTTTTTTAAATTTTATTTTAATAAACGATGTAAATTTACAGTGGCACTGCACACTAATGAACAAGCATCATTCGGCACAGAACCCACCAGCTGAGTGGTAACATCTCTATTCACTGGTAGTTCAATCCAGGTTAAAATGTGTGCGAACGGACCGGAACGGATTTTCATAGCTTTCATGACTGCATCATGGATAATACCCAGAAATTCTTCCACAAAGAAATATCTTCTCTTAGTCAGATAGCTCTCGCGTGCTTTGCTGTAATCTAAATAACCCTAATCAGTTCCTGATTACGTCTGTAATTCCGGGATTAGAACTGCTGAAATAGTTCGACCTCGGTTCGAATCCAGGCAAACGGGCTTCCTTCATGAATGTTCGGGGAGATTTATTTAATTTTTACTTAACAGTTATTTTCTGATGAAGTAGTTTCCCTATCGCTCTTGCTTTCAACTCACACTTTCTTGCCGCAATATTAATGATCCAGAGCGTATGTATTCAAATGAGGTAGAGAGAAGATAGTAAAAGGAGGTTCTGGAAGGTAAATTTAGCGAGAGACAGAGACAGAGAGCGTGTTCTGCCTTCTTGAAAGCCACGTTGCTATCCTTGACGCCATAGGAATTAGATTTCTGTTGCATTGTTTCTTGCCATTAGGTTTATTTACGCCGATTTTTGAGTTAGAGCCAGCCTACGCTGTTATTAACTTGTGAAGACTTAACTTCATTTAATTTTAAGTTGTTCTTACCTTTTGAGTTTAGCCAAAAGTGCTGGCTTTTGTAAGAACGAGTTAGTGCCATCTGTGAAGTTTATATTGAGTTAATAAAGAGTTCTTTATACCTCTCTTCTGACTCTGTCGTTCTTTAAAACGTAAGGAAAATTTCCTAAACCGTCCTCCAACTTCAAACGTAGTTAATGTTATCAAAATATACGAGACGCAAGTAATCTCGTATATTTTGTATCATAATAATTCCTCGTATCTTATATAACATAAATACAAGGAAGTTTCTATTAGAAAATAACTCCGCGAATACATTCCTTCTTTTGTGCAAGCAACCTTTATGTACTTCAAGTAAGCTAACAAAAAGTAATTAGCCAGTAGAGCATTTGTGACATTTCGTTTGTTTTGTTTAATTTAATATAAGTTGAACTTCTTTTAGAATATATTAATCAGTTATGCCGGTAAAGGTAACTTAATAATTCACTGGTTAAAGTAGTATTTTAAAATAGTCGTAAAATGATATAAAATATTAAAGTAATGCTTTCCATAAAATGTAAAAAGGTAATACCAACAGTTTTTTAAAGAACGAAAAGGATGCTCTTTTGGTTAATTAAAGGTAGTTCATAAAAATATTTACGAGTGTTTCCGTAAA
Source organism: Stegodyphus mimosarum (assembly GCA_000611955.2). Lineage (NCBI taxonomy): Eukaryota > Metazoa > Arthropoda > Arachnida > Araneae > Eresidae > Stegodyphus > Stegodyphus mimosarum. The sequence goes on along the minus strand of KK121576.1, from coordinate 94,228 downwards.
TGTTTAAATTCTTATTCATTTATACCAAGCTAAATTTTCAGTGAATTTAGCTTGTTAAAGAATTTCTAAAAAAGTAATTTCTAGCAGATTTTAACAAATTTAAAGAAAATGTAAAAATTTCCGTCACATATTACCGAAAGCTCTTAATTTGAATGAGAAAAAATTTCAATGCTGCAAAACGATATTTAAACACCCACAAGAACCATATTTCTTAAATTATAAATTCTACTATCTTGCCGAGTTATCGTAAAGAGAAAATATTATAATACTTTCTCTTCGCAAATTCTTTAACATTACAGAACCTCTTACAATAGGAAAGGAAGGAAAATGTTTGGAGAACTGCAACGGCTTTAAATACACAGTATCTTTTTAATAGAGGATATTTGGTATTTTATGTGTCTGGGAGTCATATTAAAACGTAAATTTTGCTATGTTTTAGCCGGTGAATTTCGGAACTATGGAACATTGTAATGTAAAAGTTAACATCTTTTTAGTAATTTGGCATGCATTTTTTTTAAGGTATTATTACTCAACATAAATTTTGTTAACTTTTAGATTGCGAACTGAGAAACTATGGAATAGAATAATATATGCAAAGGTAATATATTTTCAGTGATTTTCTGTGCATATTGTTTAATGCATTACTCATCTAATTTAAAGCGATCATAGTATATTATATTACAGCAGAAGTATAGAAAATTGCTATGCAGCCGGTTCTAACAGCGAAAAATCATTGACTGGTAATTCTAGACCTAAAACGAAAAAAACTTTTACTAAGACTTAGTTCAGCATATTTTAGCCATTCCAATAAACTGAACGAGTAGTCTGTTCGAAGCAAAAAAAGGAAAATTAACGGCAAGGTAAATATAGCGTAAATGTTATTTAAGAACAATACATGCATATGTTATTAGTGTTTCACATTTGCATTGAGGTCAAACATTAGATTATTTAGCTGTATTCAGCTTTTAGTTTATTTCCCTTTATCGGGAAATTAGAAATTACGCACTGATATTTTTTTATTTGGGCTTCAGTGAAAAGAGTTTTTCTTTATATTTTGTTTTCACTAACGAGGTTGTGACTAATAGCTCTGAAGTTTCTGGCATAATATTTTGAGCTAGTTAATCACAGTTTGTTTAATCTGGAGTTTTTAAACATTCATAATAAGTTTAATCAATATGCAATTACTATTTAAAATAAAAGTTTAAAGAGCTGAGTTTCTTCTATGCGCATGCTACTACGAGTTTCAAGTACATTTCATCACAGTCCCGATTTTTACGAATATGAGTTTTCAATTAATCGACCTTGACGACGTGACTTGTTAACACGAAATCTGAAGCTAATTATGATTCACGAGTTCATATCTATATCTCTTAGTTTATAATGTGTATACAAAAAATCGAATAGCAATTATAATCTAAACAAAAAAGTTGTTATTAATTTCTGTCGAGAACGTATATGAGAAAGGAATTGCGATTTATACTAACGACACATTTTTTTGACATTTAGGGAAATAAAACATGAAAGCAATAGTAACTTCCTTGAAGTAGAGAGAAAAAAATTAAAATGTCTACGTTAAACCGACGTTGGTTTCATTATAAAACAATAAAATACTCTATTTATTTCGAAGGAGACTACATTGTGCTCCGCTTCTTCAAAGATCAAGAGTGTTTTTGCCCCTTTTTAGAAATTTTTGTCATTTGAAAATACGAAATAAAATTCAAAACTGATGAAACGTAACGTCTTCTGTTGAGAGAAACAGATAGAAAAGAAGTAAAATATTCCGAGATTGTTTCCTGAATATTTTAAACACAGTAACATAAATTTGAAATCATTAATTAAAGCTGGTAGATTTCAAGTAATGTACTATAAATAAATTTACAACAACAAATGACGAAAATTTAATTTTAAGTTTTTCTCAGCAGATTCAAACATAAAAGAACGGTAAACTTTCTATCAATAAGAAGTGACAGAAGGGAGTATTGATACTGCGAAATACATAAGGAATGAAAATTATATTAAAACTAGTGGAAGTACCGCGATGTCAGTTATGTTAGACTGAGAGTAATGCATCTAACAGCAGAGAGAACGATACCACTGTAATCCTTCTCTAATAACGATACAAAACATACGATTCATAGTCATACATTTTTCAGTATGATGCGATTTAAAACCCATATCAAAATTTCGATAGAAAAATAAGCTAATTCTCTTTCATTATATCAGCAACAATGGCACGCAGTTTTTAATGATTTTCGTCTTTCTAATCAAATGGTCGTAAAAGCTCAAGTTCCATCCATTATTTCACCTATATTTAATTTTAGCCGATTAAATGTGTCAAAAAATTTATCATAATTGATCAAAAATCAATAACGCGAACAAACACGCAAACAAGCATTCTTCTTTATATGATTTTGTGAAACTTGCAAATTTTTGATTAACAAACTCCGCGATTTGAAAGCGAGCAGTTGCAACACTTTTCGGAAAAAAGTATTTTCCTCTTAAACGCACGAGACTGTTCCCACTCGGAAAAATGAGTGCGAAAATTATCCCTTTCAGAGCTTTTAATTAATATTTTGGCTGATTAAAGTCGCATGAAGATGGGAATAGTCGAAATGGCTTCCCACGAATTTTTGGAATCGGGAATAATGTATTTAATGTTTGGCAAAGTTATCTTTATTTCATCGTAAAACTTAGAAATTTTTTATTAACAAATTCTAGGATTTGAAAGCCAGTAGTGGCAACAACTTTCGAAATAAAGCAGATTTCCATCTCCAGCTTACCAGACTGTTGGCATCCTGAAAAGTGAGGGCGAACATTATCTTTTTCCGAGTTTTTCATTTATATCTCTGATTTTAGCTATTTTATTTGAAAAACAAAAGACGACACCGACCTTTCCCAGGACCCAGAAAAGAATTGTAGAACGTTCGGTGACGATAGCTATAGTAGTAAATGAGTTATTAGCGAATAAACGAAGAGACGTTCTTCTTTTTAGATAATTGGAGAAGATACAACTTGAAAACTAAATGTCGAGTAGCAGAAAATAATAAAAACTAATGGTTTTAATTACATAACTCCATTCTATTTGAATGGAGTTTACGTAATCTGCTAATACCGCGGGAGTCGTTAAACTGTATTACTCGAAAGCTACTTGTATTAAGATTTATACTTAATTTTACCCGAATAACACATATTTTCTCTTATGTAAAAATCAATGTATGTGTTATGTATGTAAGTTCGCATGTCCTCACTAAGATAAAGTACCGTTTTCACAGTTTGAAGAGAAAAAGGCAAAGCATCTTCCTCTCTTCTGCAAATAACTTCTTAAATAAATTGATTCAAATTCGTCCCGCTACGGCGGCATGGCGGCGCAAGGCGGAATCATAATTCTCCAGTGGTGTGCCACTTCACCATAAACAACCTCCCGGTCTTTCCTGGACAGGTAAGTGACCATTGGGAATGATTTACGCTCGTAGGCAGCCGATTAATCTCCAAAGCATGGAGGGAGAAGGCAAGGGAAGGAGATTCTGTCTGGTCGCAGTGTAGGCTTTTCAACGCGGTTGCCTCATTACGCGTTAAACCTCGCTTGGGCAAAATAATGAGATCTGCAAGAGGAATCTCATGCATAAATATGTAAGGCGGGTTTCCTTGGAAGTTTGGCCTCGGCGGATGATTATTGGGTGGACCAGTGAAGTCGCGACTGCCATTCGAGTAAAGGGCGGGGATGGACTAAATAGAACAGTGGAGGCCACTTTTCGCAAACTCTTCACCAATTTCACGCTAGATCGTTCAGAAACATAACGCGTCCAATCATCCGTGCTAATATCAATTACTGTATCGGCTTGTTGTAATAAAAGATGCCGAGAATTGCTATGTTCGCTTTCATGGTCCCTTGTCGTTGTCCACTAGGGGAAATATCCGGGTTGTGTTGGATGGATGGATGGCAGAGGAAGAGGAGGACGGGGCGATTCTCACGGCTAGTTAACCCCGCGCATGTGACAACGGGATAATCTTTGTCAGAAGCGGACTTTGATGACTGGGTAGGGAAGATAATTCAATAATTCTGCTCAGAAAGGCATCGGTGCTTTCACGTAACGCCCCGCAGAGGTATGGATGGGTGTAAGCTATCTTGCGCGGCTGTTAAAAATCGATGGAGCACTGAAGTATCATGCAGTGCCTCATTTCGAATTAATGCAACAACTATTAACTCAAACAGGGCGTAATACAATGAAGCTGAATATACGACAATTAGTTACTATGTGATGAACCCTTACAGAGTTTAAGTTACTCTTGGTTTTCCTAACTAACGTTTAGATTCCCATAGTCTGATTACTGGGATTACTTTGGAAGTGGTTATCAGATATAATTGAGCTACTTTAGTTAAAACGTTTAATAGAAGAAAATTAATTTACTTCTAAACCTTATATTTTAAGATAATGCATAAATTCACTCTTTGCGTTGTTAGTTGAGCTGATAATTTCATTACGTTTTAGTATAAATTACATTAGTATAAATCACAAAAACGACAACTGTTCATTAACTTATTTTTAAGAAACACTTTCCCGAAAATTTACAAAAAATTACATATCGTGAGTTTAAAGCTCTTAAGTGAGAAATAATGGATTCGTTAATATACAGTGTAAAGCATCGTATTTGGGCCAAGTTTAAAAAAAACCGAGAGAACATGAAATAGCTGCAAGAACATATAAATAATATTCATTTCTATTTAATACTGCTATGTTTGACATGAAAAAAATACTCAGACTCTTCTTTTAAAAAAAAACCTAGAAAAAATATCATATTCAGAATATATTTAACATATGATTCATCGTCTATTGGATAAATCAGTAGTTAAAATTTTTTGTGTACGGTACTTTGAAATAAGCCACTGTGGTATAGCATAATGGTTAGTGGAGTTGACTGAAAAGTCCACAACCGAGGGTGGGTTCAAGTGTCATAAGGTTTGGCCATAAATGTGTGTTCTCCCCCCCCTCTCGCGAGTACAAAATAGTTCTGTTTCATATAATGGACTGGACACAAGAACCTAGCTGATAAGAAAAATAAATGACTGATAGGTTGACCATTGCCAGCGAATGCTTTCAAGCAAGCATTCGAACACTTCGGAAAAATTTTACTTTTAAATAATACTACAGGAAAAACACGAAGAATATTAAAAATTTTGCTACGCTTGTTTTGGTTTCTTATCATAAGTGTAAAAAATTCCTGAACATAAGTGAATATAATATAAGTAATGAATATAAGAAATAATAAAAATTAAGGTATCGTAATTTTTACAAAATTGATCTCTTTATAATTAAAAATGCCAGAACATGGAACTTTGCATCATTTCAAACATTTTTGTAAATATAGGTCTAATGCTAACGGTTACGAAAATAAAGGCTGGATACGATGCATATCTGTAGAATATAGAAACCTTTAAACTAGCTACATAAGCAAATATGTTGGTTACATGCGCACCAAACGTAACAAACGAAACATTATGCACATAAAATAAAATCGATATAATTAAACTTACCTACTTCCGAAAATTGATCGATATGGAAATGTGTCGTATTAATATATGCTAATGTAAGCGGATAACAGTAAAAAAAACAAAGATAAATATATTACAGTCACGCAAAGAAAGGAAGGGGAATACAACTGACGCAGCGAATGGCGAATTTTGATAGCAATAATAATGAACTTTTAAAAGATGTGTGACTACATGATGATAATAACAATGTCTGGAAAAGCGTCATGAAACAGAATAATAGTAATTTGTACTGAAGATCACAAAATAATCTTGATTTATCAAAAGCTATAATATGATTCTGAAACCTCTCTATATAAATTATATATAAACATTTCCAATGCATTTGGAAATTTTATTTGTTAAAGAATGAAATAACAAATTTTCTTCGGATATTTATTCACACCATATAAGTTTTTCTCAAGCTTTTATTTCCTCAGTTTCGACTAATATTTCTAGTACAAAACTGCTTTACATGACTGTTTTAAATGTTCATGTTGTAACATTTTTAAATTAAAAAAAAATCCATTTTTGTATAAAATACGAAATTTAAATTTTTAGGTGGTTTTTTGGTCTTTTTTGCATAATTGTATGTACATTAAGGGAATAAAATAAAGAAAGTCCGATTCACGTACGACAAAAGTTAAACGAGATATTTAATTTAAATTTTGGGATATTTGAAATATTTTCAGCTTGTCTTGTGGGGTCGGTTAGTAACTAAATTTGAATAACTTGGAGTTCATTTTCCTCTTAAATTCTATTCAAAAATATTATTTTATTAATTGGTAGTGTGTAACGTATAATTTTGCTGGAATTGACACAGCGAAAGAATTTTCGAAGAGGTAATTTATAAATTTTCAAGCACTAGAAATACGGTATTAATATTCTCAAAGTTTATTTCTCTGGAATCGTAATGCAGTAATCACGTAAACTTTTATCAAATTAGAAATATTTTTCCTTTTATATATATATGCAAAGCGCCAGTATTGAAGTCTTCCAGTGTTTTCTAGAACAGAAATTTATTAAATTCTGTAGATTCTGTAATAAGATATTTATTGGAAGGAAGGGGGATTACATTAATTCCTCTTTCTCCTTTTTTTTTTGGAAATGTACCTTGAAATGATCAAAAATAAATCTGATAACTTTTCTAAGCTGATATTTAAATTTTAGTTGCATAAAAATTCAAACATTTCGCTCTTAAATGTGCTTTTGGCCGTGGCGTCATTTGAAATATTTTTGTATTTAGATGTATATGTCTGCAACGAATGGTTGCTAAAAAGCCGGATAAAGATTTTTGTGGACATGGTGTGTAATGGACTTTGGACTGGGCTGGACGATTGAATTTATGAGATTAATCCCTATTTAGTTTTCATCATTACCATATAAGAAGACATAATATGAGTATATTATATACCTCTATCGCCTCACGAATAGACATCTGGATCGACTGATTTTAATTGCTTCATTTTTACGAAGTTACCGCAATCATTTTGCAACTATTATATAAATTTCCTTACTTATCCACGATTTAAACACATGCCTTCACTATATCAATCAGTTTTATGTAAACACTACACCGACTAAGGTGGTATCAGTTTAGAGTAGCCAATACGCTTAAAATACTTTGCAGTTTTTTTTAATTTGACAAAATACGTACTACAGTTACGTATTAAACATCATTTAAAAAAAGGATAACATTTCCTGAGTATAATTACGAAGACTGCCCATATAAAAAGATGCTTCTACCATTGAATGTTTAGGATCTTAAAATATCAAACCTGAAATCAGATTCGATTGATTCTTCCTTCAAACTTATATTTAATAGAACTTAGTTTCCAACGGAGCGCTATTTGAACAATCTTCCTTTAATTGTAACTTTACGCTTCAGGTGTCTACTTCACTACAGAGATCTTGCTCAAGTCACTAGAAAAATACCCTATTGTATGGTAATAGCGGAGCCAGCTGCGAAAGCCTTGTGCCCATGTTTAAATGTCGGGGAAGACATAAATGTTTGTAAATATATAATGCCTTCTTGGCATGGAGACTTTTAAAATACTTTTAAGCCAAAAGTCCTTTCGCGAAGCTGATGATAGACAAAGAGTGGTAGTTGACGCTGGCATCTGACCTCCCGAAAGGGAATCTCCTTAAATTAGAACGAAGGTGGACATAACTTGTGACGTAATCTGTAGGGTATCGAAAGAACTTGTCTTTGATTGTTGCTCATGGCTCCAAAGAAAGGTGATGATGAATTCATGGACTTGATCGAAAGACCTTCTCAATGTTAAGTATTAGAAATAACAATAAAAGTATTGCTTAGACCTCGCCTGAAAAGTAAAACAGTTAGCGAAGATGTTTGCCATATCGTGCCCCTGTTCGAACACCGGAGAAGGTTTAGATATTTATTATGTTATAGGATATATGAGGCTTGGCTCACTTATAACAACTTCATCCGAAAGGCTTTTCGTGAGGTTTTCTGACAGATGAAGAGTGATGGGATACCTTTGTATCGTCTTCCCGGGACATTGTCCATCAAAATTGGGAAGGAACGTTCCCTTTCTCACGAGTGTAATTCGGTTGCTAATTAAATGATTCATGCTGGGAGATGTTTTTGATGATGAGATGGTAAACGACCGATGAGTACTGCTTATTCGCAATGAATGCATTCAATTTCGAGCTATCTGAAACATCAGTATCAACAACGTATTGGCTAAGGCTAGGATCTGAATACAGGAGTTTTTGTTATGCAAAATGATGATGCAGTTACTGCTTTCTGAGCTACCAAGTTCAGATAACTCCTGTTTAGGTACGACCTTCAAAGAGAGATGAGCTTAAAAAGCAACATTTTCAATTTGGCTAGTCTACGTATTTTAGCAATGTGCCAATAGTGGTCCCATTTCCTGTAGTTGTACAATAAGTAATTGTTTGAAAGCATATTATTATAGCAAATAGTTCTTTCTAATGATTTATTTATGTGCCATATTTCACATGGATTCCATTACATACGAAAGGACAGTAAGTATTACAGGTGCTGTATTTAAAAAAAAATTAATTATATGCTTTTCCATTTCATTCTTTAGAAAGAAGCTGAGAAGCTCATTTAAACTTCAAAACTTGAATTTTATATTCTATGTAAACAATATAACGGAAGCTGAATATAAATAAAAATTACGAACCATAATAATATGTAAGCACATAAATTATGATATTATATTTTTCTAACGCATTCAAACAGTTAGAATTCTTTGCTTGCCGTAGAAAATATTTCTCCCAACATAAAAGATGGGGACTCAGATGTTCAAGAAGGATTTTTCTAAAAAGGCGAAAAGTATCGTATTTCACTCCCAACAACAATCCAATAAATACTAACTTTTTTAAAAGTATTGTTGTCTTTAATGAAATAGCAAGGGAATACTTCAATAATCCTTCTCGCGAAGAAATAATCCATGAATTTCAGTCACAATCATATAATCAGGTGAAAGTTTGCTCTATCGATATAAAATGTTCTTTTGTTGCATTTTAAAATACAAATACAACCTCATCTCAGATCGAAATCTCCATCGATATATTTTACAGTTTCCGAACAGAGTAAAGAGCGACTCATATTTCTGCGTATAGATGAAAATATTCGCCCATACGAAGAATTTTTAGTAGACGGTTCCATACATCAATTTGCTGCATTTTGCTATATTCCCATTTGCTATATTTTTGCGCATTTTCATAACTGCTGAAATCTTTTCATTTTTCTACGACTATAAACATTACATTTTAGCATACGCTATTGCTTTTTAGTTAGAGGACGCAAAGCATTTTAACATACGCTATAGTTTTTTAGTTTAGAGGGCGGCATAGCATTTAAGTTTGAAGGTCAAATGTTTGAAACAAAATTGTAAATAATTATGTAATAAGAAGTTTTAGAAAGAATAATTTCGGTATATGTTTACAATATATCTATAATGCCAAAATGCGTATAAGTATATAATGCATAAAATATATAAATAGGTATATATTAATGACCATATGGCCAGTGCAAACAGTAAATAATTTATCAGCAGACTAACCTGATCGATATAGTGTTGGCTGCCTATAGATAGGCTCAGGTTCGAAACCTGGAGAAGCGTAGATGGTTGTAAGTGTAAAATAACTTTGCGGCATGGGTGCCCTAAAACACTGCCGAGCAGAAAGTTCTTTTAAGCGGTGTAGTGTTAGTGAAAGGATGCAGGATGCCCTCAGATCCTTCTCATTCCCGAGTGTTCTACATTAAAATTGAGGAGGAACTTCATCTCTTTCATGAGTGAAATTCGGTCGCCTTCTGTCGTGCACCTTGGGCAGCATTGTCAATCATAAGATGGCTATATGACTGATGGGTATTTGCCATTTCCGACCAATTTATTTAATAGCAAATGCATTGATGCGAATTGATTAATTTGAAACTATCAGGCCGTAAGAAGTAACAACAACAACAATATCAGTAAATGGTTCTATTTGTCAGCAATAACAGAGAATCTATTACAATTTGTAAATATTAATTTATTCAAAATAATTAATAATTCGAAGAAAATAGCAATTCTATAATGCTAATATAAAATATATAAATATTTATGTGACATTTTTAAATTATAAAATGAAAAGCACAACTGATCTCAGAAAAACATTTTTTCTATGTTTGAACGAAACGTAATATTTTAATTCTGCATTTTATGTATATAGTTGATTAATGAATTTACAAACAATTTAATAATTTGATCATGTGTCTGCAAATTAATTAAAATTAATAAGAATTCTTTAAACTCTCTTTACACAGTTTTTTTCTTTCAGAAAAATTTAGCATCCTGATTTAAAAATTATAACTTCAGATTTTACTTTAGGTTCAGATCAGTACACTAAATTAAAATCAGGAAAAAATACAAAAAAGATAAAAGTTGTTTTTTGTCAAAATAACTTCAAATGAATAATATTAAACAGTACAACTTTTTTATTATATGTATTTTATGTGAAATATCTTCTCCATCAGGGCATCTCCTGTACTTAAAGGGAGGGGATCGAAGAGACGCTATCTTTAACAGGTGGTTTTGTTCTGGAGCACAGGTTTTACCAGATGGGCTCTAGAGCAAACCTGTTGCAGTATATATTTTTTAATTGTTATTCTTGTTATTTAATCTACCACAATATATATTTATGAATGTTTAGTGCATAATTTTGTAAATGGGTCCTTCGACGGTTTTCATCGACTTCTGGACACACGCCCTCTGTAGTGATGTTTCTATAAGAAGAAGGATGCTTCGTAATTAAATAAATATAACATATAAAGAATAGATACAAGCTATTCTTTCATTGTAATATTGTTTGGAACTCATTCTTGTCAGATTTTGCTTTCAGATTTTCGTATTGTATTAAACTTACGTATCATTTATCACTGAAACTTGCGTTTTCGGTTTTCATACCTTTCGAAAATGGATAGATGATATGATTTTCTCCTTGTACAAGAACTATTTAATAGATTGCTTGTAAAAAGCAGATTAAACGTTTGAGAAAAAAACAACATTTATAAGGCATTCATATATGATACCTTACATATTCATGTTGAAATCTTTTGATCATCTGCTGTTATAATAACCGAAGTTCCTCCATCTATTATAATATCAACAGAAGCTTTTAATCCTTTGGCTTCTCCTTTTTTTCTTCAAAGTATTTATGCATAGTTATAGGATTTTCATCATTTAACGTAACTGCAAAAATAACGTTTTTGCGTACGCAAATATCGAAAGAAGCTTATATCCTGCCATTTATCATCTAAAAGCTTGACAAAAACTATAAAACTATAATGCAAAACAGTATTGATGCCTTGTGGCATGGTGGTAGAGAAGCTTTCCAAAATCTTGGCCACGTATTTAAATCCGGGCCAAATGCCTGTAAATACATAATGTCTTACGTAAATGCACTATGGATGCCTGTAAATACATTATGTCTTTGCGATATGAGGGCACTTAAAATAATGTCTAACCAGAAGTCCTCTTTAGAGACTAGTGGCAAAGGAAGAGGAGCAAGAGTTCCATACCACCCAGAGGATTCTTAATGACAGCTCATATGGAGCTAAGCAAATTTGTAATATTATCAATACGGTGATATCCAAGGCCTACACCAACGACAGGCGTAATCTCTTGACCACGATAAAATTCGTGGACTTGAGATGAGTGGCTGAGTTATATAAATCATATAGCGCAAGGATTGGTAACAACCAGAAAAGTTTCATACAATTCTAATATATAATTCCGATTTATAAGAATACATTATTGAATTACGAATCCAAAGTCGCTTTTCAACAACTGTCTAAACATTTTATTAATTCTAACCTTGCTAACGGCAAATTTAATAGTTCTCAAAAATACGAATGGAAACACATTTCGCCTATTGTTTACTACAACTGCTTTTTTTGTACTTCTTGTATAAGGAAATTTTTGTTATCGCACAATAACATTTTTTCAATTTATATTACAAATAAAGGCAACTAAGGATAATTAACAACAAAACTGAGAAAATAAATACGATTTAGCCTTTTCTAAAAATCTATTTTAATTAAAACTTTTAAACTTAATGGACATTCTTGACAAGTGATCAAATGTATACGAACTGCAAATATATATTTCTTAAGCACCTAACTAATATGTGGTAGGTACTAGAATTATTAACATCATCCTAAGCCAGAAGTATCACGAAGCTCTTCAATAAATATGGCTAGCAACGTTCGCCCAAAATTGCTACTTTTCATAAAGAGAACAACATCGAAGAACGTAGATGAAGAGTCAAGGGACTATGCTGACAGATAGTTCCACCGTATATACTCCCATTAAGCTGTTAATACACCAATTATAGTAATTTCTTGATTCAGCAGCAGATAACGAGGCAGTTCTCTGTAGAATTTACGCAAATGGTTGCCTTTCGTGATCCAGACATTCCAGAGGGACCACGATTGTCCGTACATTGCACCGAGACATAATGTAATTCATTAATACGAGAGATAGCGTTGCAATTAGAGGAACCTCGAACTCTAATTTCAATAATAACCCTTTAAAACATTCGTTGTTGGTGCCTGATATGTCTTGTCAAGCACATCTCTACAATGCCGCACCTTGGACGGCATCGTAAATAAAATATCGTGTGTACGATTAGCCGGAAGGGGGAATTATGTTATTTGAAAAGTTAAGTATGTTAAGATATGCCAAGATGTGTTATTGAAATAAAATGCATTTAGTTCAGTGGTAGCTGCTAACAATTCAAAACGGTTTCTGAGTTGAATGCTCGATTAACAATTGATGAATAACTTTTATTTTTTATTCGGCGCATATTAAAATACTAATTTCAAAGTATACTTTCACACAAAATTTGCTTATTACGAAACTCAGTTCTGTGGACTCAATTTCAGAAGACACCAATACCATGACAAGTACCCCTTTTATATTGTGATAAAATTATCAAAGCTAAATGGGATAAAATTAAGAGTGCACTAATCTGAGAGAAAGCATTGTTATAAATTTTCGATTTTATTTCACTTTTAGAGCCACTGCTGTTTTTCAGACTATAGGACTATAGAAGAGAAATCCTTCAAAGTGAATTTACCCAAAATAAGAAACGAAAAGGTATGCTGAAGACAAGTGAAACTAATCAAGGCTAAAGACTAGTTTAAACAGCTCTATAAGCTAGCACATTAAACTAAATATGTGGACATTCGCAACTATTCTTCGGAGCTGGCCAATGCCCATTGATTAATTAATCGCCTCATCACTGAGAACGTTGCACAGGGTGCACCACTAGAATGAAACCAATATTACACTCCCGAGAAGGGTGGAAAACATACACACATCGCCAAGTCAACTTTCTCTAACCACTAAGACATCCAAGGCAGCTTTCTGGTCATCATGCGCATTTCTCGAAATTAAGCATCGAGCGAAAACTGGATTCTCCCTAAGTCTAATGCTCAAATGCTCAAATGGTACTTAAAAAAGATTCTGCTTACAATTTCGTATATCGATCACACGCTATACCATCTGGAAATAATTGTACATAGAATATTTTCTTTAACTTGATTTTGAATATAGAAGGAGATTTGTTGTTGCTTCCAAATGGCTTGGCACTTGCAATCTGTTGCAGTGCGAATAACCAACAGCCATCTGTCACTTAGCTGTCTTATTTCCGATATACACTATTAGAGGTTACCGATTTTACGACACACGTAGGTCGTAAAATCGGTGACCTCTAATAGTGTGTATCTTGGTGAAACTGGAATTGAGTACGGACAAACTCAGTTCCAGTTTTTCCAAGATATATGAAGAATGAAGATGCTTACTTTTCTCTATTAATATTAAAGAAAATTGTTAGCTAATATCTTTATACGGTCACACACTACTGTCATCAAATAGAAGAAAAATTAAATGTGAAAGTAACTTACGTCCCCAGCGTATCTACAGATATACGAAATTTTAGGTATAATTGAAAAGCACTTAAAATGCTATATGAGTTACTTTAACGTATGTCAATTACCTATCTTAATTATCTTGCTAAAATATTGTAGTTTTAGTTATATTAATTAGTTTATAAAATACAAATAGTATGTGTAACTTTTCAATCTAAATTGTTATTGTAGATAGTTAATTGCAAGTATAAATTTCTGAAAACCTCAGCTCTTCATAGATATCATTAGAGATTTATTTATATACGAATAAAAATCCTTAAATTTTGCTGCAGACTAAATTAATTCGCTCCTAATTAACTGCTGCTGCATAAAGACAACCAAAAATATTTTATTAAAGTTGAAAGACATATTTTGAGATGTAGAATCTTTCAAAAAACGTACATGTTAATAATCTTGAAGTTGGCAACACTACATTAATTATAATCTGAAAAATTAACTATACGTCAGAAACTATAGTAAAAATAAAGAAATAAATTAATAAAAATCTCTAGTAAATAAATAAATAAATGAACAAATAAATATATGTCAGCTTTTCAATGCAAATTAAATATATTAACAACAGCAAAAAATATGCAATAAATAAATAAAATAAATATTTCAATGAAGCAATTTGCAGTAACGAAACAAATTTTTTTTCCTGATTTTTAACAAGTACAAGGGGTGAGACACTAGAATTTCATCATAAGTTGCACAGGCATAGTCCCATTGCTCTAAATGTGCAGTTCCACCCAAACATTGAGGAAACCATACAAGGGGGCGGTGTGAGTGTCTTCCATTCCTCTTCTCTTATCATAACCTCTCGAGAAGACTTTTCACTCTCCGTGTATTTTAAGTATCCCCTTGCCGGACAGACACTATACGCTTACATACATCCATGCCTTCTTCGGGATTCGAACCAAGCGCATCGGTACAGGAGTCAGTGCCTCTAACCACTATATCGGCTGAGCGGCTCCTGTTTTTTAACAGTGAGTATCGAAAGTTTAGGATTATTTTTTAAAGTTCAAGCAAACCTACCAAACGGTATTTGCTAGAACACCATTAATTACTGTGATATATTATTTTTCTTATATCGTCGCCTCATATAGAGATCTTTCTATGAAATTAGACGTTTGCTTTGATCAAGGGTGCATCTGGCGTCAGGGATACGAAAAATCGAATGTCTGCATTTCGTGATATAGTTCAAATTGCAGATGTTAATGTTGATGTTTCTTGAAAACATTGTGACTGTTCATGAAACTGTGTTTATTTATGATATTCAGACAATACGATAGTTATACTTTTGGGATGGAGAAGGTTAACATTAGCCACAGGAACTTTTAAGAACATACAGTACTTTGAATTTCCTGTAATAGGCCCCTCTATTTCCTGTAATAGCTTCTCTACTCAGTTGCAGGTTGTGAGAGTGAGGTGTAATAATGAGAAATATTTTCTTTGGGTGAAAGAGTGCAAAATGCTGCCTGAAAATGATGCTAATTATTACAAAAGAAGAGTATTAGCTAGGTATGCGTGCTTTCATTGTGGTCGTGGTTCGTGATTTTGAATTGAAATTATAATGCTTTCATCATGGTGTTTAATGTTGTTATTAAAACTTTAAGCAGTTTTCTAATTGTATATTTTGATGATTGCAGTTTTTTAAATCGGTATGTAATATGTTATTCTTACAACCCAAGGAGCACTGGCTGTTTCACTTAGGGTCTTTTTTTGCAGAAATTAAATTTTGTAGGGATTGGTTTTTGCAGCATGTCCCCATATGGGAGACCACACGAACTTTGGTTTTAGAAATCTCCAGCAGCGATAATTTTGAGGACCTCTTTTTGACTGGAAAGGGATCATTCACAAACTAATATTTTCGAAGATACAGATGAACTCCAAAATTTATTTAGATATTATGAACAGATGTCTGAGAAGAATTGTTAGAGCGTTAGGCCTAGAAAATTTAACCGAATATCTAACTGGTTTGTGTTGATTTTAACTGCTGCTGAACATCTGTCTGGTTTTAAACAAATAATTAACTGATTTAATTGTGTCAAGACGCACAACAACACACCGTCCCACAATTTCACTCTCGTCAAACTATTTCTTCAAAAGAAAGGTCCCCCAAACATTCACATTTATTCAGTAGCATTGGGACTAAAATAGTTATAAAACCATACTTACAGACTTAAAATATATTCCAAAAAATGCGTTCTGCGAAGGAATGAAATCACTGTATGAACATGCTGAGCATTGAATTTTACAAAACTTCTATCAGCTTTCAATCTTGTACGAGCTTAGTCTTAAACTTTGTAGACATGGTGCATGTATGACTTCTAAATAAATTTCACTTTACTCTGCTTTTCAAAAAAAAGGAAATGGACTGTTAATCAATCAATGATATCATGATAAATGTATTTAGAAAACAACTGCCTCCCAGACGGTATAGTGGTTAGGGGAGCCTACTGCGGTACTGAAGAGCTCGGGTTCGAGTCTCGGAGAAGGCATGGATGTTTGTAAATGTTATGGTTGGGTGGGAGACCCTCTGACCCGTCACCGTCCGGGGTCCTCTCTATCCAAATTGGGGGCGGAATTGAACGAAGTCGTACTGTCACCTGTATGGTGCTTAAGGCTCTTGCCAATGATAGGCGCAATATTGCACTCCTTAATGTGATGAGTATCGTGGGCATGTTCTGATGTTACTGTCAGACAAGTGAGATAAGTCATAACACAACAACAACAGAAAACAACTACGAATTTGAACAGCATGACTTAAATCGACCCTTTTTCGATTTTAAGCTTCTCATATCAGAACACCATGCAGCTTACCACCGATGGAAAACCTAAAATATTTCAATATTTATAGTTTTTTTCCCCTGCTTGGTTTCTGACAGTTAAACAAGCTTGCTATACACAGCTTCCTTGTTTTATACCATGCTTAAAGTGAATGCAAGTTAATTTGCCTTAAAGTTCGTTGCATAAAAGTGTCTTTCCTTAGACAACTAGCCATCTGTAATAAGAAATAATGACTTAAACCGAATAATAAATAATGGCTTGCCTTAAAAAGAAATACCTTAATACTTCTAGAATTTTTGATATCGCAACGGCTGCTTGGATTTATATCTCCGTCCCTCCCCCTGGTACCCTCTGGTTCTCTGCATTCTGCCATTCCAGGTACTCAAGAAACAGTTTTATTTGTATTTAATTAACACTTGTTTCATTTATAACTTAGTTTTTTTAATAATTATCTTAATATGAATAGTACTTGCTTTTTGATATGTATAGAAGTCGGAGACTACTTTTCTGTTGAAGAATCCGATTCCAGTCCTTAGTAAATCAAGGACGTTTGTAACCGGGGTGCCTTTACGCAGTGTGTGCACTGGAAAGCTGTGGGTACGGAAGCTCTTTCGAGAAGTTTGTGATTGATAAGAAGTATATATGGCTCTTGGTTAAATTTTATGGGTCATATATGACCTACGACAAGAGAAAATGCAGTTAACTAGGATTATTTCATCTAATAATCCTAGTTAATAATTAGTCATAATTAATACTAGCAAAACAATAAGAAATAGAGCCAAACTGAGCATTTTTAATTAATTATTTACAATAAATTTTATTAATTATCATATTTCATCAAGATATTTCTGAAAACAATTAGAAATCAAACCTTTAAATAAATAATACAGCTTCCGGAAAAGGAAACCTCTAATTCCAAAGCTATTTTCCCCTTCCCTCTGATCAAATTAGAAATTAGAAATAGTAGCCAGGAAGCCATTCTTAACTTCTTAATGTCTTTCATCTTCAAGTCGTTTCATTATTGCTTTTAAGATATTATGGAAGAAACATGTTAGAATTTGCGTCTTACGTTTTCACTTTTCAGCTTGAAATTAAACTCTCTGACAGCTTAAAAGCAAAATTAAAACACTCTCGTAAATGAAAACGTGAGGTATCTCCTTTTCAGAAAATTTTTAATTGCAGTTTAAGATTTCCTTTTCGCATATATTGCAGGAACACGTCACTAAAAGTAGAGGAACATCAGTTACGGCTAATACTTTATTTTTTTAACTACTAAACGGTGAAAGATCATTTGGCAAAGTTATGCAAGTAATGCAAATTTATTGAACGTTTTAATTTTAAATAATTTGCTAAAAAGAAATAATTTTTATGTACGCTTGCTTTTAACAATCCACTGTATTTTTAAAATTTTGAACACGATATTCATTAAACATAATTGAGATATTTAAAATCCCTACTTCGTAATGCTGTGCGTTGTTATAAGTTTTTAATGCTAGGTACTTTTTGGGGTTTTCAAAACACATAAAACACGTATTAAGTAATATAAATCTTGAAATTCCTTTCCAGTATCCTATTACGTATAAAAATTAATGTTCTTATTAAAGATTTAAACATTAAATATCATTAACAAATACATCAAACTAAAGAAACTCAACATTTTTTGTTACAATGCTTGAAATACCTTTAAGATAATTTATGTAAAAAAATATTCAGCACATCTCAGTGATGAGTTTTATAACTTCATTTTTCTTTAATTTTGAAAATTTAATCTCATGGAAAGAAGCGTAATATTAATTCAAACATAATTGTCCAGGTTGCCACACAAAAATATGAAAATTACATATACTTGTAGAATGAAATCAAGACAGATTGAGAACACGGCATCAGGATTTCAAGAAATTATGATAGCTCGACCAAATAATCTATATATGCAAATTTATTGTCTGGTAAAGAAAATTATATTTGGATATTCAAATCAGATTTTCGATAATTTTTCTGAAAAACAAAAGCTTTGGATTAAGGAACAAAACCATTCAAGACCACAAAATTTTGTGGTCGCTGGATTTCTTTTTTATTCGTAAACTGTCCATTGGTCGCTAGTATTTCATATCAGTTTGAAATTCCAGCGATAGGTTACTATATGGAAGGTTTCCTGATTTCTTCATGTAACATGAATACGAGCGAGTTTCCCTTCAAAGAGACTCCACGAAATTATCCTTCCATTTAGGTGGATAGCTGTCGCATAATCTAAATTATCTATTCGAATCTACTCTTTGCCCAACAATTGATATGCAAATTGATTTACTTAAATGCTTTCTAAAATCAAACGATTTTAAAGATAAATTTTTCAGTGTGCTTTTAATTTATATAATGTTGACAACACAAATATACAAACATTATTTGAGAAGCAAAAGTAGTATATCGTGGCGATTCTTGAAATTTTTCAGTCTACCAACGCAACATCCTTTTATATAATATCGTTTATGAAATATTAAGTAAACTATGAAATATATACTTAGCAAAGCAAATTATTAGCAGGGATTTAGTTGCCTTTTGTGAAATATATATTAATTTACTTATTCTAATGCAATTTCAGCAGACGTTTGATATTTCATTTCCATTCATTAAAAATATCATTTTAAAGATTCATACTATTAATAACCGAAAAGCAAACTTCTGAAACGCACAGGATCAGTGAAATGATGTCTTTCATAAGAAAGTCATTAATTTAATGATATATTACAATTTTCTGTTGAACAGTAATGTGCTTTATTCACGATCATGTGAATTATTTTATTTTAACAGGAATTTCTCCTCGACACTTTATGTTCACCTGTAAAATATTTCCTAAGTTTAACATCAAAATAATAAGGACAGACAATTTCGTTTCGCAATTACCCAAAACTCAAAGAAAATTTCTTAAGATCTTCGAAGTATTTTCAAAGATTCCTTAATGGAAATGTTAGATAATGTTGTGGAAAGGTTGTCTTTGGATTATATGCTCCTTTCTATACTTCACAACCATGTTTTGTAGAATGGAGAGGAATATTCAATTATATGACATTGACAAATATCAATTTTATGTGATTTTCAAATTGAATTCTGTATTAAAAGGGTGTTTATAAGATTTATTTCAGCCAATAAGATACCTGTTAACAATACGTGTACTGTAGGGTGCTCTTGTATCTGGGAACTAAAGTTAAGTCTTGCAGATCCCCCCAAGACAAGACAGCGAGTTACTACTGCATCTTAAATAGTCACAAATACTAAAGAAGGTTAAAAGTAACCTTTATATTTTAATCGAAAATTGAACATGAGGCACGACTTGTGCTACAGATAAACCAGCATTTGTGGCTATTAAAATCAAAAACAGACAATTAAATTCTAACGCGGGTAACGTAGTCTAAGTTTACACATTCAATAGAATGAAAAGTAAGTTGGTTCAGCTATTTTACCTGCACGTAAGTCTAAAGCATCGGCTGGCGAGAATGCCAAAGCCGAAATATCACTTTCAAACAGATCCTGGGGAAAACGAACAGCAAACGCGAGTGCCAGAAGCTCTCTCTTTTTCAGATCAAAACCCTTAGCTTAAATACAGTTAAAACTAACTTGCATTTTTTATGAGAAATATGGAAGGAAGAAAGTATATTAAAAATCAAAGTTATGTTTTGTTTTGCTATATTTGTTATATAAGTATATTACGTAGCTCTGCTGTATTTACATTTAAGTTGCAATGCTTATGATTGCCTCTAACAGAATTAATTAGGTAGGTCAATTTTTTGGCCTGTAGTGCGTTTTATATAAGCGTAGCAAGCAAATAATGGATGAATAATGGCTGATTGATTTGACCAAGACCTTACACTAAAGCTAAAAGAATATTTTGCTTATAAAGTAATGCATTTACTTCCCTAAGAAAATAAAGCATCCCATGCATTCCTAAGCGGAGTAAATGTAACAAAAAGAAGTAAAGGAAACTTTAGTGCAAGGGAAGAAAAGTGAAGTTAAGTATTGGGATAAAAGCATCGTTAATTCCTCCACCAGAGTAAATCCTCGTTTGTCTTTGGTGCAGCTTCCAAGTTTGCTATACATTTCCTTCGCGAACCTGGCAATTAATATCCGAAAAACTATCTCTCGATTCTGATCTAGAGACAATCTGGAAGTCTTCTTTTTGATCCCATCTCCGAAGCTCCTCGCCATAAGACTTTCCTGGATAGTTAGCCTCCTGGAGCAATGCCCACTGTTTATTGATTGCCGACTTTCAGGTGATGACACGCCGCATTCATACAGCCGGCGTCTCCCTCTGCTCAACCGTGTAATGGAGCAGCTGCGTGTTCTGGCACGAGATAATCCTATCAAGCTGCTTAGAAAGTTAAAAGCTAAGGAGTTTTTTCTGCAACATATTCATTTGCGAGTGCGGTCCACGCTTTAAGAAACCAAGAAACGAAAAAAAAAGCCTAATGAAAAGTTTTTAAAGGGTATAAAACTACGTAGTTTCGCCTTAATTACGGCAGTTAGAGTTGGCCTTTTTCAGAAAATGGCCCATAATTTCATTTACATAGTTTTATAAATATCTGAGTAACTTATAAGCTTTACTTTTTATTTTTCTCAGTGAAATGTGAACATAGGAAAAACAACGTGTACAAAGATACATGTATTACAGTTACTGGGCCTTTGTCTGAGCAGTTCCTCGTCTTAATCCTGTGAGTGGCACAGCTTTTTCGACCTGCTAATAAAGACCTGTATTTAAGCTGCGGCTACTAGTTACTGTTTTCATAAATGCTCATTCATTAAAATGATATGTATACTATTAAGGAAAGTAAGAACGTGAAATATTTTAAATTAATCGCTAATATATACCAAGTCACAAAACATTTTATGACTGGATAAAGCCAGTCATGCCCCTCAGGATGTTTCAAAAAGATATTTCACTTCGTATGTTCTTTGTATTTACTAAGTTTCTGCGTTCACGATTAACATTCTACAGTTGTTACTGTCACCCCTTAAAATTTTAACCGCGAATTTTACTATATTACTATACCCCTGTATGCGTATATTATGTATTATATAATTTGACTTTCATGACACATATGTAATTTAATTTTTATATAACTATATAATTTAACTTTTTGCATGAGCTGTAAGAGTATGTTGTAACATGTTCTTAAAAGATTAATTATCTTAAGTAAAATTTATAAAAATTTAAATTATTCTGCTGTTAAAGTTCTGGTACTGAAGCACCCAATAGTTTCTGATGAATTTTGAATAACGAGTAGAGTACAGATTTCTTTCATGTTAAAAAATACCCAATTTTTATTGAGTTTTCACCGGTGGCTGATTGGTTAAAGCCACTGAATGCTCAGAGTTCAATATGTCTTCGATCCCAGGTGAATGAGTTGGTTGACTTACATGGTTGAGTTTCTTGTTTTTTTTCCATGTGCAGCATGAATACTAACAAGTTTTTCTTAGAAAGTCTCTACGAAAGCAATTTTCTCCTCATGTTGATACCCAAGTTAAGCTTTGCTTTATTTAAATAAGTTTTTATTGTTATCCGTATCTACAATGAAATGCCTAAATTTCTAAAATTAAAGGTTAATCATGTTGAGCAATAAAATTAATCAAAATATTTTGTTCGATTCCAAATGTTTAATTTTGTAACATTCTTCATTCTTATTTCTAATTTGGTTACCAAATATTTTTGCTAGGTATTATTTTCAAATAAACAATTTTATTTATTATTTTTCACTAAAAGTGTCTTTTTACAAGTCATTAATATTTGAAATACGTACATTAGGAAGACAGTCTAATTGACGTTTTTCCATATTCCCCTTCTAGTATTTTTGTTTCTGGAACGTAGTAATAATTCCTCAGCATTTTAATGCAAAACGTTTCTTTATAACACATCGTGACCATACATATCCTCTCGGGAGCTTTCTCGATCCTTATCATTTGCTTTTCTTACGTTATCTGTGAACGTTTTGTCTGGAAATGAGAAAATCGACAAAGGTATGTTCAATTCAGTTCATGGTTAGTTTTCAGAAACTCAAACATTAATTTTCTATAATTTCTTTTATTTAAGAAGTCAGCCCATTTTTTAGATATTCTACGCAACACGTTCTGTCTTATTACGTATAACCTTAAATTCCCGATTCTTCGTTGACTAATTAATCCGAATACCATTAAAAATGCTTTTCTTGAATTTGGTAAACTTTATTTGTAATAAACAAACGTGCAGGCTTTTTTTACCCTTTACTTTCACTAACATTTTTCTTAAGCCTATTTTCATGCAAAGAGACGTTTTGAGGACGTATTAAGGACTCCAATATTTCACCTTTTGTCTTAAGTAATGGTTTAACATTTAGGTGATATGTTTTGATAAAATATTTTTTTGTCTTTACTGTTCTATTACTACTCTTGCTCACAAAAGTAACAATATAATGTGTATCCAAGGTGTAGCCTAAAGAGTCGAGCGGGGGTGTTTTTGTAATTTACACTGTTCACCAAATGTTTCAAAAATTCATATTAATAATCTTTCGTGTATGGTCTATTACACACGTATCACAGGCGGGTAGTCAATATCAACATAATTTACATTACGCAATCCATTGTCATTACAACGTAATCCCTTCCTTAATTTCTTTGGAACGTAACGTTCCAAAGATATTTCATACGAAAAACGTTTTTGGAATTTAGGAGAAAATTTAAAATTATTTTCTTGAGTAATTCCATTTTAGTCTCTTTATTGGTGCTATAAATTACCGTTCACGTATACTCTAGTATGAGTACCAGAAGTTTAAAATTTAGATTTTAAGAAATGTAATTCCATTTACTCGAGTTAACAAAATTAATAATATCTCTTTGTAAGTCTCACGAAATAAATACACAAATTAATAAACACAATTTCAAGAATTTGTTTTTCGTACGAACCAAACGTTTTCAATTAATCATTTTTCGATCAGTCTTTATTTCTTCCAGTTGTAATGTGTACGGAAAGAATATTAAACAGAAGGTGTATTGTCCATCTGCAATCGTTTAATTCCATTCTTTTCCTCGATATTTTAAACAGAGACTTCTAATTTCAGTAGTATGATTTATTGGGAGTTGTTCTTGATTTGTTTGTCTTTGTCCAAACTCTTTCTCTCTGATAAGCAAGAAGCAGCATTTTCAGCACTTTTTATTTCCGAGTAACATTCAAAATTTCGATTTCGATAAATGCAGTTGTTTACGAAGAGTTGTTTGTGACAGAAGATCTTATGATTTTTCTATTGGTAATTCGTTTTAAAAGACTTCGCATGTGGCACATTATATTCTTCCAATAGTCACAGTCAATATATGATATGTCTATGACTAATAACATTTGCAGATTAATTTCAGCTTTAATTCTTGTTCTAGCAAATTTTCCTAATGCAAAATCTATGGCATGGCTTTCTTCTTAAGGTCGCATGAAATCAAAAGGAAATCTTTAATATCCTTTTCGTACTTTCTAAATAGTTCTCGATGATGTATTAGCTAATAAAACGCTGTGCCTTAGTTATCCCATGAAAATATAATCATTTCTATCAAACCTCTGCGTTGGAGCACTGTTGATAACAAGACGTATTCTTATTTTCTTTTACTCTTAAAGATTTTGAAGTCTTGTGTCTTGAGATATTTTGTCTGACGGGATAAAAAAAAGTTTTACCATCTAATGTTTTCAGTCCATTGTTATCAGCAGTATAGCGACGAGATGAGAAACAGTTGTTGGTGAAAAATAATTGTTGTCTCTTTATTATAGGTAATGGCTTCGAGTGCCCACTTGAAGGAATACTTAAATATGTTGCAGAAGCACTTAGTACGTTTTTTAGTTCAGATTCGTTTGGTTTTAAAGATGTTTTCACGAAGGAGTTTGGGTGATTTGCATATTAAGCACAACGATGACTATATTATTTGGTAAAGAAATTAATTTAGTTAATGTTTTAAAATGGATATTTCGTAAAAAAACCGCTTAAATTATTCACCTGTAGGTTTAGGGTTATAAAATGTTATTCGGTTTTATTTTTGTTAACGGACATAAATTTAGAATTCAAGCTCACAGTAAAATTTCGCTTTTATTGCGAATGAAGTATTCTTCCTTGTATCAGAATTGGTTATGCATCAATTTTATTACATATTTGTTTTCATACCAACAAAAATAGCAATTATGGAATCAATCCACTTGAAAATTAAAGACCTTATGTTTCTGAATATCAGCTTTCGACCGGTTCTCACAGTGGCTGCGGAAAATATTATCTTAAAGATCTTCTACTTAGTGCAATAGCAATATTCAGCAAGCTGTGTAGATAATAGATATAAGTTAGTGCTACATAACGTAGATTAACTCGACAAATACTTTTTAAAGAATCCACAAAACATGTTTCTTTCAGTAAATCTCGGAACGTCATAGTCTAAGTGAAACTCGTTAATACAGAATGGTCTAAAAGTACAGACATATATCAGCAGCTGATAATTTCATTAATTTTCCATTTTCCAGGTTTAGAAGATTTGCGGTAATTTATGAATTAAAGACTAAGCTTTGAACATAGAAAACGTAAAGAAAGACCTAATAACAATTTAAAAACTGCGAATAAAGAGAAGGATAGTTTAGAAAAGAAAAGACACATCTACGAGACTAAGTCTCGCAAGTCAGATAAAGGGGAAGGAAAAGTATCTCCAGAACTGTCTAGAAGGAAAGTGGGTAATGAGACAGAAATTTCAAAATTAGTCTCCACCACATTTTGAAAAACTGCCACTGAAAAATTATATTCGGAGAATAATTCATGCTTTGAGCGAAGACACCCTGATTGGCGAGAGCAATAATATGTACAGAAGACATAATTTCAAAGAAAGGAATTTTAGGACGATGAGTCTATATTTAAAAGCAGATGTAGACATAAAATATAAATTTCTGCAAATTATTTTAAGTTTTGAAACTAAGTTATATGCTAAAAAATCTCGAATTTTGAGTACTAAACGTGTGTATACATTTTTAAATGAATCGAAGAATATGAAAGTATGCGAGTCAGATTTTAAAGCTGGCTCTACGACTTTTACCATATTGACAGTTTAAAGAGGAAAATATGATAAATAAAACACAGCTGCAAATATATTCACTTATATTAAATGTCAAGTCATTATTGGCTTTATTTTAGAACTAAAACAAATAGCTGATTGCTTAATGAATAATTTCAGTAGCAGAGAATACAAAGAATGATAATCTCTAAGAGTAAAATAACAGCAGAAGCTATATAATACTATGACATCTCCGAAGTTTCACCCATTTCTATGCAGCAACGGTATTCTTTACCCGAAAGATCGCATTTATCTTACTGCGCATATTTACTTAATACCAAAATGTTACTTCACATTTAATTCAGAAACATCGTAGAATATCTCCAGAGAATTGATTTGAAGAAATGAAGAACCTAAGGTTAGTATTTTTTTATCTAACATGGATGCCTTCCCCAGATGCCACATCTAATGATAAATTTATTTTCCCCACGTTAAGAGCAGTTTTAAATTAGTGTGCGATAATTTAAACAAGGATTGTCTTAAGAAAGGCTGAAAAAGAGACTAAAAATAAGGTACATAATCTACGTTTTAAATTAAACATTAGGAACATGGAGAAAATTCCGTAATGAAATTTACTAAATGCGTTTTTGCGGAAGGTAATTGCATTAGGTCCCCAAAGAGAAAAGTTTCCACGAGAAGGTAAGGAATAATCAATTAACACAATTCAGGAAGTGAATCTTTGTATCTTCGTTTTGTTTTTCACGTGTATGAAATACTCAGCTGTATACCTCTTTGTTATCGCAACTTATTTGAGTTCTATTTATGCAGAAAAGTCTCGTGGAAAGAAATAATAATATTATCAAAATACACATTTATTCTATATGTAAATTTCAGATGAATTCTATTTTTTAAAAATATCATAGAAGATATCCTGCGAAATTTAATTGTTTCCTCCTCTCTTAAATCAAGACTATATGATACCCAGTTGTTTCCGAATCAAAGGTGTTAAGTATGAAGGAGAATGATATCCACAATTAACTAGATTAAAAAACAATAAATCTGAACCAGACTTCTAAAAATAATGCATTTTCCTTTTAATTTGTAAACACTGTATCGTGAATATATCTGAGAAAGCTTAGAAAATGAACATGAGATTCCTCGAATAGGCGGTTTAATTCAGCAAGGTTTTACAACTCCCACTATTTAGATGCTGAGGTGACTTCAGAACTTGCGGCCCAGAAATGATTTACTTCAGATCAGATGTCTCAATCGGTGTGCAGGGGGATATTGCTAAGCGTTAGAGGTGACTTATTTGACCTCAGACTGCTAGAATGAAACTGTAATAAGGAAAATCTCACGAGTAAATCTGTTAAATAAAATAAAACTTATAATTATTAATGCTTTTATAATATAATACTTTTCTTCCGTTTTCAGTTTTATCTCTTATTTGAAATGAATATTAATTAAAGATAATTATGCAAAATTAATGAACAGTTAGTTAATTAGACGCTTACAATGTAAACGTGATTTCGCTATATATACAGGATGATTTACAAATATCTGACAAAAATTTAAAGGGTTCCGAGAAACCAGTTTTTGTAATGGAATGTATGAGCGTAAATAACGTTTTGAGGTGACATAAGTAACTGTTGATCATTAGTTGAAAGTGTTTCGCTGATGTAAATCTTCACTCTTAAGTGCGGCTTTTGAGCATATATCGCTATGTATCTCTCTGAGATTCATTCTCGGGCTATACATCGCTATACATATCTCTCCTATTTATATATCTTCATTCTTGAGCTATACATAGCCATATATCTCTCCGAGATTCATTTTGTGTATGGGGCTAAGGATTGAAAAGGAATTACTTCTCAAAGGAGGTACTTTGTAGTTCAGTCGCAGCTCCATAAATAAAATGCATGTCGATGATGTATAGCAATGCATACCGCTCGCAATTCGCCCAGGGTATGTTGGTTTACGCCAATACAGAGCTTAAAACTACCACATAGCATCTTCTATGACAGCAACGGCCTATTTCCGTACACATATCCCTTTACTAAATCTGTTGGTTTCGGTTTCCTTTACCTGCCTTCACACTTTTTCCCAGATGCTTTTGAATTAGCCCGTATATTTAAATATATATTTAACTCCATTGACTCTCTGTAGAAACGACGGACCGAAGAAAAAGTAAGTGCCGCAAAGCTGAATTTAAGAAAAAAATTGGGAGGTAAAGAGGTTAGCTTTTTTTAATTTATCTAAAACTCTTCTTTTATTAAATATAAATTTCTAGACAAAAGCTATTTAAAAATATATATCTAATAAAAACAAAATCCACGCAAAACTAAGGCTGTTGTTATTTATTTATTTTTATCTAATTTTAAATTTTACTTTGACGTGTATCTCTTGTAATTAAAAGCTATAACTATGAGCTAAAATATGCAAAAATAGGAAAATCATTGGGGAAAAGAATACGAAGAGGTGATGCATTTTACTAAAACGTTACAGTGTATTTGGAAAAGTGAACTTTTTAATAGGATGGAATTAAAAAAAATATATCTAACATTGCTTGAAAAGTACCCACATAAATTGTTTTACAGAGCGCGTTGTAGATTTCAGGTGAACATTTAAAAATGTCTTCATTAAAACAAATTAAATGAAAAAATAATTATTTTAAATCATTAAATAATTTACAAGCAGTTCTTTCAAACATTCTGAAGTTAAATTAACATAGCATCCTTAAAGTGCGTAAAATTTTCCAGAAAAACATTTGCTCTGAAGGTACTTCAGTGAAGCATGTTTGATTGTAATTTTAAATTTTAAAAAAATCTGAAAGATTTAAGATTTTATATTACGTCCAAAACGGTGTTTTTTAACGTTTAGTGTGTTATGTTTATATATTAAATATCATGTTCTTCACATTTAAACCACAAAAAACTCAATTCAACAGCAATATCATAAAATATTCAAAGACAGCATATCTTTAGAATTTCCGAAAACACTCTCGCGCGCTGGCGATAAATATTTTATTCTGTTCAGTGTTGGCATTTGCTCGCTTTGAAATCGTTGAGTTTGTTAATTAAAAGTTCGTTAAGATTTTGTAAAATGTGAAATAAACTGGATATTCAGAATTTGGGCTTCGAGGTGCCCATATTCTGGTGGATTATTACGTTATTCAAAATTTGATGGCTCTAGGTACCGTCGTTTGTTTACAATGCGAGAAACATACGTAACTTCATGTACTACATTCTCTTTTATTTAATTTCTTTTAAAGTAATACAGGGCAATAATATTTGGTGGCAACAATCTGAAAAACGATTCAGTCTTTTACAATGGCTCAACGCAAAATCCCGTTTCGAGACTAATAGCCCTTCTGAGCTATAACTATTGTTAACTCCCTTAGGCTAAAAAAATATATTTGAAATTGTTTGCAAGGTTTTTACATGTGAAGGATTTTTATACAAATATCTTTAAGGAAGCTAATTTATTAAAATAACTGTAAATCATTTTTAATTATATAAGTAAAAAGTAAAATTAAAAATAAAATTTCATACTTGAGTTTAACTTAATATGTTACTAAATATTACCCACAACTAAACTATCCTTATAACAAATTATTGTTATATACTGTTGCTTATAATCAGTTCAATTAAATTAATTAAAGCAATTTAATATTTTGTGTTTTATAAGTGTAATCCTTAATATTATCCAAGTACATTTCATAAATCTTCCTTTTAGAAAATGTTAATAAATTGAGTAACAGTAGTAATTTATTTTTCTCTGCTTACAAATGGATTCATAAATTCGGTTTGCCAAAACATTTATCCTCTTTGTTTATATTAATGAACAAATCATGTCTTATATTTAAATTAATTTATGATTTAACCTCATATCCACTGTATTATTTTTTTAATATTTTAACTTTACTTTTTTCAGTGATCATTTTTATCAAAACCCTAATATATTAAAAAATCATGTTCGTGCATTTTTTTCAAATTTTAATGTAAGCTATGCAAATAAATATAATCAAAATATTCAAAATATTAAGCAACTCAGATCTCGAATAATTTATTGTCTAGAAACTCAGAGTATATTTTTCATATAAAAACGTAAGTTCAGAATTATTCAAGATTACGTAAACATTATTCTGCTGCAGCTGAAGAAATAAAAAAAAGGGGAAAAAAGAGAGAGAATTTTCAAGAAGCAATAACATGACATTAGATAAAAGATGCATAAATTCCTTCAATGTAAATTACTCTTGAGCATAATAGCCCGAAAATTATGCGCTTCCAGAGAATAATACAAGATGGAAATTATTTTAAAACAGAAAAGAACGCTTTTTAAATTGCATTTTACGACGTAAAAATAGAACTTTAAAAAATGTTTTTCGGTAATTCGTTAGAGTAATGCTTGTGAATCGAATACTAAATATATGGATAAGAAGCAACAGAAATGTTGAATCTAGCAAACGTTTTTTGATGTTTGTTAAAATGGACGACAATACCCTGGAGGAGCGCTAGCTGCACATTTTGGGAGCAATGTGACATCGTAGAGTAAAGAAGCAAAAAGCTATTCTTGTTTACTCTTTGTAAAAAAAATACTTGAAAGAAAGAACATGAATTATAACTAGTTTACGAACAACATCAAACAGATACAACAAACCTAATACGTGATTTGAAGCATCAAACAACAAAGATTTTATTGATTATAAGTTTCGATGTCTTATAGTGGCAAGAAAAGCGTTTTATAAATTATTTTTCCGAAGCTTTTGAACACGAAAAATTGCCATCAACAGTTTTTATTTGAAGTTGCTGTAATGTAATTTGCTATATAGATAGAAATATTTCAACATTTTTAACAAACATTAAAAGTTGAATTTGAAACCATTTAATAACCTATAAAAATAATTAAACTGTAAAAAATATTTATAATTTCTGTAGACACATTTCATTACAAAATCTGCTTATTTGAGTCCTCTTTACTTGCCTACACATTTTTAACAGATGCTTTTGAATCATTCATTCTTTTAAGGTACTTTTGAGCTCGATGAGTGAATGTGTTCACGTGAAAATTCAGCAATTTCAGTACCGCATTAATGTTAAACTTCGCACGCGATATTAGTAACATGCAATATTTATATAAGATAATTTGCTCTTGTAGGTCACAAACCTACTGTAGGAAAAAGGCTATATATTTTTTTATGTAAAATGATTACAGCTACTTTAATAGAAGACGACAATCCTTAAATTTCTTTTCGTAAGTGCTTAAATTATGAAAGGATTTATACAAAGCAAACCCTAATAGTAATTTATGACGAATTCAGTTTATTTAAATAATTTTGTTTCTGTATTTATAAGGTCGCTATGATGGCACCCTACTCTTAGATTTGAGACTGTTTGGGTTATTGATACCACTACAGCCAGTTCTGTGAGTTCTAATTATAAAATGTCACTGATTTTCCTTACAGGAATTATCGTGATATAAAATGATAATTCTAGGTTCATGTAGACCAGCACTCAATAACATTAAACTTAAAATTTTAATTAATCTCAATTAATCTTTAATTAATCGTAATTAATTTTAATTAAATTTTAAATAATTTAATTGAGAATTAACATAAAATACAGATAAAACACACTGTCCTCCGGGACACTGTCAGGATTTAAACATCCAAAATCAGCAGCACTTATTTTCTCGTGGCTCCATTTCCAGCTTGCTTCT
Source organism: Stegodyphus mimosarum (assembly GCA_000611955.2). Classification (NCBI taxonomy): domain Eukaryota; kingdom Metazoa; phylum Arthropoda; class Arachnida; order Araneae; family Eresidae; genus Stegodyphus; species Stegodyphus mimosarum. The sequence continues at coordinate 62,723 of KK121576.1, read as the reverse complement.
TTATACCTGGCCCCTACTGGTATTTTTCAGATAACAGCAAACTTCAGATAGGCTCAGGGATCGGACATCAGACAACTTCACAGTTACCAGTTAACCTACTTAGCTTCTAAAGTCGTCTCCAAAATCTGCGTAATCATCTGTAGGGAATGAACTGCGTGACCAAGTCAGAACTGACAGAAAAGATGCAAACTAAAAACCATTTCTTTTAGTAAAAAATAAACTGAATTGTCACAGCTATACTCAGCTTCCGATTTCAAGTTAGATTAAAAGTGTTGCAAATTAATCTGGTATTGTCAAAAAACAAACGTTCAGTTTATTGATTGCCAAATTAAGGAAAAATTATGTTTACAAACCAATAGCTTAAAACAAAACAACCTAGAGAAAATAGAAGAAGGAAGAGAAAATTGTGTGGGCTAACAGTATTAGTAGCGGATAGTGAGTGTTACAGTATTTGGGAGTTATTTTTTATCAACAGCGATACACAATTTAATTGTACGTCAAATGAATATGTAAAATTTGTTACGTCACCGGTTAAAAAGAATCGTAATTACAATCAAGTGTATAGCTATTAAAATAGTTTCAAATTGAATCCTACTGGAAAACTAAATCCGTATAAGAAAATAAAAATAGCTTGTGCACCCCGAAGTGAGAAAGAAATATAAACAGAAACAGGAAAAAATAAAGAGAGAAAGAGGGGGTGCCAGAGAGAGAGAAAATTTTGAACAATGTTTTAAGTCATGTAACTAAACGAACTTATTCAGACTATGCAGCTTAAAATTACAGATAGATAGTTTCTTAAAACTATTTTATAGTTCAATGTAACAGAGATTATTTCTCTTTACTGTATTTTCTTGAAACTGTTCTCGGATTAATCCCAATTTCGAGTTAACCCTGGACGTCATCGCTGGTGTTGTCATGATTAATCAGTAACAGACATTTGATTTGTTGTGTTGCTTGTGTCAATGTCTGCGAGCTTGTCAGGCATACATGGCAATATATTATTTACATGCAACTAATTTAGCGGTACTGCATAATAATATTAATAATAAAATGCTTGCTAATTTAAAACAATGGTTTTTCCTAATTCAGATTATAAAAACGTACCAATATTGAATTTTATTCACGGCATTTAATTTCCACCTCATTCTAAGGGAAGGAAAGACCAGTTACATTATTTTTTTAAATATTGTTGCGAAAAATTCGGCGGTTGCGCCTGTATGTAAGCTTTCCGGCATAGCACTAGGTTTGCCATAAAATAGTGTATGGTAGGGTTGCCAGATTGGCGACTTTATCGCCCATTTGGCGACCAAATTGGCGATATCCCATGGTCCAATCAGGAAGCTTCTAGAATAACTTCCTGTCGAGATATTTCTCGAAACCTGTGGAAGCTAAGGAAAAGCTATATAAACCCTTGCGTTTCTGAGAGCCGGCATTGTGAGAAGTGTGAGAATAGCTGCTTACTGTGAGTGCTAAGCTACGCGAGAGTTTTGTGAACGGAAAGCGATCGAGATAGCGCTTTGCCGTGAAGCTACCTTTACAGTATAGCTTGACAGTGTATTGGTGATTGTTCCACGGTGTTTATTATAAGTTTAATGTTGCCGTGACGCTACCTTTACAGTTACAGCCTGAAGGCTGTGTTGCTGATTGTTTCAGCGTATTTATTGTACATTTTCGACGCTTTTAAAGGTAATTTTGGAACTGTGCTGTAAATAGTGATTCTTGTAAATAAATTATGCGTTTTATTGTTCTGCATCGTGTTTCCATCGGATACTCTCAAATCCACGAACCCGTATAACGCAATAATTTTTTTCTCTGTATTTAACTCCGTAATAAACACTTCTTAAGCTCATTTTAATCGTCCAGCGAACCTCTAACCATGGCAACGACAGCTAAAGAAGATGATCGAGTCCCGTAATTGCCTTTTTTCTCCATTTCCTTTACCTATCCTGATTGTTTTGTTTTTAACAATTTAGTTTAACTAACCTGAAATAAGGTATACAAAACAAGCACTTTGCGGTGATGACGATGTAGAGTCATTAGGTTATATCGATGCAGGAACGTGAAAAATGTGCCCTCGCCGGGATTCGAACTCCGGACCCCTTCAAATGTGCGTAGAGCATGCTTCCAGTTACACGACGATGGTATGCGGAAGGAGGGAGAAAATACCTTATAACGAATTGCGATTGTAAATAAGAGGGGGTCGAAAATACTTGCATATCTGCTTTAAAGTAACATATTACATATATATATATAACATATTACATAAAAGTCTTTCCTCATACCATACTTATTTTAATTTACATAATTACAGATAACTTTTGGCATTGACTTGGCACTGACAATTCAGTTTTTGATAGCTGTTACATTTGCATTTTTTGAAGATTACTTTTGCATTGCTTTATTGTCTTTTTATAACATTTTGTGCTGTTTTGTTTTTCTTTCTGTTAAGTAAAAAAATTTAAAGTAAATTAATATAATTTTATTTAATTTAATTCAAATTTTTGCGCAAATACCAAAGCACCACAAATAAATTATTTCTTGCAATATCAAAGACACCGCCGAATTTTTTTTTAAATAATGAAAATTAATGACACATTTTTAATATCAACATTCACGCCTCTTCTCACGTATTCATTCGTCTCCCCTCTATTTGCCTTAATCTTCAAACAAACGTATCCTTCAAAATCTACAGGTTATTTAATGATGTTTGCCAAGTAAGCTTCTTTTCCATTCCTAATCCATTCGCTGTTCGACGATCTAGTCTCAGATAGGGACTCTCAAGTGCTGCTACTCGAGCTTACAAAGAGGACATTGAAATATCACCTCATCTTCCCCCTTCCCCAGAAATTGAATTAGTGTTCCTCTACCGTTTGAGGATATGTCATTTATTTCTTTTTCTCCAGTGGCCAAAATCTTTTTCTGGTGATTTCTAGCTTCACGATGGATTTCTTTCTGCCATACTGCCTCCTGTTGCACTTTGAAAAAGACGTGATGCTCAACAGTTTGCATTTACATCAAAGAAGAAATCATCGAGTCATCAAAAATACGTCGAATATAAACATTTGATACAATTTTATCTTATACTGCTATATTTACCTTCTTAAATTTAATAATCTGCTACTTTAGTTTTCACAATATCAGCATTTAATGCTATGACTTTATAGGCACTCATGCATTTTTCTGCTGTATAACTCTCTTCCATCTTTTTTTGATTTCAGAATGCAAACTCGCTTCCTTCTACAGGTGATACTAAATAGCTGAACTAGTAAAAGTGGTGTATTTCATCTGGTATTACATAGCTGCAGCTTTAGTGCTAAAAATGTATCAGTCTACTAGTAAAAGTAGCATATTTTGAGCAGTTATATCAGGTAAAATGTGAAACCTATATAATCCCTTAATATTTAAAAATGAAAAAAAAAATGTTGCAAAAATAGCCTCACGATGAATAGTGATGAAGGTATGCTATATGAATAGGACAAAATTGTTGTAATGCTGCAGACCAAAATCCCAATGGGGGAAACGTTGTCGTGGATAGTGCGTATGCCACATTCTGTTCAGCTGTTTAATTTATGCAACGCACATTATTTCTATGAACTATCATCATAATATTCGACCTGGAAATTTCCTCTTATACTGTCATGCAATCGTTATGAAATGAACACGCATTTGAGGTCATGTCTTGTTCATTGTATTAAAATACAAATCAGTACGGCGAATCCAAAAATAACCCTTAAATGCATGAAGTTCCCATTTGGCAACATACTCCTATTTAGTCATATAAATCAAATAAAAACACAAACTTTAGCTTACTATATAGGGTTTCCCTTCTTTTATATAGCAAATTTAAGTTTGATTCCTTTCCTGAACCTCTCAACGTCCCCTAATATTTTCTCGCCAGAATGTAAATTTAAAGTTAAGTGAAGTCAATATTTAAACGCGTGAATCTCTAAGTTTATTCAGAGCGTGTTTTCGCTAGCCAGCACAAATTTCGTTGCTATCTCGCTGCTACGCTAGTAAGCCTCTTGGCCATTTCGGATTATCATCACACCTGTTAGGTTTTTGTGAGTCAACCTGTTGGGTGTAATTTAACGTGATAATCCAGCACTATTTTATTTTAGATTCGATTTGAGTTATACACTACATTTAAGTTTTCACCGGTTGTTGACGGTGTTTTTGTAACGCACGAAGATCGTACCTTTCTATTAAACTTTGAATTAATAAAAGGTTACTTTTCACCCTTCTTCTGTGCCGGTAATTCATTTACGCCTGTGAAAGAATTCGCCAGGTTCAATGTAGGACTATTTCTAGTTTATGTGAAATAACAGAGACAGATCTTACAACTGCATAGTGCAAACAATTGGATACATACTGTTTATATAAATAATTCTGAAAGTTTCAGCATGGTGATACCACTAACGGTGTAACGTTCATTGTTGTATGAGTTGATGTGTAGGGTGTGGACCTCATTTGTGTTTACGAATTTTTGATTTTGTGTTTGTTGTTATTTTGATGTATTCAAAGTTTGAAAATTGTCTGAACAAGTTTATAAGGTATGTATTATTACATAAAATTGTTATTACACATTTGCCTATCGTATTTTTTTGGTAAAGTTAATTATATTTTTTCAAAAATTGGAATGAAATTTTAGTTTAGATTGTTTTTAGTGTTTGTCATATTTTATTTGATATCAATTCTAATGTACTTTTGACTTTAAAAATAAGAATAAAAAATTCATACGTTTAAGGGACAAACGAAATCATATCCAGAGCATCGTGTTCTTGTAGTACCAGGCTGCTCCGCAAAGGCACTGTTGGAGAATATTTCCTGAGTCAGTATGCCAAGTAGCGTCAACCGAAGAAGACGCACATGGTTTCTCTGGTAGTTAGCTCTCTGTGTGCGTCTGTAGTAGTAACAACTTGCGGGTGAGAAGTTTTGTGTTTAATTTCGCAAGAACGCAGCTGAAACTGTTGTGATGAAGCAAATGACTTATAAAGAATTTTCTGTCAATAAAATGCAAGTGTGCGAATGAGGGGGGGGCTTTCTAGGTTTGAAAGGAGGAAACTGATATCGAAGCTCAGCCCTGTTTCGTCCTTCAGCCGAGGGCAACTTTTCTCAGAATCTGTAATCTCATCAGGGAAGATCGTCGCGGAATAATCGACCAACTTGAAAACTTATCGGGGTTGTCCTGGTCCTATTCAAAGCATTTTGTGCAACGATTTTGGAACGTGATGAGTAGCTGCTTAGTTTGTGCCTAGATTTCTAACCGAAGTGCAAAAGGATCGTTGCGTGGAAGCCTTTCATAAAACGAAGAACACAACATGTTTTCAGTAAAATCATCAGAGGCGCGGAGTCATGGTGCTATGGGTGCGCTCCCGAAAATAAAGAACAAGCAAGTCAAGGGAAATCACTGGTTAACTTCATCCCCAGAAGTACAGATTAGTACCATTTTGAAAGTGAATAAAGTCTGTGATAATACTAATAAAGTCCATGCTTTTTATCAGGTATTTCCGGTTATTTTTTAACTTCCCTCGTATTCTTAAGTGAGAGTAGTGAAAAAGACTAAATAATAACGAACAATAAACTGAAAAAACTATGAATCTCTAGAATAGAAGAGAAACACGCCAATGTGACAATCAAATTCGCTGAAACAACCTTGAATTTGGCGCACATTTACTAAAAACACTCAATCGATTTCGAGTTCAACTACAGGTTCCTCATTAGGAAAACAAAATATCTAGAAAAGAGAAAGCAACCTCAGTAACGGCTTTTTTATATCCTCGGGTAGAACCACGCGCGAGGAGGCGACGTCATCTATCGGCAAAAATATTAATCAAGAATTATGTTAATAGAATTTTAAAAGCGCTAGGAAGGACTGGATTAGACATCTTTGTGAATATGAAAAGGCTCAGGAAAATCCAATTCACCAATTAGTTATAAAGTTGCACGGATTCTCCACCAATTCAATTTTCAGGTCAGTTTCTCCCCTATCAATAAAATTCACAGTTCGATTCTAAAAGATTGCGTTTCTAACTTTAATTCTTGGGGAATTTATAGTATATCGTATCAGTGTGGCTTGAGATATATTGGCCAAACAAAAAGAGCGCTTTTTTTAAAGAGAGAAAGTTTCGTATCAAGGAACATGAATCTTATGTCCGAAAGGGCGAAATTAATAAGTCTTCAATAGTGTATCATAGTTGGAAATTTAATCATAATTTTGACTTTGGATCTGCAAAAATTATCCACAAAGCTTCTTCTGTTGGTGAGTTGGATTTTCTTGAGCCTTTTCATATTCACAAAGATTTAGCATGTTCAGTGAATGATTTTAAGTCTAATCCAGTCCTTTTTAGCGCTTTTAAAATTCTATTAACATATTTCTTGATTAATATTTTTGCTGATAGATGGCGTTGCCTCCTCGCGCGTGGTTCTATCCGAGGGTATAAAAAAACCGTTACTGAGGTTGCTTTCCCTTTTCTAGATATTTTGTTCTCCTGATGAGGAGGGACGTGTAGTTGCCCTCGAAATCGATTGAGTGTTTTTAGTAAATGTACGTCAAATTCAAGGTTGTTTCAGCGAATTTGATTACGAATCTCTAGTTAACAATTTCCAAAATAATTTGGCTGTTTTCAGCAACATGCTTGCAGATAAAAAAAATCAGAACTATTTTCCTGGACTCTACGTGAAATATGAATATTACTATGAAATAGCAGGAAGAGAAACAAAATTTATATTTTAGCTAATTTCTTCAATCTTAATATACAACAAAACGTTGTTTTGTGGATACTTGCATACTTTACATCGACTATGAAATAGAGTATTTGCGCCAAACATTCAAATTTGCGCATTCATTCCAGTGGAAGCTCAAAGGAGCAGACTACACTTAATTTAGTTAGGTAACTAACAAATACAAGTTTCGGATATAGCTTATAAAAATTAAAAACAAATATCTGCTTAAAATCGCTGCATTTATTCTAGCGGAAGTCTCGAAGGTTTAGTGCATTTGGTTATACCAAAGCGCTCGAGAGCTGTGTGCCTAGGTGGAGATTTGACATCGTGGAGGACGTTCTATGGAAAACTGGCTTGTACCCACTTCACGCAATGAGGAAAAACGAGAAGGCTCATGGCAGCCTGTCCGTTCGCCTAGAATCGACACCAGGTGGAACTAGTATCAGTGTTCGCAAGTTTTGATCAGATCTATCAGTATCTCGTAACTTAAAAAATATTCGGCTATATGCTAGTCTGTCCCAAACTTTTATCGTTTTTTTTTTTTTTCAAAATGTAAAAGACGAACGAATATATGACGCAGAAAGAGAGAACAGGCGTTAATGTATATCTTTCTCTACTAAATTTAAAATGATACGCTAAAGATTAGTTAAGGGTCCAACAGTGAAGTCGAAGATCTTAGGAGTACGTTGTGACGTCACGTTTATCTACTATTGGAGCGAAATTTCAGTGCTTAGCAACAGTTTTTATTTGTCGAAAATAATGGATGCAAAAGTATGTAAATACCGTTTCCATATATTTTCTGTTTCTTTAGCTTAAAAGGGACGTTAGTCCGGCATAGGATATTAGACTCGAAACGTCATTTTTTCGTCGAAACACTTAAATGCGTTTTACCACTTTTCAAATTGTTGCCACCAAATATTATAATAGCGTAGTCTTCTACTTGAACATGGGCACCTGGAAACCCGAATTGTGATTTTTGAATTTGTTTTTTATCTAGTTCATATTTTGAAAAGCTTTTATGAATTTTCGATAAACAAACTCAACGATTTCAAAGCGAGCAGTGGCAAGACTGTACGGAAAAAAACATTTTTATCTCCAGTGCACGAGACTCTCTATCGTAAATTCTAAATATATACTGTTTTTAAATATTTTTGTGATTTTGTTTAATAAAAAGACAAAAAAAGTTTTGAAGTAAGAAAACTGGATATCGATTTGATGAACTGAAAAAATGTATGCCAACAGTTGATGCTGCTTTAGAAATTCTAAACTTTTACTACAGTGTTGCTTTTGAATTTTTTGCAATTTTGCTGTTGAATTGTATATGGCGTATGTACAAAGAAAATGAAACTTAATTATAAACCTAAAATAACATAAAAAAAGAAATAGGTTAGTAGGAGTGAGTTTAACAGAAGACTGGTGAACCGCGAGCTCAGAAGAGCGTAAAAAACCATAAATAAACCCTTTTGGTTAACCTTTAAATTTGAAAACATTCATATTTTATCACATTTTTTTAAGCTAAAAGAAGTAAATCAGCTTTTTATGGAGCTCGTTCATTCTTTGAAATCATACAACTAAATCAAAATACCTGATATTCATTTCTCATTTGAGATCATGTATCGTTTACTGAAGGGATTAATTATACAATCTAACATTGATTAGAACACCTAATAAATTAAATAATTTGTCTTTCAGAAAAAAAAGTAATAAAAATTAATTTGTAAGTGCTTAATAATCTAATTGATAAAAACGTAACACCGACAAGTACACATCAGTCAATTAGGCCTATGGGCATTTTTACGCTCTGATATCGGCAAAACTGGTTGATTGGAACTGAGGGAGTTTGTGAACTTTGTATCACACCAATATATAATATATCAATATTTGGTAACAACAAGTTTTCTGTTTTTGCAAAAGTTTTAAAATTGTAATGCATTTATTATCAGTCATGTTTAATAATCTTTGTTTTTTAATTTAAATGTTCTTTAAATTTTTATTGCAATACGATGTTTTTTTAAAATTGTAAAATAGGTAAAAAAACATTAAAAATGCATGCACGGTCAAATGACCGCTTATGTACTGCTTTATAACAAACATGCGTTCCTATTGTTATGCACGACTCAAATGTACACCGATTGGTGCAATTTAACGTTTAAAGTACTTAAACTATTCGGTTGGGAACCTGGAAAACATATAAAAAGTTAGAATTCAATCAAAATAATATATATATATATAATATATATATAATATATAATATATATATCGTTATTATTATTATATAGACATAGTCATCGTTATATATCCAAGTGATCGAATACATGTAGGGGAAATTCTGAACACTTTTGAGATTCGATCCTTCGGTTTTAAAGTTTTTATTGAAAATTTAATTAAATCGTTTATCGTTTTCTGATCTCAAATGATTCAGACGAACGAAACACGTATTCGAGATGTATTAGTCAACTTTTCTGAAACTTTAATTCATTTTCCCTTGATGAGTTCTAAATTAGGGTTTCAGACAAAGGAGATTAATTTTTATTTTTATTACTTTACCATTTGCATTTTTGTTTTTCGGGATTATTCTAATGATGAATTCTTTTATTAATTTGATTATGCTTAGCTACAGTGTTAGACCTTTTCAACGGTTGCGATTATTTGCAATTATTAATGTTATTAGGGAATTGCCTCGTTTTGATTTCAATTTAACTTTAATTTTGATTGCTTTAAGCTTAATTTATATATATAAATGGCCAGAAGTTGTAAAAATAAAGGCTGGATAAGGACTTTTGTAGACACTGTGTGCGTGTCATTGTATATGTAACTATTAGAAATTTAGTAAATTGACGACATTACTTGAATAATATGTTTGCTGTTTGAGAAAACGCATCTAACAGTTATCTATTTCAGACATAGTTTTTTCTATTATTTTAACCGGAATGGAATAACCAGCATTAACTGCTTTTATAGTTTCGCTTCCCATTTGTTTGAATAATATAGCATCTGAATGCCATATTTATGAAAAGTATATAGCATATGTATTTATGAGAAATATGTAGCATCTGTATAAGAAGACTATTACCCAGAATTATGAAGATTTAATTGAAGAGATTACATCATTTTGCTTAAAATACACATTCATTCATTTGTCGTACTTCTAAGTTAGAAACTTGGCAGTCATGATGTCAAGAACAATTACAATGCTTTTTAGTCATTAGTTTCTTTCTGTTCATAATGATCAACAACGTCCATTCAACAACGAAAAAACGCTAAATGACTATCAATCAAGGAAAGTAAAAGTCTTTATTTTGGCAGGGAAAAAACATATTTGTTGAGATAAGTTATACAAAAATCCTCTCGAAAAATGCAACTTTCCCACGAATAGTCCATTTAGCATCATTTGCTGATATTATTTACGACAACCTTGTCAGCAAAGATAGTCTCTAAAAATCTCAAAGCTGGAATAATACTCACACACAAATGCAAAAATAATGATTATTTTCCCAAGAAAATCATCTTTAAGAATAAGTTGTCGGGAAATGTTCATCTTCAATCTCTTTACTGATACCCTGACAGGCGGCTAGAATTTTATTAATGATTCCAATCTTGGGCAATGTGAAAGTATTGAGCCTGAATATCATGATGCGCTTTACTCTTGCAGCTGAATTTTCAAACTTTTTTACCACTTTGCTTAAGCCATTAATTCTCATCAGATTCTTTTCATGCCTTGGAAACAGTAAAAAGATATCAGACTCACTGCTTACTAAATTTGTTGTATCTGGAAGGTTGCTCCAGATACATGGGAAAAAGATATCAATCTTATGAGTTACTTTACACCACTGTTCCGATATATTTCATAACAAAAATAAAGCAAACTCGGAGAAGTTTTGCTTTTACTAAAAGAATAAAGCAAAAAAGATAAATGCGACGTGAAAAATCTCCTTCACCACCAGAGGAAACATTTTTATGGATATTTACCTCTCCGCATGACCTATGTTAAAGGCATAAAATGCTTCCAGACCTTGTAAATCAACCTTGTAGTTTCGATATAAAAACTTATTTTTTTAAGTATCTTAGGAACTAAAGTAATCCATAATTCATTCTTAATATCTTTTCACTATTTATCGGGGCTTCTCGGATCGTTGCGTGCTACACATTCTGGTCACGCTTGCTTCGCGCTCAGGAAAGCTCCAGTGATTCTTCGGACATGGTAAAATATGTGAGCAATTTACCAAGTCTATGTCATGGACATCGAAAGATGAATTTTCTGAAACAAAATGGTTAAGCGCTAAATGCAGTCTTTTACTGAGTCATCATACGTGCGGGTAAGTTGTAATTAAGAAATAACGTTATGTTAGTTTCTTGTGAATACTTACGTTTGATATTTCAAAGGCTAGATTTCGAGAATCTAATGATAGTGAAATGTGGAGTTTGAAACTAACTTTCAGATGCAGGGATTTGATATGCTCTCCATAAAAATTACAACATATATTTGTAAGCTTTGCAGGAATTAAATATCTAATCCCATTATATAAAAACAATAAATATCGAAACTTTTAAGCGTAAATAAGAAAACTTACTTCTCTGTTTCACAATAAACACAATAGTTACGTATATTAAAAATGCATGCCCCTGTCCTACAATAAATGTAATAATTATATTATCAAGAACGTGCACCGCTATTCCAAATGTAAACTAAAAATTATATACCTTGAAACCGCATATCAGTGTTCCGAAGTGAGTGCAGTTTTTTTTATATAAAAACATACACCATTGTTCCGAAGTAAGCTAAATAATTAATTATACATATGAAAAACGTACGTTATTGTTTAATAGTAAACCAAGTACTTGCATAGATGAAATTCGCAAGGTATTCCAAAGCAAATGCAGAAGCATTTTCAAAGCAAATGCAATTATTATACACATGAAAATATATGACATTGTTTCAAAGTAAATCCAAAAGTTACGTAGACGAAAAACGTACGCCATTGTTCTAACGTAAAGTCAATAGCTGCATACATGAGAAATGTAAGCCAGCGTTTCAAAGTAAAGCAAACAATTACATACATAAGAAACGTAAGCCACTGTTTAACTGAAACACAACCACCACTGAAACTTAAGCTGAATAAAGGTAGCAGGTTATGCACATGGCAAACGTACTTCCTTGTTCATTGTTCCTTAGTAAGGCAAATATTTTTAATAATAAAAAACGACTGCCACTATATAACATACTACCGAAAGTAGCCGATGCCAGTTAAGTTAGACTGAGAGTAATGAATCTAACAGCAGAGAGAATGATACCACTGTAATCCTTCTCTTATAACGATACCAAAAATGCGCTTCATAATCATATATTTTTCAGTCTGATGCGATATGGAACCCACATAAAAAATTTCGATAGGAAAATAAACTAATTCCCTATCATTATATCAGCATCAACACCACGCAGTTTTTAATGATTTTAGTTTTTCTAAAGAAATGGTCATAAAAGCTCACGCTCCATCCACTATTTCACCTATATTCAATTTTAGTCGATTAAATGTGGCAAAAATTGATCATAATTGATCTGATCAGAAATCAATAACGCGAACAAACAAACAAACACACAAACAGACATTCTTCTCTATATGTATCGATTTTGTAAAATTTACAAGTTTTTGATTAACAGACTCTACGATTTGAAAGCGAGCAGTAGCAACACTTTTCGAAATGAAGCATTTTTATCTCCAACTCACGACACTGTTGCCACTCGAAAAAATGAGTGCGAAAATCAGCGTTTTAAGAGTTTTTAATTAATATTTCGTCTGATTAAAGTCGTACGAAGATGGAAATAGCCGAAATGGCTTCCCACGAATTTTTGGAATCGGGAATAATGTATTTAATGTTTAGCAATGCTATTTTTATTTCATCGTAAGACTTCGAAATTTTTTATAGCAAGAAGTGGTAACAGCTTTCGAAATAAAGCAGATTTTTCATCTCCAGCTTGCGAGACTGTTGCCATTCGGAACAATGAGGGCGAAAATTATCGTTTTTCCAAATTTTTAATTACTATCTCTGGCCGACCTTGTCCAGGATCCAGAAAAGTACTGTAGAATGTTTGATGACGATAGCTATAGAAGTGACTGAGCTATTAAAGGATAGCCAAACATACAAACTTTCTTCTTTATATATATAGATGTATGATGTTTATTTCTTTAGTAAAAGTTAACTGAAGCCTAATCAGAAAGAAATAGTGAAACGTAGATTTGCATTGCTTTTGTAAATCGTGGATTTAAACATGTGAGATATAAATGGAACTTGAAACCCATTTCTTCTATTTTGCACGAGCTTTCGCTAGTGGCCGAGTGGAGTGGTTAAGACTCTGAATATTGGTCGTTCTAAGTGGGTTCGAGCTTAAGCGAGAGGGCTGGTTGCATACTTGAGTTTCGTGTTTTTTACGATTTGTAACTGCCAGTTTCTCAGAAAGTCCTCCACGAATGTATACACACTGTTAAGGCTGATAGCCACTCGTGCGCTTTGCCGTATTCGAATAATCCAATTCATTCCGTCCGCGGGAATTCAACTTACCTAATTAGGTTAAAAAAGTATTTGTCGAACGATTAAACATAGAAATTAAAAAATAGAAATGCTCATACAGAAATTAAAGAGATTACCGGACGTATACGGTACTTTTCTCATAACCCTTCAGAAGTGAGAATGTTGGAGTTGTCTTCGAAGCATTCTGAATGACTGTAATTACAGCAATGAACTAAATGTCAAAGTTTCCGCCTTGTTTAGCACTAAAAGAATTTTTTTTCGGAGTAGTAAATTTATATTGCTGGTTATTCGTTTTAGGAAAATAATGAGTTGTTTTATAATGTTTAGCAATCTGAATTTAAAATAATTTTCTGTTTAATTTTAAAAAATCGCCATCCGCAACTGAAAAATTACATTAGAGAATCTGTTTCAATCATATTTCTCAATACTGAGAAGGTTGCTTAGAAACAAAGGCAAATATAGGATGAATGAAATTTTAACAGTTTTTAAATTCTTTTGATTAAAAATACCTATTCATATTGATTAATATATCACTAATAAATATAAACAAAGAAAATAAATTAAATTGCAAATACATATCAAAAACAAAAAACTGCCCTATCAAATAAAAATTTTAATTAATATATTTGAATATTTCATTTAATGCAGCCCGTAAAGTTTTTCACTTTTAGTCCTCCGTAGAAATTGCTGTTCATCATTGCTTTAAGCCTACTACTATCTGAGTGATTAATATTTTTGAACGTCCGATTTGGGTTCAAATCCTGACAAATGCGCTGGCAAGACTGGCGTTTCCCTGTCCGTAAAAACAGTTTCCGTTTTCTCTACAAAATCACTTATCTACTTGGTAACATGCCTCCTTGAGATTTGCAACAATCGATTAATGATTTTGTATGTAATGTAAATACCAATCGTGTACTTGATAGCCGTCCACAATATCATGATTAATTTGATTAATTGATCTCCTTAGCAGTTTAATTGATCTCCTTAGCAGACTATTGCATACTTTGTCATAATCGAATAGCGACAGGTATATCAGAAATGGGTTTTACCACCTAATTTTATAAAATCCTCGTACTGTTTCCTTATCAGTAGTCCTATTCAACCATTCCTAACTTAATCAGGTTAGTGCGTTATAGAATATGGCGTTGAATATCAAGCTATATAATCTCCCAAACGTGTAATGTGTTTGGGGACTTAAATCTGGGGCTTTAGATAGTCACTTGAGCTTTACTAATTCAGTGGCATGTTCCGGAAACTATGCAGTATCAGTTTGTGGTTCTGTAATTGGACAGCGATCTAGCTGTAGACCACGACTGTCTGTGAATGATACAGTGAAACGGAATTAATACAAATGGTAAATCAAAATACCCACGAAATCAGAGACATCCTCAGTGGATGAGACTATACCAACATGAGCAAATCCGTCTAAATGAAAACATCATATGCTGTAACTGATTCTCATCTAAAGTATATTGTTTCAATTAGTCATGCTTAGTAAATATATTTAGTCAATTAACACCAAATATGTTTTCTCCCAAAGACACGTAACAGTTGTGTATGTGTATTCCAAGAAAACATTTTACTGTTCTAAGTTATTTACTCTAAACTCCTACCTGTGTTTGATATGGATCATACCAGTATTTAAAGTTTGCGAATACTAAATATTCCATTCATCGTTCGATTCTCAGCGCTAATTTTAAGAGTGTAAAACACTGATCAATAATTAAATACAATATAAAGTACACTTATTTTATGATCCAATGTAAAATAAGACTTACATATAATGTGCATTGCATTTTCCGCCTCATACACAACATTCGTTAGTTTAGCTGTGGAGTCAATAGGTTTTTGTTTTTGCCTGTTGACTCTACAGCCACACCGGAACTCTAACCTCGGTCCTCTCGATTACGCGAAGAGTCTGCTGACCATTACACCACGAAGGAATACTAAGAAGGTGGAAGAAATATCTTATATAGTTACTGAGGAAAACTATTACGTCTAGTATAGCGCATAAAGCTCAGTTTCTAAAATTCGAAGCGCTGAAACATTGTGAAAAACATTACAAATAGTTAACACAATGCCAGTCACTATTAAATAAAATTGCTCTTAATCATTATAATATAAAATAGTGGTTAATAAAACAACCAACGACGAGCAATCATGTTAGAGATTACAATGAAGTAAATAACAATGTTAGTAAGTTATACTAAATTCATGAGAATAATAATTTTGCAAGACTGCGAAGTTTTACAACAAAATACCGAAACTCATTTTATTTGGGTATCCAGCTTGAATTACCATTTTCTTTGAAAAACCTGAGAAGTAATGTATTCGAAATCTGCCGAATCCTTGATCATGCAGTCAGTAAAGCGATTTTGGTAAATCTCCCTCTTACTAACAGTCAGATTCCTAGATTTTTTTATATTATTCTCGCTTGCAACTTGTTTAACGCATTTTACTTTATAAAAGGATGATTTTAAATAGCATCTTGTTTAACATTATTGCAGTTTTGCAGAGTAGAGTGCAACTTTGTTGAAACACTGAATGAAACTATACCCTGTATGGTTTCATTACCTTAAATTCTCGATTGTTTGTGTACTATTTATCCGTGTTTCGGAAGGCGAAGCTAGTGCTCTCCAATTGTGTAATCGCAAACTGCACATTGAGTTGATCAATGTTAACGAATTTCGGTTACTGCGCGTGCTCAATAGTGTACTGCTGGCGTGGGAGAAAATACTGGCGAATAAAAATAAACAACCCTACACAAGCCTGTTCTTCATGTAGGCCTTAGCGACCTACGATTGCAATACTATGGACACTTTTTTGTGCTTATTGCACTTGCTTCTGTTCCATTTCATTTTGGTTTATTTTGTTCATAAACATTGCATTTAATATCAGTTATTTGTAATAATTTCTTTGGCTTTAATTCAATAATTTAAACTAGATGTATTCCTTAAGTTGTTAAAGTATTTATGAATGGAACGCATGATAAATAATCGATATCTTTTATTCCTCAGAAGTACGATCAATAAACAATATCTTTTAATGCTTCCTGTTTTGTAATCCTTCTTAAACGAAAATTTGGGGAGTTTACAATTGTTATTTACACTTAAGTAATGAAGCAACGTACAACCTAATAAGTTTAAAACCCCTAACTGTTTACGTCCAGATAACGGAACCTCAACCATATAACATCTTTATCTTCTTTCAAAATTACGTCAAAGTCGTAATTGCGCCAAATACTCTTCTGTGCATGCGCATTGTGTGTAATTCGTTTAACATTATTTAACTGAAAGGGCAGTCTGCCATTACGCTCTTCATTTAGTATATAAAGCAAGGGGGACTTGCTACTCTTTTGGAAAAAAATCGTGACTTTTAATGCATAATGAATTTAAATTCTAAGGCTTTGAACGAAAGTAAGAACGTAATGGTAACTTATAGCTTCAACATCGATTTTTTTAAATTATTTTTCATTACAAATGAAAAGAAACACTTCGTTTTAATTACATATTCAACAAAGACATCCCTGGCAGCTTGCATATAGGTGATTTTAATGCAATGACAGTTGCGTCAGCGGAGCTGCCCGTAGAATATGCTAACTCCTCCGATAAATCGACTGCCCCGCTGTCCATGGAATGGCATGACAGAGCTTCGAAAATGCGCAAGAACGATGAAGCTATTTCTCCTGCCTTCTTAGCATGCCTTCGATGTGTAGTGGTCAGCGCACTTAACGCGTATTTGAAAGGTCTGTGGTTCCAATCCCGGCGAGGGCATTGCTAATTTTTCATCTCTCCTGCTTCGAAATAACCTAATGTCTCTACAGTGGCGCCCGAACTAAAAAAATGTAGTGGTGATGATTCTTCACCACCAGGATTTGGCGATTGAGTCCCCTTATCTCTAGTCGCTCTTTAAAAGGGGGAGTATATAAGATATTTTTCAAGCCTTTGTGCATGCCTTCGTGGCGTAGTGATCAGCACACTCGGCGCGTATTCGAGAGGTCCGTGGTTCGAGTCCCGGCAAGGGCACTGCTAATTTTTCATCTCTCCTGCTTCGAAATAAAGCTATTAAGATTTTTAACTGACAAGCATGAAAAAGAAAATTAAAAGGAAAATAAAATATGAAGGGTTCTACGGTATTACGAGGGGTCCTTCATAACCCTTCTTATGAAAGTTTCTTTTCACTGAAATGTGTTGGGAAATTATGAGCTTGTATGAAAAAATAAATTTATTTAAGAGTTAACAATACTCTGCGCATTGCGTTCCATACTGCTTGAGAGATTATGAACATGGAAAATATGTAAACCAGATTTGTTTTACAGAAACAAAATGGAATATATCTATAAACCCTTCTCAATATTTTTACTAAAATCTCTTTAATAAGTTACTGTCTGCCATTTACCCAAAACCTTTGAACTATGTGCAGCATTGTACCCATGCATCAGTTAAAATCCAGGAAGTCCTGGTGGCTATTTTTCATTTACCTGTATGTACTTATACATTAAATAATATGGATAGTTCAAGAGTTCAGTTATTTGCGATAATTTTTACTTTGCATTGCTTTGTTCATGCGTTATTAGATGATCTTGATTATTTCATGAATGAATGAATTTTCGTCATGTTCTTCCGTACTTTATGTTCAAATGCACTCGAATCACATGCCTGTTTAAGTATTCAACCTCATTAGAAAAATAAAGGACTTAAGCATGCAAGGAAAATTGTAAGTGGAGACAACATGCTAACTTAGTTCTTTTCCAGTTCGATATTGAGCTTAGTATATTTAAAACATTTGCTTAAAATTAATATATTTTAGTTATATTTAATGCATAAATTAACGAATTAATTACAATTTTATTTGGTAATGTAATTAAAATTCTAAACAAACAAACTTCGATTTCAGAACTGGAAATTGATTACCATTAGTCACAAACGTACATATGTGCATAGAAACATACAGTACGGTAGATTTCTTTTGTAATGCTTATTTCAGCTAACACGGTATTTTTATGTTAATTCTGTTCTGTATTTTCTTTTTTCTCCGTCAGTCATCGTTAGAATGCTAATTAAATTAAGTTTAAATAGCGAAGAATTTGGAGTCAAGGGCCAGCATAGACGTTTAATCTGAGAGAACCACTTAGCGTGTATATATATCTGGTTGTCGAATTTGGTACTCGTCAGTGCATACGATTAGATTTTTTATTAACCGTAACTAAATTATTTAACCTTTGAAGGTTAGTTTATTTATTGCACTTAATTAAATGATGCAGTGACTAATAAACGTTTAGCTAAGACTTACCTTTTGTCTGTGTTGTTGAAGTTTAGACTTTTAGTTAATGCTGTTAAATAGGAATACTAACTTCGTAACCCAGTATACTGCATTGTTGTTGTAGCTACTCTGACCAAACTCTTTTTTTCTTATATTTCAGTTTATTGACAAAATATTTTATTCTCATATATACATCCAATCACATGCAGGGTAATCGAAAATATTGCCGTTACGTTCACTGAGCACACTCGCGCATTTTGTGCCCTCTTTAGGCATCTCTTTTACAGTCCCATCTATTTGTAGGTTATGACAGTCAAGAGCTGAAAATTTCTCGAACTCAACGAGCGGCAAAAATATGTAGTTAGATAACTAACAACGTTTGATTTTACAATATAAGGGATAGCTGTCTCATTGGTGGTTTCATCTCAAGTTATGCAAAGGAAAGGAATGGGACCATGAAAGCCTAATTTCTGTACTTGAAAAGTGAAACAGTACAATGCACATCATTATAACATAGGGTGCTCGTTAAAGTGAAACAGTACAATGCACATCATTATAACATAGGGTACTCGAAACAATTACCTGTTTTAGTTTCTTAAATATTGATCCAGTAACCAAATTTCTCAAAATAGCACAGAGAAATTCATGAAAACTACTTTTAATTCTGTGTACGGGAAATTAAGTAACTATAATATCTAATGTTTTGTAACTTTCTCGAGGAAATAAAATTTCTATTGGTAAAATATTCATTATACTTTAATGCGGTGGTCTGAAACTCAAAGCGCATGCGCCCCGCAATGCATAATCCGAGGTGGCGAATCGCATGTATGATCTAATAGCAGCTGGGCATCTAGATATGCTTTAATAAAATTTCAAATAGCTGACTAAATTTTAACTTAATTTCAAATTTCACTTACTAACTATTTATCAAAATATGCATAAACAAATAACAATAATAACGCAAATAGTGACTATTATAGTGACTATATTTTCTATCTGTAACAAATTTCTATTGGTTACCTTTCGTGACTAAATGTACTAGCAGCTGAGTGTTAAATTTTTAGATTGATATGTATTTCAAATAATTTTAATATGCTAAACTAACTACTAAATAACTTTACTTTTTAACATAAACAAATTATGTCAAATTTCCACAGAAAACTTCCCCAGTGGAACATAACTTGAGAATAAATACCAACAACGTATTCTCTTTTCTTTATATAATCGATGTTTTACCTGCTATGCGCAGAAAAAATACATATGATTGTATGTAAATAATTAAATATTTCTCTGTTTTTTTGCTACAGCTCGATATCTAATGGGTTTTGAGTTTGATGATGTGTGCAGCCTTGGAAAAAATTTCCGGTAACTATCTTCATCTCGGATTCTAGATGCTCATTCGTCATCTGGCATTTTATTAGACTTGGCCAGTTTTCAGCTAACTAGCGACTGAGTTGAGGAAAGTAAATCATCAACTGACAAGGGAAAAAAGGACACGCTAGGATATAAAAGGTTTACTAATTTTCGGCTAACGGATAAATTTACTTTGTGCGGCGTTGCACTCTAGCGGCCTGGCATGCAGGCATACAAAATCTATAATTTTTATTTTAACTGATATCGTAAATCTATCCATTCTATTTCATTATTTTCATTCACGGACAATCTCGCATATAAACACAATCCAGACGTTTCGAATAATGTTTACATTTATATTTTAAATTGTCATTTCCTAAGATGCGATGATTAATGTATTTTTTTCCTTTACTTTGTTTTGCGGGTCTGTCAGCATGTTGTTATACATGCGTTACGTATGTAGCTTTTTGGCTATGTGCCAGTATTAGCTTCAAACTCAACTGGGTATGTAATGACTGCTTTTCTATTTTCTTAACAAACACCGTATTGGAATCCACTGCCCAATGAGTTTGTACTATATCGAAATCCGTAAGCACTGCATTTAACGAAATACATAATTGAAATGCATTGGCGGGCCAAAAGAAATTGCTTCGGAGGCCAGATGTGGACCGCGGGCCACCAGTTTGAGACCACACCTTAAAAGAATTATAAACGACAAATTCCTTTCCTAAAAATTCGTGAAGTATTCGAGAAAAAATTTGCTGACTTGAATGTGTTTCGTTGTTTATTTCTAATCGAATTTTTTTAATTTCATAAGAAATACAGAGAGCAACAACGAAGAAAAAATGCTCGATTTGATACCTTATAGTTGAGTAAGGAGACATCTGTTATTAAATTCGTGTTGTCATACCCACCAGTGGCCGAGTGCCTAAGACAACTAAACTTTGACAATTCGAATTTCGGCCAACGAACTGATGCACGAACGTTTTCATAGTTTTTCTAATGTAACGTGAATATGAGCCAGTTTCGTTTAGAAAGTTGCCCGCAGTCTTTCTCTTTGAAGCACCATCTGCACTTCTAAGCAGGTTAGTCTTATAATTCTTACCGTAACGGTTTAATAAAATCACTTTAATATGGGAATAAATTAACACACGAACTGACTATTTACAAATTTTATTTACAACATGTTAGCTATTCTAAATTACTCTCAAAACGAGAGTTCAAAATCATTATTACCGATTCAGTCGGTTTTTGAAACAATTCTACAAAATTCAAAAACAATTCAAAGTTTTAGAATTATATAGATTTAGAACAACTAAAGTAAAATCAATTTATGGTTTTGGTGCTTAGTTTTTTTTTTTTTTTTTTTTTCTACGTTTTTTTTTTTTTTTTTTTTGTTCACAGTACTTTTTATACTAGCATTCATTAATTATGCATTATTGATTCATTAACATGCAATTACATAATATAGAAATTATTGCAGTTATGTAATGTAGAAAATGTAGAAATGAAATGAAATTGCGCGAAAAGTAAAGGAAAAAGTGTGCGAAGAATCGGCGGTCTTTATTTTACGACTGTCTACAACGAAATTGGGTGTGGTTAAGTTCTGCCTCATTGGCTGAAGAGCACGTCAACCTTTCTAAGCCACGACTACTAAGGGCATGTTTTCACCCTTTTTTGGCTTCACTTGTACTGCGTGGAGGGCACCTTCATGTATTTATTCTAACCTCCTTGGCCACAACACTCCTTTTAGACACATAGCTTTTATTTGCATTACGATATTTAAATAAACAAACAAACAACAAGTAGGTTGGCACATAAAAGAGTTAACTGTTCATATGTTTCGTAATTTTATACTCAAAGTATTTTCAGTACAAAGAACTTGAAAGTATTTTGTTAACGCATTAAAGCATAAGGAATGTTTAAGTAATGAAAATTCTTGCCTGAAACCATATAAAAGGTTTCATTTTATACTTGCAGGGTACTTTTATCAGAGTTTCAACATTTCACGGCGTTGAAATTATTTCAGAATACTGGAAATACAAATTATTTCAGAATATTTTAACTGGCTTTGCAATTAGAAGTAATCTATAGCCAACTTGTATACGAAACAGCTGTAACTTAGAGGAGAACTCTACGAAGACTATTTACTTTTTGAATCATATTCAGCGTATTTATATATAAAATTATATTCGGCACTGACAATAAAAAATTCTTGGAGCTTAACTTTTTTCTTTACTCATTTTTAAGATTTCTTTTCTTTATTAAGTAACTGAAATTTTTAATTTAATTTCCGAAAAATAAATGTCTTATTACAAAACAGCGTAGGAAGCTTAAACTTTACGTGCTTCTTGTACATTAAATAGGCACAATTTAGAGATTACGTGCCTGTTGCACATTACCTAAACATGTTTACCTTACCTGTTTGTTGGAATGTTTCAACAGTACACTTTTAAAGAGTTTTTCCAACTTTCTTCTTCCTTTGCACGATTGTGTTTAAAAATAGAACGAAGTCCCTATCTACGAGCTGTCCGCAGGAAAGTTTGGTAAAGATTCGATGAGAAGCTGCATTACTGCTGGAAGAGGTTCATTTCATTGTGAATTTGGTATACGCAGGATATATATCTTTAGAAATTGAGTTATTATTTTTCAGTCCCATTCTTTGCAATTAAATACTTACATCTAAATTTGCCGAATTAGTCAAATACTTAATTAGTCCAAAGGGGTAATTTGCCCAGAAGGACTGATTTCGTTTTGGCATTTTGCGTTGATTCCCTAAAAGCGTTGTTTCACTTTTCAAACTGTGGCCACCAAATATTATCGCCCTGTATTATATTTAAAGAAATTAAATAATAAAGAATCTGCATAAATGTATATATGTTTCTCGCATTGTGATAAAACAGCGGTACCTAGAGCCATCAAATTTTGAATATTGAACGTCTCCACCCAAATATGGGCATCTGGAAGCCAAATTTGAAATTTGGAATTTGTTTTTTTATCGATTTCACATTTTGCAAAACTTTAACGAATTTTTAATTAACGAACTCAAGGATTTTAAAGCAATGGCAACATTGTACCGAAGAAACATTCTTATCTCCAGCGCTTGAGGCTGTGTATCGGAAATTCTAAAGATACGCTCATTTCAAAATTACTTTGCGATATTGCTCTTGAACTGAATTTTATGGTTTATTAGATTTTGGCCGCTGCTTCGCTCGCGTTGATGTCCTTAAATAAGTTTCAAAGACTATTGAAAATAAAATATAATAATTTGATTTTTTTTCTTATTGCCTGACCAGGATAATCAGGCTAAAATTTTAGTTACTATTACTTATTTTTAAGTTAAAAATACGCTCCGAGATAAAATTTCACTAAATACTGCCCTTCTTCATTGAGATAAATAGAAATCCATATTAATGTTGCTAAGAATCTATTCTGCATAATTTTTAAAATCTGATTTGGATATATCAAACATTGCAATATTATCTTATTTTTTTCGGAGGGAGTTAGTAAAAAAATTCTAAAAAAATATAATTTAAAAAACTGAAAAACATGCTTTATTAAGATATCTCACTACAAATATAAATAATTTTCATTACCAAGATTTCAAAAAGTTAAATGTTTGCGTGGTTTAAGCCACGTACCTGCGCGCGCAGATAGAATTTTACATCGTTTAACTTATCGTTATGAAACTTTCAGCGTTTAATGTTTATACAATGACAATCATTTTAAGCCACAAAATCTATTATATAGTTTATGTGTCAACAGATAAGATACATTTTATAGCCTAAAGCCTATCTAATATATCAAAAATATTTCTTGAAAATTTCATGATGATCGGTTAAGGCGTAACAAACAAACAAACAAACTCACATTCGCATTTATGTTAATTAGGAATTGCGAAGAACATGATATTTAATAAATAAAGGTAACACACAAAGTGTTAAAAAATACAAAAAGAAAATCTGAAAGGTTTCAGATTTTAAATTACGTCCAAAGGGGCATTTTTTTAACATTTTGTGTGTTACCTATATTTATTAAATATCATGTTCTTCGCACTTAAACCATAAAATTCAATTAAAGAAAAATATCTCAAAACAATTTTAAACTGAGCATATCTTTTGAATTTCCTATACACATTCTCACGCGCTGGAGATAATGTTTTTTTCTGTACAATGTTGCCATTGCTCGCTTTGAAATCCTTGAGTTTGTTAATTAAAAATTCTTTAAAGTTTTACGAAATATGAAATCGATAATAAAACAAATTCCAAATTCCAAATTTGTGTTTCCAGATGCCCATATTCGCAGCAGGATTCCGTCATTCAAAATTCGATGGCTCTAGGTACTATCGTTTTATCGCAATGCGAGAAACATACGTACATTTATACACATTATTCATTATTTAATTTCCTTAAATATAATACAGGGTTGCAATAATGTGGTGGCAACAGTTTAAAAGTGAACCGACATTTAATTTTTTCGATGCAAAATCACAAAACGAAAACAACAGTCCTTCAGGGACAAAGCCCCTTTGGAGTAAAAAAAGTCCCTTTGAACGTAATTTAAAATCTGAAACCTTTCAGATTTTTTTTAATGTTCTTTATTTATTAAATTCCTTTTTGTTTCTTTAATACATTATAGCAAAGTACATAAGGGCTATCAACCGAAAATGGAATGGGAAAATTTCTTAAGAGCAAGTGGTTGGTAATCATGCCTCACATGGATAAAATCGTGAAAAAGCATAACTTGCCAGCTAGATCCTGTTTACCAACATTTGAACCCGAATTGAGCTAGCAATGTTCAGCAGATTTATTCACTCAGACATAAACAGGTTACTCAATCTACTGAAACTAGGAAGACTATTACACTAGAACTTCATTTTTGTGTCACTTTTTATGGCAAAAGATTATCATATGTATGCATAGAGAAGCGGGCCACACCACCTGTGCTATAGAATAGTTAATAGAATCGTTGTTGTTGCAAATTTCTGCACATATTAAAATTCTGTGAATGATGCTCTAACGCGTATAACTCATTTTTATAACTTTTCTAACGTATGGTCGTTTAGAACGCTTAAAATTATCATGTTGTTGAATTTTGCGTTTTTGGATGATAAAATATACCACTTATAACACATATAACGCTTATAAGTTAGCTCATTTTTACAGCTTACTCCTTTTCAGATAACGCTTAAAACTTACCAACTCTGCGTCAAATCAGTTTTGCTGTGTATAACTAATTTTTATAACTTATTGACTTTTACAACCTTAAAAAATATCATGTTGGCCAATACTTTTTTTCCGATGGTAACATACATCTTTTATAACTTATCATCACTTTTGCGTTGTATTACGTTTAAAATTAACTGCCCAGACGAGAAAATAATTAGTGACTGTGACTGCCGTACTTAAGAGTCCGGGTTCAAATCCCGGAAAAGGCATGGATGTAAATTGCCTCTCCTTTCATAGGAGGCAACGGTGGCCTACTTGTTAGGTGCCTCCATAGTAAAATGACCACCGCTTCCGCCTTAATAGCGGCCAACGCCTATAAAGGTTAGTGCCTGCCACTAGAAGAAAAAAAATCAAATAAAGTATTGACACTTCTAACGCTTATAACTTGTTATTATTGTTGAGTTAAATTACTTTTGAGATGTGTTACTTTTTATATGGAGTATGGCCACTTATAACGCTAAAAAACAACAAGCTGTCGACTGTTTGCTGTTAGGATTATAATGCATATACCCCTTATAACGCATATATGTAATATAGAAGAGAGTGTCACACCCAAGAGTTTTCAAATCTTCTGATACGATATTAAAGCCTGAATCTTAGGTTATTTTCTTTCTCTTTTCAGTTTTGCAGAGTTTCATATCAATATACTCAGTTATACTCTAGTATGGTTACGCATTATTGACTAATTGTTACTTCTTTTACCATTTAAAATTAAGTTGATCATTTACTCGTAGAGCTTGTAATAACTTAAGTGTGCTTATTAATCTATGTTTACAACATGACATAACATACATCTTTTATAAATTAGCATTGACAAAGTGAACAATATTTTTTAGCCTAAAGGTGTGTTAGCCCAGAAGGGTTATTATTCTCGAAACGGAATTTTATATCGAATCACTAAAAGCTTTGAATCACTTTTTAGATTGTTGCAGCCAAATATTATCGCCCTGTATTGTATTTAAAGAAAATACATAATGAAGAATCTGCATGAATGTTTCTCGCATTGTGAAAAAACAACAGTATCTAGAGCCATCAAATTTTGAATAACGTAGTTCTAC
This sequence comes from Stegodyphus mimosarum, assembly GCA_000611955.2. NCBI lineage: Eukaryota > Metazoa > Arthropoda > Arachnida > Araneae > Eresidae > Stegodyphus > Stegodyphus mimosarum. Next base: position 36,571 of record KK121576.1, on the reverse strand, counting down.
ACCCGAATATGGGAACCTGGAAGTTCAAATTTTGAATTTCAGTTTTTATTATATATTTTGTAAAACATTAACAAATTTTTAATTAAAAATCTCAAGGATTTCAAAGCGAACAGTGGCAGCACTGTACAGAATAAAATATTTTTATCTCCAGCGCGTGAGACGTTCTTACAGACGTTATCAGAAATTCCAAACATATGTCGGTTCTAATATTTTTAGCCTAAAGGGATGTTAGTTCAAATGCTTTCGAAAGTGTATGAGCGTGTAAATGAAAGAATGCCCCTTTGGACATAATATAAAATCTGAAAGCTTTCAGACTTTTTCTTTTATAAAACTGTGCAAAACTAAAAACATACATATGATGAAGTGTTTACATTTCAGTTTCCTTATTTGTACAGTAATGCAACTGTGATGTAAATTAGTATTTTTAGCTTTATTTTACGCTGAAAATGTCTGCCTTAGGCAATCGGTTCTAAATAATTTGACTTGATTAAAAAAAATGCATGAGTTGTAATGCGAAGAAAAAGAAAGGATTGAAAATCGCTCTATCAGTGAGTTGTTACACAAAGTATAGTGACTGAAATATCATCTTTGTTTTACCGAAAACAGACTAATATGGAATAAAAAATAACAATATTCTTAAATATGCAATTTACAAATAGGATGCGTTTATGTAATACGGCAAGAAAGCATGATAAGGGAACATAGTTACATTCTGATTCTTTGCAAATGTAAAATAAATGCAATTATTAATTTCTGTGGTTTATGGAAATTAAGAGTTCCATAATTTTTCTTTAGAGATTCATGTCATCTAATTATTGAAAGGTTTTGAATTAATTTATCAGGAATTATTAATTTTTGGTATTAAATAATCAGAGTTTGACATTTGCATTTACTAATTTTAAGCATCGTTAAGCGTTACGTAATAACGTTTTGAAAAAAAGCAGGTTTAACCAATTTCTCAAAGCATAACTTAGAGAAAAAATACAAAAATTATATATACTGCTTTGAGTATTACAAAGGGAAAATCGTATAACAAACAGACACTTTAGGGGAATTTTAAATTTAGCATTTTTGCTATACATAATAATCATATTTATAGACATTTTCCAGCTAATATAAGTAAACACTATAGTCTAAGGACCAATTGAGGTGCCATCCGCGATTTATTTCTTATGGCACTCTTCGAACTATAACGTAGCTGAAAGATTCATCTGAACATCTTTTAGCGTTATCATTTCGTTCTCAGTGTTTCACGTTGCATATTATGGCTCAGCAACTTATAAAAAATCATTTACAGAAGAAAAAAATCGTACTATACAAATGCCCCCTATCGAGCAAAAGTAAACGAACAAACAAGGGCACCATTCCTGCCTAAAGGTTAGTGCATTACATCCGAAACTGGAATCCAAAGGCATTACTAGTGACAAGTGACAAGAAAAAATGGCGGCAGAAGCGATCCTAGTGTCAAGAGTACCGCTTTCATTTATTCTGCTAAAGTGCACGAATAAAACTTTCAACACAGTAAAAAAAAGAAAAAAAGGAGAATGTAGTAGGAGGAAGGAAATAACCCAGAAAGTAGAAATTAAAAAGACACTGCCTCAGGGAGTGATGCTAGGGAGAAAACTAAGTGCCAATTCTTGTTGACGAATGCTAGCGCTAGATTGAAGGCGAAAAGATAGTGGATGGCTTCGCCAAGTTTGTTGGACACTTATCGTTTTTCTCTTTTGGCCGTTCACTATGATTAAGACCGCAGTGCGGGAGCCATATCCTAAACTACCACTGCTGAATTGTAATGCCTTTTAGGCTTAAAGGCGGATTGAAATTGACAGCGTCAAAGAAAGAATGAGATGGTTTGGGAGATGACACATTTTATTTTAACAATGTTTGCCTTTAATAGACAACGCAAATAACTCTGAAACTTCTTTCAATGCGATAAACTCTCTAAAAGTTGTTGTTGAACAGTTTCTGAAATCGTTGTTATCATTAGCGTAATTACAAAGAATTATTCGAGTATCACAAACAGTGTTTAATAATCAAGGAATTTTGTGTGGCTTTCTTAACATAACACCTTTCACTAATGCTGATCAGAAAGGAAAAGAATACATGTCCATAAGCAATGAAGTCTTCTTAAATACATTTCCTCAAATGACGCCATTTTCTATACTACATTTACACAAGGTGCATTAATTTTCAGCTTTATTTAGCTTAACGTACTATAAATGTTCCCATGTGATTCAGCAAAATTTTTTCACGACACTTCTCTCACATTTGTAAATTAATTGGTCACAAAATAAACAGTCTAATGAATATGTTATTTATGTACAGGGCACGCAACATTTAGTGAAATATTATGTATATAATTATCTTGCTTGTTTACAAACAGTTTCAGAATGTGATATTGCATCTGCTTTCCTGTTAAAGATACTTGTTCTGTTCTGAAGTAAGGCATGCTCATAGGCTTGTATTATCTTAATGTACGAAGGAACTTAGAAGTAATCATTCCGAATGGGCTATTTACTGATATGTGACAAAAGAAAGCGCAAATAGAAATTCTTTGATTTCTTAAGTGAAGGTAATCAACATTGTCTTGACGTTGGACAAAGACATACTGCCGTTGCTGCAAAGGTCTATAACTAAAGGCAGATGTTTCCTATTCCCTTTTCATGATACTTCATGGACTACAAGCAACATAAAAACTAAAAAAAATTAATTTTAGAGCTTCGAAAATATCATTATTGTAGGTATTTGTGGAAACCTGGACTAATTTTGGTATATTTATTTCTTCTTCTTTTGTTATATGTTTAACGTTAAGAAATCCAGAACTATATGCTCAGTTAGACGTACTATTATTTAAGATTTTATTTTAAATTTAAACTACTTAACTAAATTTTATTTTTTTTACCTGTGTTCGCATTTTCTGGTAACATCCTTTCAGAACTTTTCAACTTAATGGACTTGATATAGCACGCGCGTTAATTTAATAGTCATTAGAGTAGTCTCTAGTTATAAACTGCGTTAAAACTTGTTATTCTAAGGCTAAGTTTGTGAAGTTAAATCTCATTAACTATTAAACTAACTAAAAACAACATCCTGTTTAAACCTCCTGTGCTTCCAACGAATTCTTATCTTCGCATTTAATCAAAAATATGAAAAGGCACAAACACAGTTAAAATGTAAAGCTTAATCAACAACCATTTTTAAGCTGCTGACAAGTAAATTTTACTTCATTAATAGTAATATCCTGGCAAAGGCTGTCAGTGTATTTTGGTCAAGAGGGTAAAAAAAACCAACAAAAAAAAATCCTTTTATGCTTATAACATACTCCATAAATTTCGTCGATCCATAAATCCATAAAGTGAATAAAGGGTTTTGAATGGATTAGTGGGTCTGATGGAGAAGTGGATTGTAAATTTAGATCTATATTCTTATATATGCTTTGATCTGTAATTTATATAATACATACTA